>CM044448.1:98189129-98222762 GCA_024363595.1 Xenopus borealis | reverse complement strand
TAAATAATAAAATATATGCAATTCCCATGGGAAGAGAGGATATCAGATTTCACAAGCTGGAGTGCTATAGCAGGCAGCAGCTAGGGGGATATCGCTGCAGGAGATGCTGCTGGTGGTGGTGGGGAGTGAATCAGCTGTATTCTCTCTACCCACAATGCAGGGCAACAGCCTGACGTCAGATCAGCAGCCTTGACTAATGAGAAGGAGGGGAGAAGCAGCAGTCTTGCTAAGGAGAGGGAGGGGAGAGGCAGCATCCTATTCCTACACTTACAGAAGGACTGGGAGGTGCCTCTGCCTGGAAGGACCACATCTCCTCTACAGTGAAGATGGAGGGGTTCCCCTAGCACCCAACACAGGGGGGGAGAATCATCAGAGAGGAACAGCAGCCTCTGGACTAATGCAGGTGTGTTCCATCCAGATTTAAAGCTTCCATACTGGGGTTTGGAGATCTTGGTTGGGGGAGGGCAGGCATCAGGTGCAGAGATTATTCAGTAAGGGGTTAAAAATTGTGTTTACAGCCTGAAATGTGACCATGTTGGATGCAGTGTGAATCTAGGACTTATACTTACATATACTTATATATTAGATATTCTCTCTCTATATATATATATATATATATATACTGTATATATATGTTCTCCCTGTGTCTGCTTACCTTACTGGTTATGGTCAAAATCCCATTTATGCAGGGGAAAGAGAAACAGGCAATGATCCTACAAGCTGCTGGTCTTGGAGTCATTGTATATAACTGAGTATAATAGTATTATAGAATGATGTATAGTCATATACAGTGACATTGTAATGCTCTGGGGTGACCCCGTAGCATAGAATGGACAGCTCTGCCATGTATTGCTCAGGCATGTTACTGCAAACACCCTGTCCCTTTAAATCAGCACTACGAAATATGTTGGCGCTATATAAATACACGTAGATAATAAAATGTTAATAATAAATCAAAAAGGTAAAATATTCAACAACAAATAGTAAGGATAGAAAAGCAGGCCTAGACCTAGCAAGCAGGAAGAAATATATATGGCAGCGTCTGCAGATGGATATCAGTGTGGTGCAGTAGCTTGGCACAGGAGTCCCTGCACGCAGTACAAGACTAAATCTGGGTATTTATATATATATATATATATATATATATAAATATATATATATATAGCCTGGATATAATTGTAGATCTCTGCATAAACTGTTAATTAGCATTCTAGTTCTCCTTTTCAGATCTGACATCCAAGCACCGGGAATGTCACTTTTTAACAGGGTATTGGGCATTAAATATTAATATTATTTACCCCACTAGGCTGTCAAATCCAAAAAAGGGAAACTGTTCTAGCTAGATATTTACATACATAATTGTAGCTAATGCTATTCAACATATAGGGGCAAATTTATCACTATTCACGAATTCGAGGGTTTTTGGCCCTCAAATTCGGCGGAAATTTGACCGTCGAATTGAAATCAAATAGTTTTATTTTTTAAACGCTATTCGATTTCTTGAAAAATTTGTGCGATCGAACAGTGATCGTTCGATTTCTAGAAAAAATCGTGAAATTTCCTTCGATCGTTCGAAAAATTTATACGATTCGAATGCTATTCGAGCTGGTAATAGGGAAAAAAAAGCCTATGGGGGGCTTCCTGTAGGCTTCTATTGCTATTCGGTATGTTCAATCTGGCAAAGTAGGCAGTCGAAGAAAATTTTGAAGTTGAAGTACTTTGATCATCAAATGGTTGAATGATCGAATATCAGTCATTCGATCTATTCCATACGATCGAATTTTGCATATTCGATGATCGCAGTGGCCAAAATTTGCATATTTGAATATTCGATAGAATCGTACGATCGGAATGCAATCGAATTCGATCGAACTTCGAATTATTCACGTGAATTTTGTAAATCTGCCCCATAATCTCATAGTGACTTATATTTGCTGTAATCGGTCAAAAAAGTCTAGTAGCTCAAAATGTAAAGGTAGATCACCCGGCACAATATCTCTCGTATAAATGATTACATATTACTCAGTATGGTACTGAGTTAAGAGTGCAGACAGAGTATATACACTGTATATATATATATATATATCAATTGCAAAAAGATCCACACTCACACTCGCACTCAGATTTATTGCATGGGACTAACGTTTCGGCCTCCTTGGATTTATATATATATATATATATATATTTAGAATGCATGTGATTCCTCCATAAGTATTATAATAAACAGTGTTATTTTTTTCTCTTTTTAAAGACTCCAGGCCTTTCTTTCCTTCTTCAATAAACTGCTGCCTCCCTCTTGGGGGAAACATCCCACCGGCCAAGATGATGGAGATACAAATTGACGATGGGGTGGTCTACCAGGACGATTACTGCTCAGGGTCGGTTATGTCCGAGGGGGTATCGGGTTTGGCAAACAGCATCTACCGGGAATTTGAGCGTCTGATACGATGCTACGACGAGGAAGTGGTGAAGGAACTCATGCCACTGGTGGTCAATGTTCTGGAAAACCTTGATGCTGTCCTGACAGAGAACCAGGAGCATGAGGTGGAGTTGGAGCTTCTGAGGGAGGACAATGAGCAGCTGCTGACACAGTATGAGAGGGAGAAGTCTTTAAGGAAGCAGGCCGAGGAGGTGGGTGCACAGTTATTATTATTGTTTGATCTATGTAGCAGCTAGATGTTCTGCAGCATACTGTATACAACAGAAAGTAATATCCGAAGCTTGGAGGCGAAGGAACTTTTTAGGGAGGCTCTGGTTTTGAATAAAAAGATAAATTGGCTGCTTTACTAATACCGGTACTATATTGCACCAGTGCAGAAACCTGTAGCAACTAATAACATTTTTTATCATTTACTAACTTGTAATTATTGTAGGAAAACAAAATGCTGTTGATAACTGCACAGGTGAATTTGAGCTCTTATGGTAGTAGATTAGTGAGATAATAAGCTTAAAGGACAAGGAAAGTGTAATATAGAATAGGGCTAGAAATGCTGTATTTTGTATACTAAACAAAATCAAACAAATGATTTATGCTTTCAAAGTTGGCCACAGGGGGCTGTCATCTTGTAACTTTGTTATACATCTTTGCAAGACCAAGACTGTGCACATTCTCAGTGTGATCTGGGCTAAGCTTAGGGATCATCATAAATGATCAAAACAGCACAAGTCAAATAACATCTGCCAGAAGCCGATACAACAAGACTGATTAATAATCAGAATATACAGTCTGCACTGGGTCCTGTGTTGTCATGTAATCTAATGTGGATTTTATAGTTTTTGTATTGTTTAATACAAACTTTCTCCAACTCTGCAGAACCAGTGGCTGCAGCAAAATAATCCTCCAAATAGAATCCCATTTTATCTGTTTAAATCTGGCTCCATGATCTTTGTCCCTGCAGCTGGAGTTGGTAACAGTAAAGGGGAAGTAAAGGCAAAAATAAAATCCAATACAAATCTCTACACAGCCGCCAACTGCTCTACAGCTAAACAAAGCTGCTGGAGTTCTGCATGGTTGGGAAGTAAGGCGGGGTTCCCCCTGCTGTTCATAAGTATGATTGTTTCCCTGCCCAGCAGTTAGGAACTGTCTGACAATTCCTATAAACAGCAGTAAATGAAGTGTATTTCACTGAATACAGTCAGGATTCTTATAAAAATGGTACACATTTTTTAATTAAAGTATATTGGAAATAGATTTCTCTTTTATTAAAGAAAGTTAAAATGGGATTTTATTTTTTTTTGCCTTTCCTTGTCCTTTAAAAACAGATAGATATGGAATGTTCAAATGTTTGGGGGGGTTAATGATTCTTACCCATCATGAATGCTTTTAAAAGATCTTACAGTCTGTAGAGAGAATGGGAAAACTGGATGGCTCCAAATGTTGTTGAACTACAATTTCTAGCATCCTTCTGACATCGGAATGGCCTCTGTTGCCCATCACTTGCTCACTATCTGCACACCGTGCTATAATATTGCCAATGAGAACATTCTTTTGTTGGTTCCAGAGATGAGATCATAAGTTCCCAGTCATGTCCTTGTGACTCACATCTGGTGCACACTTCATTGATACCCAATATGCAGCCTGTGTATCAATGGATATTACAGATAGAACTCCATTAGTTCCATCTCTACTGCTGTGAGGTTATCCAAAAGGTATATTCTTTTGGTTGGAATGAACATGAAAGTTTTGGATAAGTTTATCAGAGCTCCCTCCAATTTTACCAGATTTTAGTCTCTAACCCCAATCTCCTGTCACTCTGATACATTCCCTTGATTTATGATGATCCCTGACGATGAGGATCCCTAACAATTTACAGAGAAAATCTTCTGTTCTTGAATTTGGCATCTTCATTGATGTAAATTCTGCTGACGTCACTTCTTGTGATGTCACAAACCTGGAAAGTTTTTGAGTTGGTCATTTCAAAGGTTGACAGCTCTGGGTTATACTAACTATGCTATACTATATTCATCACTGGCAAAAGGGATTTATATAGCTGTCCATAATAAATAAATTGTCATTCTATTCACTGATCAGTCAACTAGTTTCTCAGAAGAGTTTCTTGAGACTTATTGAGGTTTAGGTTCAATGCCAATGGTTAGTGCAGTGCCAGCTTGTTATTACCTTTACAGGTTTCCCTGCCAACCAAGCATCAAACTATAGGGCCGGCACTCTGAGTGCTGTTAATAATAATATGTACAACTGTGCAATAGGCAACTGATGGGACTGTATTTGTTGCTATGGTTGGAATAGTTGGTCTGAAATATTTTGTAAAGGTGCAATTTCCTGCTCTTGTAGGTAACAGGATAAAATACTGAATATTAGCTGCAAGTAACTAATTTGTTTCCAGAAATATCTGTTTCCTTTGAAAAGTGCATTGCGGCAGAATCCTAGGCGTTCAGTCGACTGAAATGCAAACCCATAAGTAGTGTGAATTTAAAGCCCTGAACAACTGAACGCGACACTGTTTTGTTCCGAATTAATGCATTTTTTTTTTAATTCTTCCTGAATTTAAAGATTTGAGTCTTTTTATAAAGGATTCGTTATTTCACCAAAAGTAAAGGATTTGGTGCATTTCTAGTTGACAGTGTGAATATGTTGTTTTTAAGGCAATCATTGAGAAAAGTCCTTGACTTATGAGAGTCCTGCTATGTATTCATGTTGTCTGGCTGATACAAGGAATGGAGGCTTTCATTTGTAGAACCTTGAGGGAATTGGCCCCTATTTAATATTTCAAAAGGGCTATTGTAAAGTAATGAGCATTGACTTGATGTGGTGCATTACACATTGTATAAATGGTTGTCATGGCAATGAGGAAAGCCTGCTCATTGGCTTTCTGGGTAAAGAACATGGACCCCAGTTTATAAGAACACAGAACAATCATAAATAGATGGAAGAAGTGGAAAAGGGATGAAGATTGAATCAAAGGAGAAGGGAAGGAATACATTTTGTTATCAGTATTTATCTAATCAATCTGCCAACTGGAATATTTCCATCAAGGTTCAAATGTGAAATTCCCAGACTGAAACTTTGATAAGTGTGCCCCTAAGTCACAGCAGTGATTGCTGAATTTGTACCATTTTGCTTCTCTGAAAAAATGACGCAGTCGACAATCTGGCGACTTTGTCCAACTTGACGCCAAATTTTTGCTGCAGTCTCGCAAATTTATTCACCACGGAAATGTGCGGCGAATTGGAGAAATTGCAAAAATTGCCAGATAAATTCACCCATCACTATCAGACAGGCCACGGGCCAAGAGTAGATTTAAATGAAACTGTTCTTATAAGTGAACGCGATAATCTGTGTTTTAGAGGGTTGTTTACTAAAATTTTAACATTTCTCACTAATTTCTAAAAACCACTTCGACCAAACTCCCACATTTTTAATTTACTTGAAAAAAATCTGGTTTGGGGATAAAAACTCGATAAAGTTTTTTTAAAAATCCGAAATTGTACCATTTTTTTGGATTTGACGCTCGAACACTCCAACTGGTGTCCAACTTGGACACCAATACTTTTTGGTCCACCTCTACCCTGGTCTTTTAAAATCCCTGACTGATGATATTGAAGAAAGTAGTTTCACTGAATAAAATATATCAAAGGTAGAAAGCAACTTCAATAGATAGGCTTTGGATTCCGTTGGTTTGCGTTTTTGTGTATAATTTCTAGAGTCCACAACCTTTTTTACCCGTGAGCCACATTCAGATATAAAAAATTTTGGAGAGCAACACGAGCATTTCCTAATAGGAAATGAGCAGTTATTTGGTAGCGCCTATGCGGACTGGCAGCGTACAGGAGATCATGTGGTTTTTATGCACCAAAACTTACCTCCAAATTAGGAATTCAAAATGAAGCACCTGCTATGAGGCCACTGGGAGCAACATCGAGTTTTTCCTAGCCCTTTAAACCACATTAAATATTTATTGCAAGGGCGGACTAAACTAAACGCCTAGCACCTTGCATCCCCAACCCTTGTGCTCTGAATGAGGTGCAGGCTAGTGGACTCCCATGTTCCATCAACCTTCATCTCTTTGCACCACTTCCTTACACATGGGGCTCATTTATCAACACTGGGCAAATTTGCCCATGGGCAGTAACCTATAGCAACCAATCAGTGATTAGCTTTTTAAAGCCAGCTGCAAGTACAACAATGAATGCAGCAATCCGATTGGTTGCCACGGGTTACTGCCCATGGGCAAATTTGCCCAGTGTTGATAAATGACCCCCACTGAGAGCTACATACAGAATGTATAGAATGTGCAAATATACAAATCAAGCTGTGACAAGGTACAATTTGCAAAAAAAGAAAACAAAAAACAATACCATCTAGGGATGCACTAAAATAAGGATTAGTTCTGACTTTGTCTGAATCTCAGCAGTGTTTAGAGGAACCAAATCCAGAATGTAGACATCACATGACAATTAATCATGAAAACTATTTAACAAATCCTGTTGGTGCTACTACTATTTTCTGGCTACCAAAGGGCTATTATACTGAGGGATAATTAGATGCAAAGCTCCAGATCACATGATGACAAAAACAATGGGACCAGGAAAAGGGACTTAGTGGCTTCCTTCGGGGATCAGTAATCAGTATTTTGTTAGACTTTGAAGAACTATGGGATTTATTATACAGAAATTGGGACCTTGGTACTTGGTCTTTCCATAATGTGGAGTAGAATGCTTTAAGGCTACTTAAAATCTGGGAGGATTGTTTGCCCATCAATATCATACCTCCCAACATTTTGGAAGTAAAAAGAGGGCAAAAAAAATTTTTTTTGCACATAGTACGGCTAAATTTTTTGACCACGTGTGTTTTGTAACCACACCCCCTAATTACCATGTTCATTTTACAAAATTTGGCAGGTTATGAAAGTTTGAAAATATTTCACCTTATCTAAACTGTTACAGTTACTTATTTTCTTATCTCAAAATTGTTACAAAGTATCTTATTTGCACCTGGTCTGGGCTCTCTGCCAAAAGCCAATTAAGTTAGAAACTTTGTTTCTTTTTCTGGCTGTTCAGTGCAGAGAAAATAGGGACTTTCCAGTACAAATGAGGGACTGCCGGCTGAGCTGTCAATAGAGGGACTGTCCCTCTGAAAAAGGGACAGTTAGGAGGTATGCAACATGGGTAACATATACAGTACAAAAACAGTGGAAACATAATTTTACATCCCCTGTTTTTAAGCTTTCCCTCATTTTACATTGTTGTTTTGTGGTCCCACCTATATATTATGTAAAATATATTTCCCTGATTTTACATTTTCCTTGATTTTACACCATTTTCTGGTCCCTTGAAAAAATGTAAAATGGGGGTTCTACTGTATTTATATAGACACATAGGAGCAAAGACCAGTCAAAATTGTGCAGGTTAGGAACCACTGGAATACCTGCTAATCAGGGTTGGACTGGCAGGACACCGGGAAAAAACCCGGTTGGCCCCGGCCCTCATGGACCTCCACCGGGCCAGATCCCCTCTCCCAAAACCCTGGACCTATCAACTCCTGTGTACACATGCGCGGCATCACAGATGGGTGGGCCCCCCAGCCTGACCCTGCTGTAAATGAGTGAATTGTTGGGCAGGATTGTTGTGAATTCCTGATCAATTTGTTGCAAAGAGATATGGGTGGAGCTTTGACCCCTGTATGATGAACAGAAAAAAATCTGTTCCAGCCCTGTCCATGTTCCATGTGTGGTGTATAATGTGGAAACCCCTTATGGGGTGAGGTAATGGATCTATGGGGGTCTGAATCAGGTTGCTGGTCAGAATGTGGTCCTTTCAACCAACACCAAATATTCTCATACAGTCAGCCAGTTCATGTTTATGGTACACCCTGTAAAATCCATATTAAATGACAAATGGCTTGAGAGGTACATTTTAATGAAACCGCAAACGCACACTTGGCTGTGAAAGATAAAATTGAAGAGGCATGCGTCTGTTTTGAATAATGAAAGCAAAGATACAGTGTTGGGATTGTAGCCCACTTTGACTGGGAAAAGGTTAACATCAGTGGACGTGTAATTTAATACCATTAGAAAATGGAAAAAGATCAATAAGCATTCGGCTCTATGACCGGTGCATGGCCTTCCTGTTACAGGAGACAGGGCCCCCATTAAACAGCGCTATTGTTTTGGCCTTATAAAGCAAAGACTTATTTGTTAATCTTCAGCCATAGAATAAAGCCCACGAGAATGAGGTGAAATGTATAATTTGGAAAAATTCTTTATAATTCTCACCACAGGCCTCACTATAACAGAATTCTGAATGTAAACAATGGAATAGGGCCTTGTTTGATTCCGTTTTCTCATTTTGACAAGATTTGCTACCTTTTCCAAATTCAAATACTGGCAGCGGGGTGGGGGGGGGGGGGGGGGGGGGGGGGGGGGGCTGGTTGTTGACTTGAGGACAGGGATTGGGACTAGGGTTGCCACCTTTTCTTGAAAAAAATACACCTTCTTATATATTTCTCTTTTGGGATCAACCATAAAAAATACCGGCCAGGTGGACAACCCTAATTGGGAAGGATAGGGTACTAGGCCTCAGGGCCAGAACTAGAGGTATGCAGAATAGGCAGCTGCTTAGGGTGCAATGATAGATGGGATGGGCAGCTACCTCTATAATTGTCTTCAATTTGTGTGTTTTGTGTGGGGTCATTTATAAAGTTCGCGCAGCGCATAATTGTTCGCAAATGGTAGTTTTGCCAATGCTTTTTCCTGAACACTACAATATTGCACTACTGTGCCCGTCTTTCCGTTTTTTGCGAATTCCCATTGTGAATGAATTTTCGCAAACAAGATGGGTTTTTGGGAGAGTACAGGCACAGGCGAAAATAGCGTAGTAACTTAAATTCGCAATTTGCGAAACAGTTTTGTTAATATTTTCTCCGCCACCAAAGTTGTGGCGCAGAGTGTTCGCAATTGGTGATATTTGCCATATTTAAAAAGCTCCTATAGACATTCGCAATGTGAAAAACAAATCGCAAATCTGTTTGCACACTCTTAGGGCTCTTACACACGAGCGTTTTTACCTGCGCTCCCCTGCGTTCCGTTTTTCTGCGTTCAGCCACAGGGGAGCGCAGGTATAGACGCACTCAATTATTTTAAATGGGGCTGTACTCACATGAACGCATGTAGGATGCCAAACGCAGGTTCAGACGCAACATGCTGCATTTTTCCTGCGTTTGGCGCCTACATGCGTTCGTGTGACTACAGCCCCACTGAAAAGCATTGAGTGAGTGCAATCTCAGAGCCTACCTACACCATTATTATAAGGCCAGCACATACTCCATGGATAGTTCTACTCTTGTTTAATACAATTGCTAAAAAAAAGTTTATCGATGGCTGAAGGACTGAAAGGGCTAAAGATAAGGAAGCAGGTGCTTGTTCTATTGTATGATAATTCAAATACAGGACTTACCATGGATAAGTCACCTGGGCCAATGTTCAGATCAGCCCAAATCTTCCCAGCGTGTGGCTAGGAAAATAAGGCAGAGGTCTGCTCACCTACAAACAGATCTTAGTATATGAGCAGCTTCAGGTACAGGCCTGAAAGAAAACTTTAAAGGGAAACTGTCATGGAAAAACATGTTTGTTTTTTTTTTTTTAAAAAAAACACATCAGTTAATAGTGCTACTCCAGCAGACTTCTGCACTGAAATCCATTTCTTAAAAGAGTAAACAGATTTTTTTATATTCAGTTTTGAAATCTGACATGGGGCTAGACATTTTGTCAATTTCCTAGCTACCCCTGGTCATGTGACTTGTGACAGCACTTTAGGAGGGAACTGCTTTCTGGCAGGCTGTTGTTTTTCCTTCTCAATGTAACCGAATAGAACGCAGTGGGACATGGGTTTTTACTATTGAGTGTTGTTCTTGGATCTACCAGGCAGCTGGTAGAGGGGGTGATATCACTCCAACTTGCAGCACAGCAGTAAATAGTGATTGAAGTTTATCAGAGTACAAGTAGCATGATTTGGGGCAGCTGGGAAATTGACAATATGTCTAGCCCCATGTCCGATTTCAAAATGAAATATAAAAAAATCTGTTTGCTCTTTTGAGAAATGGATTTCAATAAAGAATTCTTCTGGAACAGCACTATTAACCGATGCATTTTGAAAAAAAATTTTTTCCCATGAAAGGATCCCTTTAATCTTTACATAAGATACAAAATATAATGTTTTGAGATCTATTTTTCTATCAATAGATATATAATAGAAATAGTTTATAGTTCAGTTACAAAGATGATAAAATAAGTAGCATATAGTGATGGGTGAATCTATCCCGTTTCGCTTCGCTGAAAAATTCGCAAATTTCCAGCGAAATTCGTGAATTGGCGAAAAATTTGCGAAACGAGTCACGACCCGTTTTTGATGCGCTTTGCGTAGTTTTGAATTTTCGATACCGTAACCTCTGTATTGTTATGCTGCTAGTGATGGGCGAATGTATTCGCCAGGCACGAATTCGCGGTGAATACATCCGAGAATTCGCGCCTGGCAAATAAATTCACCCATCACTAGTAGCATAACAATACAGAGGTTATGGTGGCTGAAAGTCAGTATGTCTCCTATTACACCTTACAAATAAATTCCAGTTATTTGACTGCCCCTTATTATAATGAGATAATAAGATATGGATACTGAGAATGGGAAGAGAATCCTACATTGAAATCAGAGCTCTAATTGGAAAGGGCCTGTGCAATTAGACTGGATTAGCTGGAAGAGCTGGCATAGTAAAAGACTCTAGGTAATATATTAAGATGAATGGGTGTTTACGCTACCCTTCCCCCTGAGCCTTGCATTGCCTTAATGATATTTCTGAGCATCTCAGTCCTTTCAGCGTACTATACTGAAACATTCAGTCTGTGGCTCAGCATTTTTTTAAAGGGAGAGGAGATCACAGAGATACTGCTGGGTCCCACAATAATGAACAGTGCAAAGGGACCCTGACTAATGCTTGGACTGGCTATAGTACAAAGCATAGTTATACTTCATGAATTATTAAGTGAAGGATAAGGTCCCAAAAGGTTTGCTCTGGGAACAAGTGCCTTATAGTTTTCTTTCACTGGTTACATAGTAACATAGTAAGTTAGGTTGAAAAAAGACACACGTCCATCAAGTTCAACCTTTTAGCTCTATTTTAACCTGCCGAACTGCTAGTTGATCCAGAGGAAGGCAAAAAAAAACCACATGAAGCCTCTCCAATTTGCCTCAGAGGGGGAAAGAATTCCTTCCGGACTCCAAAATGGCAATGGGACTAGTCCCTGGATCAACTTGTACTATGAGTTATCTCCCATAATCCTGTATTCCCTCACTAGCTAAAAAGCCATCCAACCCCTTCTTGAAGCTATCTAATGTATCAGCCTGTACACAATGTTCTTTAGACAGCTGTAGGCAGAGAATGAGGGAGATGTAGCTAATCCAAAAGTGATCATCACACATGGGTGAAACATGTGGAACATCTAATGGCCAACTCAAGAAATCAAGACTGTTACTTAAAAAGGGGCTGTCACCCTAAGAAATAATTCCAGATCCTATTTTGGGATCTTGGTCAAGCAAAATAAAAGTTGCATACACAATATTAATTGTTTCAATCTTGTTTCTTGTAGTCTTGGAATCCAAAATCACATCAAGCAGGAATCCACCAAGCAAGCTTTACATCATGCCAAAATCTTCTTAATGCACAAGAATGGGGCAACTGATACCCATGTCTGTGTAGTAGTTAGATTAGACTGTATATGATCCAATTAAAAATCCGTCAGACATATTCGGTGCCTACACATTGTTATCTATGACAAACCATATTGTATTGCACCCCTAAAGGTGGGGTAGATAAGGTGCATGAGTGCATCCAGATGTGTGCTGACCCAATAAAGTCACTGGCACACACTGAACATAGAGAACATATCACATAGAAAGCTTGGGTGCACGCATACCTGGTTCTGCAGCCATCTGGACCCACCAGTAGCCTATGTGGGAGGCTTGTGTGGATGTAGCCTAGGGGCCCCACATGTCATTGATCTGCCACTGGATATCAGACAGTCCCCAATACAATATGATTTTGTGTTCAGAGAAACCTTAACCCTAGAGAATTTTTTAGACTCTTTACACTGCCAGGTCTGATTGTTTGGTGAGGCCTGGCCTGATTTGGCCATGCACATGAAAGTCAAATTGGGCTTATGAGCCATTTATTGAATCATACACTCAGGGGTGATGCCACCTTGAGGTGCATTGATGAACTTGCATCAGAAGCTCACAAGTTACCAGGCAGCTCCGGGTAAGCTTAAAGGGGACTCTTCACCCAAAAAAAAATTTCCAAACCCTATTTTATAATGTTAGTGAAGATAAATTAACTTTAATTACACTGTAAAAATTATTTAAATCTTGTTTCCTTCCATCTGGGAATTCATAATTCTAGCAAGCAGGCAAGAGCCATTTTGTGGAGTCTGCAAGCCTTGCATCATCTGAGAATCTTGTTTGTGCACCAGAATGAGAGACCTGATGTCCATCCCCATGTCCTGGCTACACAATCAAATGTTTAATAGAACAGGGGGAATGTGGGGAGTGCAGTGACCTCTAGAAAGTGCTGAATGTAAAAGTGAAAGTAATTGCCTGCCTGCATAGAGGAGGGGCAGACAATATTTGATTGACAGCTGAGATTTTAAAATGCGTTTACAACAGCTATGAATGCTTTAATTAAAATAAGCATTTGGATTTCATGTTTAATCTGAAGAGGACTTTTATTATACATTATATTTTTTATGTCTGGGTGACAGGTCCCCTTTAAAGAGACGAAATTCTGACTTTTAAATTGTAATTTCGACTTCTAGTGCAGAGAGCGCTATGTGCCCCCCCCCCCCATGTCCTCGGAAAGGTAAGTGTCGGGCGCAAGGCATCTGAAAGGCGTCCTCAGGGCAGACAAGACCCCTGAAACGCCCCTGGATACACTGGAGCTGCCAGTCAACAACATCATCATGCTGATGTGTGCTCCTTGTCTGAAAGGATTTTCAAACCTGTCCTATTGATATCTGCCTGATTCTGATGGGCAGATATCAATTGGGATGATCTGTATTGCTTCCCATACATGTTAATAAGCTATCGACTTGGTCTCAAAAGGTTTTTATGGCTCATGTATGTCCACCTTTTAAGCTACTGTATCACCCTGAAAGCATACCCTACAAGAATGCCAGTGGGCCTCCCTGCTGCTGATTTAAGTGGTGTGTGGGGAATTCCATTATCAGAATGAACACAGCTAACATACTGCGGTGACAGCAGACACCTTTGGGTCCACGTATATACCAAGACATTATTATGAAATAGAAAAAAAAGATGGTGGTTTTGGTTGGTATATGCCATCTCCTCTTTGTAAATGTTGGAATACATTCCTTTGTCTTTACTTATAAATCCCAAGAAGCCAACAGAAAACCAGTATACATGGTGCCTAAAAGAGACATTATAGCCCAGTGCTATCCATACACATTTCCCAATGGGTTGTTGCTGCAGAGAGGAGAGTGTGCAGCCGGAATCCACAGTGATTTCAACGTGATCAGATGTACTGCTGATAGACATGATTGGTGAAACTGAAGCATGTAGCTAAAGAAAGTCGGGGTTTAGAAAGTGGCCTGTTCTAAAGGAAATCTGTCATTCTCCTTTACACACTAAGCTTATGTAGGAGAAGTTTTGGAAATAAACTTGCAAAATGGATGTGTGCTTGAGGCAATGAAAGGAAATATAAATTATTCCTTTTTGTTGGCCCTGGTGGAGCCTTTATTACTTCACGTCCCACCTTAAATTATTTATGGCCTTTGGATCAGGTTACATCTGATGAGCCTTTATTGGCTCATTCCTCAAGCCTTCTACTAGTCCATTTATTTTATTTTGTTGCAGGGTATTAATGTTCCATAATTCCATTTGGTTATTGGACTGAAGTGCAGGTTTTTTACAGGAACAGTAAAAGCAAAGAAGGCTCTGTTTCTTATAAACCTTCTCCAGTTACCGGCAGTTCAATACCGTGGCAACTATCTTTCTCTTGGAGCTCTCTGACTTGGCAAATAGGGGGTTAACTGCCAACTGGCTAAAGCGCAAATAAATGGTGAGGACTAATACTCTGCACAAAGTTGCATAAAGTTTCCTTGAGAGTGCCATATATGTTTCCCCACTAGCAATTTGCATTTTAGCCAGTGGAAAGAAAACAAGGGACATTGTGTTACCCGCTTAACTAAGGTTTAGTGAGTCCCCCCCTCCCAGTGTGATGTGTGATGTGTCTCAAGTATACAAAATATAGCATAGGGATTTGCCAAAACATTCTGCATCATTGTTGTATTAAGTGAGATATTTACATTTCGGAATAATGAAAAACACAGAATTCCAAACAACTTTCCAATATGGCTTTGATTAAACATTTTGCATAGTTTTAAAGTTAATACAAGTCTTTTTTGGCTCAAATCGTCCCCATTTGTGCAGAAGTCTGCCTTGCATCATTTCCAGTGTTTAGCATGGGAGTAACATCTGCATCCAGTACTTTATTGATGTTAGGTGAGAAGGGTTCCCTGGAGCCAGGGGTGCTGCTCCAATGAGGTGAGTTGAGGAACTCAAGAGGTTACAAGGGACAGCAAAATGCTGCACTTAGTAACATTAAGGGCTGAATTTTGGTTTAGCGGCTATATCGCTTTCAGTCTCTACATTAGTGATTCTAGACTCGCCTTCTAGACTCCCCCCTGGCACAGGAAAGGTTATCACTGGGGGGTGGCATCGCAGGAGCTGGCTCAGGTGACTCCTGGTTTAAAATCACCCAGCCTGGAGCTTTTGCCTGGTTAGTAGATTGCTCAAATGCATCAATAGGAGCAGTAGCACTTCACCTGGAATGGGAAGGGCTGAGCGATGTTTAGCACAACTATAAAAAAAGTAAAAACTTATTTTTGAATGTGTTTTTAAAGGGAAACTGTCATGGGAAAACATGTTTTGTTTTTTTTGTTTTTTAATGCATCAGTTAATAGTGCTGCTCCAGTAGAATTCTACACTGAAATCCATTTCTCAAAAGACCAAACAGATTTTTTTATATTCAGTTTTGAAATCTGACATGGGGCTAGACATTTTGTTAATTGCCCAGCTGCCCCTGGTCATGTGACTTGTGCCAGCACTTTGTGGAGGGAACTGCTTTCTGGCAGGCTGTTGATTTTCCTTCTCAATGTAATTGAATAGAATGCAGTGGGACATGGGTTTTTACTATTGAGTGCTGTTCTTAGATCTACCAGGCAGCTGTTAGCTTGTGTTAGGGAGCTGTTATCTGGTTACCTTCCCATTGTTCTGTTGTTAGGCTGCTGGGTGGGGGAAAGGGAGGGGGTGATATCACTCCAACTTGCAGTACAGCAGTAAAGAGTGATTGAAGTTTATCAGAGCACAAGTCAAATGACTTGGGGCAGCTGGGAAATTGACAAAATGTCTAGCCCCATGTCAGATTTCAAAATGAAATATAAAAAAATCTGTTTGCTCTTTTGAGAAATGGATTTCAGTGCAGAATTCTTCTGGAACAGCACTATTAACTGATGCATTTTGAAAAAAAATGTTTTCCCTTGACAGGATCCCTTTAATGAATGGGGTTTCATGTGTGGTGAAAAGTATGGTGCGCACTCTTAAGTTGGACATACAATGGCCAATATAAGCTGCCGACAAACTACGACTGTAACTTATTGGGCAGTGTATGGGGCCCTCCTATGGGCTTTTCTGATCGATATCAGGCTGAAAATCAGCCGGATGATGATCTGGCAGGTTAAAAAATCCCATTGGTTCAAGGTCCATGTTGGTTCGTTGATGCTTTCCTCAGTCTGACTGCCTTGGGCCAGAATCGGATCAGCCCATTATCACATGCCTTATAAGTGGGCATATTGGATAGAGATCCACTCATATAGCGACCTCTGCGTGTATGGCCACCTGTATGATTAGCTGGCTTCTACATTGTTTCAGAAGTCAGAGCAGTTCAGCCACTTATTTTGGGCCTCCACCCTTTATCCAGTGCAAGGCACAGTAGCTCCAACAAGGGCTCTAAGGGGTGCAAATTTGCTCCATTAAGTGTTCCACCAATCGCACTCCTGCACATAATAAATGAGCCTTGACACCTTTCACAAGATATCTTTATATTTTTAGAGTTTTAAGTTAGAGGACACAATCACTGGCACCACTTCTGTTTTATTTGGACAATGTGATGTGCTGTTTAATACAGTCCTGGAAATTGGCTCATGGGTTAATGAAATAGTTTCCCACATGTTTCTTATTGGTTCCTATAGTATATACAGTATATACATTTGTGTTCAGAATAATATCAGTCTGACATCACTAAACTGATCAATCACTGTTTTTGGTAGAAATTATATTTCTACATGGCAAATAATTTACTAGTAGGTGTAGTAGAGTCATAGAAAACCAACAGACCCAACAGTCATGACATGCCGCTGATTCTGTGCCATTGAATCATTCATTGAGGCTTGTTCCAAATAATAGCAGTGTTCAAAATAATAATAATAATAGCAATGTGGATTTCAATTAGTGAAAAAACAGGTGTCAATTCCGGCCCTTATTTAAGGAAGGAGCTGGTTATAGTGCATTTCTCTCTGAAATGGTTTGTAAAATGGTTTGTTCCAGACATCATTCAGAAGAACAGCGTACTTTGATTAAAAACTTGATTGGAGAAGGGAAAACATATAAGTGCATAAAATGATAAGCTAAACTCATCTGAAATGCTTTCAATAGGTTACCAAAACCTGAAAGACGTGGAAGAAAACTACCATTGAAATGGATAACCTAAATGGTGTAACCCCATTGTTAAGTACTCAGGGTTGGTGGAGCTTTTTTGAAGAGAAAATACTGTTCTGCATCTCCCAAAGGGAAACAGCACCTGAAAATGTACATGACTGACTACATGGAGGAGTGGCAGAAGTGCAGGTAGAAGTAAAACCGTAGTAGAGGTACCAAGTCAAGATGGGACAAAGGTCAAGGGCAGTCAGCACAAGATCAGGATCAGGAACAGGCAGAAGTCAGTAGGGGTGCAGCAGACAGAGTAGTAAAATATTGATGCCTGGTTCATCAACAGGTTCAGGAAAACACTTTCAGAAAGACTGAAATGGTCCTGCCCCTGCCCACACCATCCAAAATAATCCCCTTCCCATTTTCCGGCCCCAGAAAAGGTGTCAACCCTACCCAAGCAGGAGCCAAAAAGTTGTTGTATTTTATGGAATAAAGCACTTTCAGAAATACCGATAGTTGTGTGGACCACCTTCATTGTATGTATATATGTATATATATATATATATATATATATATATATATATATTATAAGGAGTACACTGTTGTGGAAAGCTCTGTACATATATATAGAAGGGAGAGTTAGAGCATTTTCTTGTGAGATGAGGGATGTTTCATCACACAGGTTGGATTATGAGACCCATGCATTAAAATGATGATATGGAGAGTTGCCTTCACACCATCAGTCTGTGTCTTGTTATACAGCTTTATAGATTTCCCCTAGAGCGGCTGGTTTTGTTCCACTTAGTCTTGTTCCACGTGCTAATAAAACCATCAACCTGGCTTATTTACAGAGACAATTCCAGTTCTTTTGCCCTAATTAACTTTTTCATTGACCACCGACCTATTTAAACCTGTCTGAGGTCATCATTCTGCCTCTAACAAACTGGCCAGTAGTTGGTACCAAGCCATCAAATTTTACTTAGGTCCGAATTTTCGCTTCAGAAAGCTTTGCCTTACTTCGTGCGACTATGTCAGACGTTATCTGATAGAAGTACGCAAATTCATCAAAATGTGAAAATTCGTCTCAGAAAAATCAATGGTGAATATTCGTCAGCACAAAAGTTTCTTAGCGTTACTTTTTTTTCCTAACGAAACTTTGTTAACAAACTTACGATTGCGTCATTTTAAATATGGCAGATACGTGCAGGTCACATGAATGTCATTATTTGTGTTGGTGAAATTGCTGGAAGTGGCCAATTATTAATAAATATTTAAAAAGAAGCAAAAATATTGTCCTAGACATGAGCCCATCCTAACCTAGAATGTGACACAAGCTTCAAATGGTTAAGAAAAGTGTAAATCACATATTTAAGAGTTAGAAGTTTAAAACATAAATGCCAGTGATCTTTCTTTTTTTGAATACAGGATATGATGTCACTGACATAGTAATGTGGATGTTGCTTTATCTTAACAATTAGCCCGGTAGAACCAAGCGAACTAGACTTTGGTGAAACGGGGAATGTATTGGAAAGTTTACACTGGTGGATTAATGATCGTTGGTTTGAGTGAAAATTCTCCTGGCGAAACAGGGTGAAAGTTATCTATCATGGCGGTTTTACCTAATAAACAGGCAATGTCATTGTAAATGGTCATTTTGGAAAATTTTCGCCAAAAAAAACACAATTTTATGCACATCTGTATTTCCTAATCAAGGGGAAGTAAACTTTACCCTTTGGGCTCATAATTCCCAAACATAATTATAAATAAAGTTTATTGTTCAGCATTGTGGTATATTTTAGTGTTTTACAGATGAAGTCACAGTACATTTTTGTTATTGCTAGACCTTGCCGCTGTTGACCTCTCAGAAGGTGGCCAATGAGAGGCGATAGGAAGTCTAGTACACCGTTGTGATCAAAATAGTGCCTGTCCCTTGAGCTTGACATACAAAATGTTTGCTACAGATCACATTGAGTTAGAGTGAGGTGATTGGGTGTCTTCCTGCTCAGTACAGGGAACTGTAAGAGTTTACTGGAAGGCATTAACCTCTCAAGTATATTCCAAAAAACAGGTTTAAAGTTAAAAAAACATATTTTATTAAGCAAACATTAAAAAGGCATACAGACCAGTTTGTTGTTCCGCCTTACGCGTTTCGTACCCCCTATTCCTAGGTGGAGACCTCCTGTGGCTTAAATATGGGCACCTGGGGGGAAGTATTTGATGCCTATGATTAAGTACCAGGGGGTACGAAACGCGTAAGGCGGAACAACAAACTGGTCTGTATGCCTTTTTAATGTTTGCTTGATAAAATGTTTTTTTTTAACTTTAAACCTGTTTTTTGGAATATACTTGAGAGGTTAATGATTTGTGCCTCTGGAACTGGGGGCTATATTCCATTTAAACATGGCCCATTGCACTGGCCATAAGTGATTGCAGCATGTTGGTATTTTTATAACTTTACTGGAAGGCAGTCTAACAGCACAAGTAGTTGATATGGTGGAAAGAGGTGGAAAACAGAGGATGATGAAGAGTAGTGGCAAGAAGAATATGTTCACAAATTGCCAGCAGAGTCAGATCAGCATGGCCAATACTCAGACAGGTACAGGAGCCATATCAGTAGTAGTTATTACTATTACTAACACACATTTATAAAATGACAACATATTAACAGCAGTACACAATACATAAAAAATAATATTCATATTATATTCATATCATACTCTAATATCTAGTTAAAGAAAATATATCAAGGCCACAATGGGGGGGGGGGGTCTTATTTCTGCCACTAAAGAAGCTCCTGAAACTTACTGCTTTCCATTCACTTTAATGGGAAATGCCTGACAGTGACAGTACTTGCCCCTTCAGCCTGGAAAAAACAATTTAAACTGAAATACTGGCAGGCATTGGCCACGTGAAGTGACCAGGATGCTGATTTTGGTGCTTCACATGATATAACAAGATAGAGAAAACAGTGCCACCCATAGCTGAAATAAAATAATGCTATGCAGTATCTAGTAAAGCAACTGGACTTTTTGGGTTCAAGTGGCTTGTTCAGTTCAACTGTTGAATGGAACTGAAGAAGCCACTTGGATGAGTCGTGAAATGTTTTCAAAAAAGTCCAGTTGCTTTAAACTTTACTCAGCTATATGCTACATATCATGACCTGGATGAATGAGAATCTCCATAGGCTCTTGTACTATGGCAGGCCAGTCCAACCTTGTCTCCCCATGTGCCATTAGCCAAAAGTTATAAAAAACAAAAGTTATAAAAAAAAGTGCCAAATATCTAGATGTGTTGTCCTTCACTAATTCATTTCTACCATGTGCAACATTCAAACTGATGTCAAGTAGATGGGTGGTGTCTTTTTCTTGAACCCCTGCATTGAAGGTCTGTTTTCTTCCAGACTTTGGACAATGTAAATTAAGTACATATGTCCTATGACGCTTCAACTTTAACTGAAAAGGTCAGCTCCTCCTATTTGCACCCCGTCTCTGTCTATAAACAGCAAATGGCTTTGGTGACATATAGTCATCCTTTACTTGTATTGGCCCATATGACTTTATTATCATTGACAATTATCTCTCCATATCTAACAGCAGACGGCAAAGCATTAGAATGCAAGGAAAAATGGAGGCTTTTGGAGGCTGGCGATGGGAATAAAGTGATGAAAGCACCACGAAAGAATGAGATTAAAGGAAGCCCTGAAAGAACAGGGCATTTCCCTTCTGAAAAGGTTGAGGCAAAGCTTCCATTAACAATGAGCTCAAAGCCAGATAGACAGAAGAAGAGGAGGAAACAGAGAATGCTCCTCAGATGCCCATTTATATTCAGTTAGAAATTATAGCACATGGCTGGCATTCAAGAATAAGAAATAAGAACAAGAAATATTATGATTTTCTCCTAGTCTTACATAATCTTTAGATTTTTTTTAAATATTTACTTCTAACTTTTCAAACTATGTAGCAGAAGTCACTTCTCCTTTAGGTCTTATATTTACCTTGCTACTGTTACATTGTCAGGCCAAGAAGTGCAGAAATTGTAAAACCTCTGTAAAAAAAAGCCCCAGTTTAGATAAAGCAGATTGTTACACAGAGGGCTTCACAGTGGGCTAGTGCTATGTTGTTATGGCAGATGCATTAGATTTTTCCAAGGAAGGTTGAATGTCCTTAAAGGGCAAGGAAAGGCGAAGAAATAAAATCCTATTTTTACTTCCTTTAATGAAAAAGAAATCTATCTCCAATATACTTTAATTAAAACATGTGTACTGTTTTTATAAGAAACCTGACTGTATGCAGTGAAATTCTCCCTTCATTTACTGCTGTGGATAGGAATTGTCAGACAGTCCCTAACTTCTGGCAGGGAAACAATCATACTTATGAACAGCAGGGGGAGCCCCTGCCTTACTTACCAGCCATGCAGAACTCAAGCAGCTTTGTTTTTTGATCATTTATGACGATCCCTAAGAAGCCCAGATCACACTGAGCATGTGTATGTAGTCTAGTCTTGCAAAGATGTATAACAAAGTTACAAGATGACAGCCCCCTGTGGCCAACTTTGAAAGCATAAATCATTTGTTTGATTAGACTTGTGGTGCAGTAAGTTCATGTTTATGTTTAGTATACAAAATACAGCATTTCTAGCCTTATTCTATTTTACACTTTCCTTGCCCTTGCCCTTACCCTTCAATGAAGTGGGAAAATATAAGTTTACTGATGTTAATACCGTTAGTGATGAGTGCTGGGTGTTGATATGTTGCTTGCTGTCAGCTTAGAATATAATATATCAGTACCAACCTTTAACTGGGTTAAAATAAAATAAAAGTTTCAAAAGATGGGAAGCAAGATCATCAGGTAAAAATGTATTTACAAGTCTTCTCACATTCTCAAAGTTAACCACTTTGTCACTGAAAACATTTTTACATCATCAGAACCATGGGAATCATTAGTCATATTGGGAAAAGCCAGTTCCCACCACTTATGAAGTTTAAAGAAGTTTTTTTAAACTTTTTTTTTAATATATCTGTGCTAAGTAGAACATAGAATTCTGTGTTTGGACGGAGTACTCCTTTATGTTGGATTCTGGAAGCACGTTGCTAGATTGCAGTAGAGAATGAGTTCGGAACTTGGTACACACTATCCAGTCTTGCTATAGGGCTCACACATGCCTGGAAAATGCCCTGCAAGAAGTGTGTGTTGTAGCAAATTGGAGACAGCTTGGCAGGAGGAGACATTGTTGTGAGGCATTGATGGTCCCCTTGGTGGTTTCCCAGGCAAAAGAAAAGAGCAGTGACAATTATGTATATAGAGAACTGGGTATATGCAACATAGACAGGATTCTTGGCTGGAGGGTGTGACAAGACTGAATACTTTAGAGCTTAGATGTGTGCATCAATAGACAACAAAAAAACATGCTGAGTGAATTAACAAACAATAAAATGTGTGACTATATAGGTGACATCCTTCCAAAACTACCATTCCTACTCAAGTCATCACCAGGCATGGTCCTTTGCGCTACTTTTTGACAAGTATTGTAATTGATTTCAGCTGAAGAATCAAGCCATGAATAGGTTTCCCATCTGTAAAGCCAAGTGAATGGTGCCACCCAGTAGCATACCTGTAATGAAGGGAGCAAGCCTGGTGGCCCATGCATCCCCTCCTTTGCATGTATGACCGAAGGAATTGGGGGAAAGAAGTTACATTCTGGTTCAGTGTTTGGGATATGCTTACAATGTGGGATTTTAACCACCACTGGAACAGGTAACATGGCAGGTTGTGACCAAATATGCTATTAATCATATCTGGGTGAAGTACATGGAAATCTGGATGAATCACGTGTATATTTTGCAAGAGTCCTAGTTCTGAGACGTGTTCAGTCTGGTCATGTGTGTACCCCAGCATGGGTGACTGCACTGGGAGTAGGTGCGGACTGTACTCAGCGGAGCAGGGGCACATCTTAGGTTAAGACTGGGGATTGAAAATTGGACCTGGCATTTAATGTACTCAGAGGCCCAAACAGCTCCCCAATACATAGCGACTATGGCATCTTACAGCAGTTGTAAAATAATTACCCCCCCAGGGAATGCCCCTAAAGTAAAAAAGCGAACATTTATAAAATAATGCTGCCATTTAATGCAAAGGGAGTGTGAATATCATCTGTGTCTGGAAGGGTTAAACCATAAAACATGCAGAAAACTGTTACACTAAGGAGCAAGTTAGCATACCTCCCAACTGTCCCTTTTTCAGAGTCCCTCTTTTGCAGCTCAACCTGCAGTCCCTCATTTATACTGGAAAGTCCCTATTTTCTCTGCACTGAACAGCCAGAAAAAGAAACAAAGTTTCTAAGCTTCTGGCAGAGAGCCCAGAACAGCTAACAGGTGTAAATGAGATACTTTGTAACAATTTTGAGATGAGCAAATAAGTAAATGTAACAGTTAAAAGACCAGTAACATCAAAAATTTTAATTGTTTTAAAGTAATAAAAATATAATGTAGTGTTGCCCTGCACTGCTTCAGAAGCACTACTATTGTTTATTTAAATAAGCTGTTGTGTAGCCATGGGGGCAGCCATTCAAAGGAGAAAAGGCTCAAGTTACACAGCAGATAAGCTCTGTACAACATAATGTTATCTGTTATCCATTACTCATCCTGTGCCATATAGCCGTTTTTCAATTTCCGCCATTGCTACTTAGCAGCTTGTTTATATGAACTATAGTAGTGTTTCTGAAGCAAACATATATCCGTTTTAACAGTGCAAGGCAACACTACATGATATTTTCTTTACTTTAAAACACTTTTGTTTTTTTGATGTTACTGTTCCTTTAAGATGAGGAGAAATACTTTCAAACTTTCATAACCTGCCAAATTTGTAAAATGAACATGGTAATTACGGGAGCAATACTATAAAACTTGTAGAAACAGGCAGGCACCACTCCGGAACACCAAAGTCAAAAATAATCAGTTGAATCCAGGAGCCAAAAGTATTAAAAAAATACAAGTTTTTATTTTACATCATTTACAAAAAGCTTGATGATTAAGTGTCCTTGGGGGACACGAAACGCGTCAGGCTTTTTGTACATGATGTAAAATAAAGAAGTTTTGTATTTTTTGAAGGTGGAACTGCTGTGGATAGGAATTGTCAGACAGTCCCTAACTTCTGGCAGGGAAACAATCATACTTATGAACAGTGGGGGGAGCCCCCGCCTTACTTCCCAGCCATGCAGAACTCAAGCAGCTTTGTTTTTTGATCATTTATGACGATCCCTAAGAAGCCCAGATCATACTGAGCTTCTCTTATGTCTATAGACTGGACCTCCACTTACTCTTTTCGTAGTGGTATTGTCACGGGTTGGCCTTCGTTAGGCGCCCAGGGGAGGAAGTGGACCAAGGAGGAAGCTTTAGGGGTACACAGGTCCAATAACACAGCAAGGCAAGGATCAAACAGGAGTCAGACAGGTCCAGGCAAAAATATGTATTCACAGGAACAAAAATAGAACAAAGTCCAGGCAAGGCAAAATACAGGAACACAGGAACAAAAGTACAGGAAACAAGATCAAAAGCAATATCAGGATCAATAACAACACCCAGGAACTATAGCAATCAGGTCCTATAATTGGGCGCCATAATGGCGTCCAATACACCTTTAAATATTCTAATTTCGCGCCAAAACGAGCGCGGTGACGTCATCGCGTCAAGCGTGACGCGATGACGTCACTATCCGGCACCGCATATCCACGTGGCGGCTATGGGCGCCGCCATTTTGGATATGCCGCCGAAGGAAGAGGACGCGCCGCCCGGAGCTAAGGTAAGCCTCCGGGCGGCGCGATCCTGACAGGTATAACATGACTCAACCAGGGCTCTAGTTAAAAAATATGGGCCCCCACTACCTGAGATGACCTTTACCCTCACTTGCAAACTACTCCTCACTGCATTCAAGTTTGGACATTAGCTAACTTGTATGTGGCCAATGGGCAGAAAGAGGAGCAGGTACAAGGTGACACCATGTAGAATCCATGCTCCAGATCTCCCTCTCCCCAGGCCTCTCAGTAGCCATGGGGTCTGCTGTATGGTAGTAATGCCCCCTTTGCAATTGCCTCTCACTCAGCTGAATATTAAAATACTTTAAAGGGAAACTGTCATGGGAAAACATTTTTTTTTTTAAATGCATCAGTTAATAGTGCTGCTCCAGCAGAATTCTGCACTGAAATCCATTTCTCAAAAGAGCAAACAGATTTTTTTATATTCAGTTTTGAAATCTGTCATGGGGCCAGACATTTTGTCAATTTCCCAGCTGACCCTGGTCACGTGACTTGTGCCAGCACTTTAGGAGGGAGCTGCTTTCTGGCAGGCTGTTGTTTTTCCTTCTCAATGTAACTGAATAGTACCCAGTGGGACATGGGTTTTACTATTGAGTGTTGTTCTTAGATGTACCAGGCAGCTGTTATCTTGCGTTAGGGAGCTGTTATCTGGTTACCTTCCCATTGTTCTGTTGTTAGGCTGCTGGAGGGGAAAAGGGGAGGGGTGATATCACTCCAACTTGCAGTACAGCAGTAAAGAGTAATTGAAGTTTATCAGAGCACAAGTCACATGACTTGGGGCAGCTGGGAAATTGACAAAATGTCTAGCCCCATGTCAGATTTCAAAATGAAATATAAAAAAATCTGTTTGCTCTTTTGAGAAATGGATTTCAGTGCAGAATTCTTCTGGAACAGCACTATTAACTGATGCATTTTGGAAAAAAAATTTTTCCCATGACAGAATTCCTTTAAGTACTGGATCCCGATGTGTTCTTGTGTGGAGATTTTTTATTATGAATTTTTTTAAATTGGACTATTAAAATCTTTTTTATACTCGCTCCGGTGCTCCGCCTGCTGCTTTCTCAGAATCCCTTTAAATAAGGGTTGTGCTAATGGTGTAAGGCCACTGACATCTGGTTTAAATGGAGGCATTTGTTCTCTGTTCAAAAATTCTTGCCAATCAATATCCTGTAAAACAGGTGATATTAAATACTGAGTATCCAACCTGAAAGTCAATAGGATGTTGGAAGAGCCAATCATAATGTGTTAATATTTACTGAATGTGTTTTAAAACTGTATATACTGAAAGGAATACTGGAGGCTAAGAGAGGGTAACAGGGGTGAAAGAGAAGTTAAATTGAATCGAACATTATAAATTCAATCATATTGATTCTCTCAGCTTACTGAACATTTATTTGATGTGAGTTGTGCTGTTTTGTATAGTCATGAATATAGTATTCATGACTATACAAAACAGTACAAGTCACATCAAATAAATCATGGGCTTTACCGTGTTCAGCACCGGCATCTCCAGTAACTCTAATAAACTATAAATCATTGTTAAGTTGTCAGACTCATTGGGCTGCTAGCCCAGTCACCTAGCCATGTCACTATTTGTTGATGTAAGAGAGTTTAATAGTTATGTCTGTATCATGTCCTGAAACCATGAACAAAAAATAGTTCTCTTTGCAGTTTGCCAAAAATGTTGAAAACGTTACATGAATGTTGATAAATGTTTATTATTGTTTTCAGAGTTGGATTAGGTGTCCGAGGCCCACTGGGGATCAGGGCCGGAACTAGAGGTAGGCAGAGTAGGCGGCCGCCTAGGGCGCAGTCATAGGGGGGGCGCACTTTTGAAGGGAAATTTTAACTTTGCCCCTGTCTCCAGCAGCAGCGTTCTGCTCTACTTCATTCCCCACCTCCCTCTTACTTGCCCTTTGCCTTGCACAGATCTGGGGCAATATTTTTGCTGCTGCTCTGGCACAGGTTGGTGGTACAGGTACAGACTTGGGAATGCAATGGCTAATGGTACAGGTACAGACATGGGGGCAATGGCTGGTACAGACTTGTGGCACAGGTAAAGGCTTAGGGGGCAATGCTGGTGGCACAAGTACAGATTTGGGGCGATATTTTGGCTTGCTAGCACAGGTACAGATTGGAAGCAATATTTTGAGGGCTGTTGGCACAGGTACAGGTTAGGGGCTGGCTGGCACACATATTACTTTATTTAAGAAAAAGTGAATAGGTGGGAAATGGTCATACATAGCGGGGGGTGGGGGGGCGCTGATTGTACCCCTTGCCTAGGGTGCCAAACTACCTTGGCCCGGCCCTGCTGGGGCTGCTGCCTCAGGGGCCCCCCACGTACTCCCACCACCCTGTCCTTACTACTGGCCCCGCCCACCCGCTCCTTATGTCTCCTTACCACTCACCCCTCCCCTCCCCACCAGCCCCTTACAGCTTGCTACCCTCTTTGGGAACCTAGACTTCTCTGATTGGTGGACGGAAGGGAAGGGTCTAAGCCAGTGGGACCCACCGGTTTTTTTTCCCAATCTGACCCTGGTACCTTTTGGGAAAGCAGCAGCTCATGGGGGTAGACTCAGCACATACAAATATTTAAAGGGAAGAAGAATCTGTTATTAATTGATTAAGCAACAAATGCAAAGGTATAAGGGTAAGGCCAGACGGGAAGATTCAGGGAGATTCGTCGCCTGCCTTCCAGCTGCTTAATGAATTTTCGCCTGCGTCTATTCACACGCGACACTGCGCTTTCTCTAAATTGCCTAAGGAGGCGACTTCGGAAAACGCAGCGCCACATGTGAATAGGAGAAGGCGATTCTTCATTAATCAGGAAGGGAGAAGTGGTTTGTGGAGATTGGTTGCCACAAAGAAGAGGTGATTAGTCGCCAGGTGACAAATCTCCCTGAATCTTCCTGTCCAGTGTCGGACTGGGACACCAGGGGCCCACCCAAAAACCTTACACCAGGGGCCCATTCTCAGTATTAATATTCTTCTTCTCCTCAATCAATCTCTATTGTCCTAGTTTGTTTTCTTTACATACTATAATCAATTATTCCATCTATTTAGCCTCTTTGTTCTCATAGAAATAGGGAATGGCCATGAAATAGGCCAAAAGTTTAGCAGCATGAGGGCCCACTGACACCTTGGCCCACCGGGAGTTTTCCTGGTATTCTGGTGGGCCAGTCCCACACTGTTCCTGTCTGGCCTTACCCTAAAAGTTACTGTTACTTAACTGTGCCAAACGTACATAAATGTACCTTCTTACATTCTGATATTTGAAAATCTCTCTTTCTGTACCTTTTGCAGAAATTTATTGAATTTGAAGATGCCCTGGAGCAGGAGAAGAAGGATCTCCAGTACCAGGTGGAAACCCTTGAATTTCAGGCACGGCAGACGGAGCTGAAAACCAAAAACTATTCTGACCAAAGTGCGTGGTAGGGTAGATATTGCCAGAACTTGTGCATTCTGGGATGGGAATTTGATGTAATGTATAACACTGCATTGGGCATAACCCTATGGAAACAGTATTCTGGACTCACCTCCCAAATCTAGTTATAATTAGGCGTGTTATACACCATGAAAGAACAGACGAATACATTTCAGCACAAGACGTATTTATATTGCTCAAGCTGGCCCTTTAACCAATCTGTATATATGAGATAACCTATGGCCCTGTGTTTTGCTTTAAATTTCTTAAAGGACAGTATTGATGTATCTGTCATTGTTGGTATTATTTTCTCAGTCTCCAGGCTGGAAGAAAGAGAATCAGAGTTGAAGAAGGAATACAATGCATTACATCAGAGGCACACAGAGGTACGTTCCACCTTGCTTTCTGGAATGCTTTGCACTGCAGTTTGCACATAAAGTAAAGCAAGAAGAACTGGTGTAATAGTGAAATGTACGCTGTGGGGTTGATATACTTAAAGGAA
Organism: Xenopus borealis; assembly: GCA_024363595.1. Lineage (NCBI taxonomy): Eukaryota > Metazoa > Chordata > Amphibia > Anura > Pipidae > Xenopus > Xenopus borealis. The sequence goes on along the minus strand of CM044448.1, from coordinate 98,193,798 downwards.
CAGTTCAGTGTGACTGGATGTAACATAACGTAACACTACTTCCAGTGTTGGAACTACCGGGGGAAGCAGGGGGTGAGATTGGGCCAGTACCCGCAACCCCTCAGGGCTAATTTCCTGCTGCACCGCCGATTTGCTGGCAGAATTTCGGGCGCATAGTTGCGTACGGTGGGGGGCAGGGGCCCGGCTGCACATCCCACACCAGGGCTGCCCACCTCCAGTTACATTACTGACTACTGCCTGCTTTTCAGCTTTCTAACTCTGAGTTAGCATGCCTCCCAACATTTTAGGAAACATTTTAGGGACAAAAAAGATTTGGCGTGCATAGTGCGCCAATTTTTTTGGCCATGCCCATTTTTGTGGCCACACCCCCTAATTAGCCTGATCCTTTGACATGATTTGGCAGGTTTTGAAAGTTTGAAAACATATCTGTGGTTTTTATATGTTATTACAGTTTTGCTAATTAAGGTGAATTGCCCTTTAAAGGGCACCTATCGCTTAAAAAAGTTACCCCTAACCAAAGGTGCAGGCTGATAGAGCCCGCATTCCGACTGTGGGTACCAGTACTTTTTTTTTTTTTTTAAATGCCCCCCGCCAGCGCAGGAAAACTCGCACCGAGAGGCAGTTCCCGGTGCGAGCCGACATGACAGTGGACGCGCATGCGCATTAAGAAAACCGGCCCCAAACGCTTTTCACAATGCACATGCGCGTGATGTCACATGCGCATAAATGTTCTTATCTTATCAAACTGTTACAAAAGAATGTCAAGTATCTATTCTGGGCCGTCTGCCAAGACACAAGTAAGTTAGATACTTTGTATCCGTTTCTGGCTGTTCAGTGCAGCAGATCAAAGGGAAATGCTGGACTTATCAGTACAAATCCGTGATAGTGAGTTGAGCTGTCAAAAGCGGAACTGTCCCGCTCAAAACTGGACATTTGGGAGGTATGAGTTAGTCAGTGACTTGAAGGGGGCGGCAAATGGGACATAACTGTTCAGTGAGTTTGTAACTGATCCTCAGCATTCAGCTCAGATTCAAAAGCAACAGTTATGTCCCATGTGGCCTCCCCTCAAGTCACTGATTGGTTACTGTCTGGTAACCAATCAGTGGAAACCAAGAGAAATGAAAAGCAGGAAGTAGTGTTCTCGCTGTTATGTTAGACATCCAGTCACTCCAGCCTTTATACATTACATTTTTGGCTAACTAACTATATTAGAAACATTTTTTATTTTGCACATCCTATCTATTTACCCAGTTTTATTTTTACACTGAACAATTCCTCTAAGGGGATGCAGGATACTAAGTTTCTGTATGATTTTGTCTCCTTTAAATGTGGTTCAATTGGCTATGAACTGCTTCTGGTCAGCTATAGTTTAGTGTCTTGCCTGTATAATGAGGCAGGTTACTATTACCTGTCCAATAAAAAGGCAGTAATTCAAGTGACATTACAGACTGGCCTTAAAATTATATTACGTTGATTTTTCTGGCATACCATCCTTGTCACACCACTCATTGGTCTGAAAAAATTTGTCGGACCTATACATGGGCCAGTAGAGTGCAAGTTTAGTCAACACTGGCTGAATTGTTCATGGGTCCCTTTACTCACTGGCTAGTTTAGCTGGTAGAGGGAGATGATACTTTGTTACTGTGCGTTCCACAAACCAAAGCTTTCAGTAATCATTACCGCACATTAACCAACTGCCCCAGAGGGGCAAATGAAGACTCTGGATACTGTCAAGTGTTCCAGGCACCTTTTTTCAATTACTTGTAGGATGTTCATGGGATTAATACAAAAAAAGGTTAGTTTCAAGCAGGTGCATACCAGGCCTGGACTGCCAATCTGTGGCAAATGCCAGAGGGGCTGCTATAAGGTGCCATAGAAAGTAATTATTTAGTGGGCTGATGAGGGCCGCTTGGGCCTCTGTGTACCTGAAATGCCAGGGCCTATTTCAATTCTCAATCTGGACTGATATATATTATAGTGTAATAACAATTAAAGTGGACCTGTCACCCCAAAAAAAATTCAAAATCCTATTTTATCACATTAGTCAAGCAAAATGATCATTAATTACACTATATAAATTATTTTAATCTTGTTTCCTTCAATCTGGGAATTCATAATTATAGCAAGCAGGCAGGAGCCATTTTGAGGACACTGTTATTAAGTCAAGCCTTGTATAGGGTTGCCACCCGGCCGGTATTTTACCGGCCTAGCCTGTAAAACACCAGCCAAGGTCGGGGCCGGTATTACAAATTTACCGGCAATGTAGCTGCCGGTAAATTTGTAATACCGCTTAAAATGGCCCTTGCCTTGCTTGAAATCAAATGAAAAATGTACCTTTCTCGCTCTTCAGCCCGATCGCACGCGTGGCTCCGCCCCCTTTGACGTCATGTCCCCTTTTGGCCCCGCCCCCCCTGCCGGCCGGTAAGGACTTTTTTAAAAGGTGGCAACCCTAGCCTTGTATCATCTCAGAATCTTGTTTGTGCACCAGAATGGGGGACCCAATGTCTATCCCCATGTCCTGGCTACACAATTAAATGGTTAAGAGAACTGGGGGAATGTGTGGGGAGCAGTGACATCTAGGAAGTGCTGAATGGAAAGTGAAAGTAATTATCTGCCCCGCCTCTATGCCTAAGGCATATATTTGATTGACAGCTGAGATTTTTAAACAAGCTTAAAACAGCTATGAATGCTTTAATAAAAATTGGATTTCATGTTTAATTTGAAAAGGACTTTTATTATACAGATTTTTGTGTCTGGGTGACGGGTCCACTTTAAAGGAACCGTAACACAAAAAAACAAAAGTGTTTGAAAGGAATGACAATAGCATGTACTGTTGCACTGCACTAGTAAAACTGGTGTGTTTGCTTCAGAAACACTACTATAGTTTATATAAACAAGCTGCTGTGTAGCCATGGGGGCAGCCATTCAAGCACAGGATACTCAGTAGATAACCGATAAGTTCTGAAGAATCTCATTGTATACTACTGAGCTTATCTGTTATCTGCTGTGTATCCTGTGCCTTTTCACCTTTTTTGGCTTTGAATGGCTGCCCCCATGGCTACACAATGGCTTGTTTATATAGACAGATGCAGAGTTTCTGAATCAAACACATCAGTTATACCAGTGCAGCACAACACTACAGTAAATTCTCATTGCTTTCAAATGCTTTTCATTTTTGGTATTATTGTTCCTTTAAGCCACGATTTGGAAAATTTAAAATGCTTTTTCTCTTTGCATTTCAGATGATCCAAACCTATGTTGAACATATCGAACGGTCTAAACTGCAGCAAGTAGCAGGAAACAGCCAATCAGATGGTGGCGTTACAGGCCGAAGGTGCAAATTAAAAAAAAAAAAGGGGCATGGGAACATGAAAATTAGTAAACTTGATAGCCAAAAAGTGTGTATCAATGCCATAATATAATCTCATTGTTACAGAAAGTAAAGGGGTGGTTCACCTTAAAGTCAACTTTAAACATCTTACAGAAAGGCTGAATTATTTGCATTCTTCTTCTGACTCCCTCCAGCTTTCAAATGGGGTCGCTGACCCCATGCAAAAATAACTTACTCTGTAAGCTACAAATGTATTTTAATTGCTACTTTTTATTACTCATCTTTCTAGTTAGGCCTCCCCCATTCCTGTTCCAAGCAACTGGAGTGCAGCCTAGCAACTGGATTGCTGACATGACAAACTGGAGAGCTGCTGAATAAAAAAGCTAAATAACTCGAAAACCACAAATAATAACAAATGAAAACCAATTAAAAATTGTCTCACAATTTCCCTCTCTACATCATACTAAAAGCACATTTAAATGTGAACACCCCCTTTAAATGTTAGTCTTGGGCACCATCAAACACAGAAAAACTGAAATAAAATTGGAAATGTTGCTTTTAAGTGACGTGTGTGCAAGCTTGAATAAATATATAATGATTTGGGCCTTTGGTTTAATACCCTTATCCCACTGGTCTAAACAGAAAACCAATCCAAAAATGTATATCAGGTGGTTTTGTAATTCTTATATATAATACACATTTTCAGCATTTAAATGTTATCATTTATATAAATACATGTTTCAATGTATCAGATTTTCTATTTGAAGTCCACAGTGCTACAATGTGATGTTGCAAAGGGGTGTCAGTATTATGGGGCAATGTTTTGTGTACTAAATGTGTGATATGTGTGTGTGTGTGTGTTCTCTGAGGGGCAGAAACAAGATCACAAGAAATTGTGATCTTGGGAAATGTGTGATGCTTTGGCTCTTCAGATAAAGCAAGAATTAAGGAATCAACCCCTGTGACTGCAGTGGGACCCATGAATGTAAATGTCCTAGACGGGTCCTGCTGTGTATTTTTCAAAATGCATCAGTTAGTAGTGCTGCTCCAGCAGAATTCTGCATTGAAATCCATTTCTCAAAAGAACTAACAGATCTTTTTAAATTTCATTTTGAAATCTGACATGGGGATAGACATTTTGTCAATTTCCCAGCTGCCCCAAGTCATGTGACTCGTGCCAGCACTTTAGGAGGGAACTGCTTTCTGGCAGGCTGTTGTTTTTCCTTCTCAATGTAACTGAATGTAACTCAATGTAACTGAATGAACGCAGTGGGACATGGTATTTACTATTGAGTGCTGTTCTTAGATCTACCAGGCAGCTGTTATCTTGTGTTAGGG
>CM044448.1:98155906-98186280 GCA_024363595.1 Xenopus borealis | reverse complement strand
TTTCAGTGCAGAATTCTGCTGGAGCAGCACTATTAACTGATGGTTTTTGAAAAAAACATGACATTATCCCTTTAAGATGGGATCCTCATTAGTGATGATTAGTGATGGGCGAATCTGGGGAGTTTAGCTTCGCCACATTATTCGCAAATTTCTCAGGAAATAAGTAAAACAGTTGAAAAATTCACAAAACACCCCCTGTGTCTCGTTTTGGACACGGGCATCCGTTTTTGGATGTCGGGGCACATTGCCAGCGTCGAAAAAAGAATTTTCAGCAGGCGAATTTTTCATGATGTTTCGCGAATTTATTCACGGGTAGTAGTTTGCCATGAATTTGTACCAGGTGAATAAATTCGCCCATCACTACTGAGCGTCAACTGATGGGAAGGTGTTTTCTGCCGCTTTGTCACATAGGGCAGAACAATTTTGCTGATATTAATAGTAAAAATAAAAACACGTAAGGTTGATAGTAATAGTACGGCACATCTGCATGTCAACGCCATGTCATGTCACTGAACTGCCATATTTATGTGTCACGCTGAGAGCATGCTCGCCTATTCTCTTTCTCACATAAATGCATGACCCGCCGCACCTAACAGTTGTTTTCTTGTCCCGCTACTTGTGCCGTGGCCGATGTGTTTTGGGTGTCTTGTCTGTGATTTGTCACTGCAGCCACCGCCAGTCCTGGAGAAAGAGGTAATTCCCACTCACTCTTTGTGTCAGCACATGACTGTCTGCCATGCCATGTCATTTTTCTATATGTTGCATTGTTCCCTTCAAATATTTTATCGTTGGGGTGTGGCTTTCAGTTTCGTTGATTAGAGACAGTAACGTTACTGATTACATAGTTTCCATTAAAGGAGAAGGAAAGCTGCCGAAGCAGTTTATTGCCAATAGATTAGCCACAACAGTGCAATCTTTAAGACTATATTTATTATGTAGAATGAGTTACCATACCTGAGTAAACAGCTCCAGAATCTCTGTTTGCTTAGGATAACAGCTGCCATATTAGCTTGGTGTGTGACATCACTTCCTGCCTGAGTCTCTCACTGCTCACCCATAGCTCTGGGCTCAGATTACAGCAGGGATGAGAGGAGCAAACTGAGCATGCTCAAGCCCTAGCCCTGGTGCTTTAAGTTGAAAACAGGAAGTCTGATACAGAAGCCCATGTGTACACAATAGAAGGAAAGGAATACTGTGTTTCTTTTGACAGAGGACTCCAATCGGCATTAGTTTGAGCATTTAAATCAAAAGTCAGGTTGATGTGGGCAACTGTAATGGTGAAAATTTGCCCATTTTTATAAATGAGCCCCAATTGTTAGTGTCACGGTCGGCACCCAAATACCAGAACAAGTGCGAAGCACCCTGGTCTCGTCTCGTGCTTCACCAGTAGTGTGACCGCCTTTGGCTTCGGGAGGAGCCCTCAGCTACTCAGATGCCACCTGGACTTAAACGAGAGGTGCAGAGCAGGAGTTCTGGCCAGCAATGGGGCACGACTGTAGATAAAGTCAGTTAGGCCGAAGATCACAGTACAATTGGATAAGGCGTAGTCAGACAGACTGGGTCGAGGCAGGCGGAAAACTAGTTTTCGTCAGGCAGGCAAGGGTCAAATCCAGGTAATCAATCAGATGGGAGAAGGCAGAATCGGAGTCAATAACAGGCAGGGGTCAAACCAGAATGTCAATCAGGAGGGTTAAGCAAAATCAAGGTCAGTTTCAGGCAAGGGTCAGGTTCCAGAGATCAGAGTAGTCAAAACAGCCAGGCAGGGTCAAACACAGGTATCAAAGACAGATCAGAAGATTTACAGCACGGAGTACAAGGCACCAGGAACAAAACCTATCACGGGCAATGATAAAAGAAAAAATGTCTCTTTAAATATTTTTGAATTTCGCGCCATTGCGCGCTGACGTCATCACGCCAGCGCACATGTCTATAAAAGCCGGAAGTGCGCGCGCGGCGCACTAGGAAACCGGCACTGCTGCGCCACCGCTAGACCACCAGGTTGAGTCCTCACAGTTAGAAATAAAGACTGTATAAGCTTTGGCCAACGAGGCAGAACTTAAAGGGCAAGGAAAGGCAAAGAAATAAAATCCAATTTTTACTTTCTTTAAGGAAAAAGATATCTATCTCCAATATACTTTAATTAAAAAATATGTACCGTTTTTATAAGAAACCTGACTGTTTGCAGTGAAATTCTCCCTTCATTCACTGCTGTGGATAGGAATTGTCAGACGGCCCCTAACTTCTGGCAGGGAAACAATCATACTTATGAACAGTAGGGGGAGCCCCTTCCTTACTTACCAGCCATGCAGAACTCAAGCATCTTTGTTTTTTGATCATTTATGACGATCCCTAAGAAGCCCAGACCACACTGAGCATGTGTATGTAGTCTAGTCTTGCAAAGATGTATAACAAAGTTACAAGATGACAGCCCCCTGTGGCCAACTTTGAAAGAATAAATCATTTGTTTGATTAGGCTTGTGGTGCAGTAAGTTCATGTTTATGTTTAGTATACAAAATACAGCATTTCTACCCTTATTCTATTTTACACTTACCTTGCCCTTTAATACAGTATTCATGAAGTATGTTTTGATTATTGACCTACAGAAACCTGCCAGGGAAGGACTGATCAACATGTCGATGCAGTTCCCATCTGGCAGGATTTTCAAAAATTTCCAATAGACATGACAATTTTTTGGCCAGATATCAATTCGAAACGACTAGGGATGCACAGAATCCAAGATTCGGTTAGGATTTGGCCTGTTTCAGCAGGATTCAGATTTGGCCGAATCCAAGTACTTGACCAAAACAAATCTAAATCCTTAAAATCAGGGGACTTTTTCTCACTCAAACAAGAAAATAAAAAAAAGTTTAACTGTGTGCTGTACAAGGGGTTCTATTTAACCCTTACTACCTGGATTTAGTTCAGTAGTAGGCGGAATCCTTCACAAAGGATGTAGGATTTGTCCAAATCCCAAAATAGTGGTTTCATCCCTAGTCTTGACTTCTATCTGGTCAGCTTGTGTATTCTAAGCTATTAATGCTTCTCTAACCTATTTAGGCATCACTTTCATATACTCCTCTAACCTAAACAGAGTTCTTTATACACCTCTAACATACTCAGAGTTCTCAGTACCCTCACATACTCGAACTTCTAAATGCTTTGCCAATGTAATTGAAAAAAATTCGAAATTCGGCCATGTGAATAGTGAGGGTAAAGTAAAATCATTCTAATTCGATATTCAAAGGACTTTACCGCTATTTGAATATTCGAATGATCGAATAGCAAAAATTTGTTCATTCAATTAAAAATTCGATCGATCGATTCGAATGTTTGAATCGAAAGATTTTAACCCATCGATCGAATTTTTCGGTCTTTGATCGAACTTTAAAACACCTATGGGAACTTCCCATATGGTTTTAAAGCAATTCGGTAGGTTCAATCTGGCGAACTGGCTTATCGAATATTTTTTTAAAGGGGAAGTACTTCGACCATCGAATATTCAAATACAATTAATTTTGAATATTCTAATAATTTCGAATCGGACGAATATTGAAAATCTGATGGTTGTATTTGCCTCATTTGCATATTCAAAATACGAATTCGAATCTTTTTGAAAATTCATGTTAATTTAGTAAATGGGCCCAATAGAGATATACTCATCTAACCTACTCATGCTTCTTTATACTCTGTATTTCTTATAGTCCTCAAACCTACTCAGATTTCCTTATACTCTCCTAACCTGCACCTCTGACATGCTCAGAGATCTCAACACTTCCCTCACCTACTCAAACTTCTAAATAGTTTTCTAATTTAATTAGAGTTTTATATACTCCTCTTACCTACTCAGGCTTCTATATAATCCTCAAACCTACTCAGAGTTCCTTATACTCCTCAGACCTACTCAGATTTCCTTATACTCCTCTAACCTGCTCAGAGTTCTAAATATTCCTCTAACCTACTCAGACTTGTAAATACTTCTCTAACCTCAGATTTCCAAATACTCCTCTAAACAATTCAAACTTCTGAATACGTTTCCAACCTATATTTCTAAATTCCTCAAATCAGATATGTGAGATAAACATAGCGGGTAATAGCAGCGCACAGTATTATGTAAGACACTAGGATAGTCGAGTTGAAACAACATTTCGTTATAACAATACCTTATAGTGTTTTGTGTAGTGTAACATTCTAAAAAAAAAAAAATACAAAAAAAAGGAACACGTTAACCAAAACTGATCTTCTCTTGGACAACTTGTTTACCGAGTATAGGTAAGGAATACAAACTTTACTTAATGTTTTTTTATTCTGTATACCATGTACTACATTTCCTCTGTTTCTTAATAAAAACTTCACTTTAAAGCGTTAGTGCTTGCTTTGTATATATATATATATATATATATATATATATGACCTAAAAGTAATCCTTTCCTTTCATCCTCCAGCAGGAAGGAGCGTCCGAACTCTCTCAATGTTTTCCCCTTGGCGGATGGAATGGTACGTGGGCAGATGGGTGGCAAGATCACCCCGAGCTCGGACCACTGGCACCTGAGCGACCTCAGTCAGATAAAGTCCAGCTTCAGCTACAAGGTTGGCCCAGAAATTCAAGGGATCAAGGTTCCAGCCATGTGTCTTCATCTCCAGATCCATCTCACTGAACCTTTTTGTAATGGACATGAATTGTTCATAAAGAGATCATGTTCATGTTTATGTGATAAACTTGGGATGACTCCATAATGGCATGAGTTCCAATGGTCATTGGTGATAGACATGGATCAGTTGTCCATATAAATTGCTTTATGCCATTATCTCTTGTTTTATCACATGCCTTCATCAGTGTTTACCCAAATAAGACCAAATTCCTTTGTTTTGTCTAAGCTGTGCAATGGGGTAATAATATTTGTCATTACAAAGTATGAGAATTCTCTGCTCTACAGAGGTCACAGCTAATAGAGTTATGTACCCAAATATACAAGGAACTGACACAATATAAGAATATAGGAAGACTAGTGGTTCCCCTGTGTAAAGGCCCCCATACATGGGCCGATAAAAGCTGCCGACAGACTGAGTCGGCAGCTTATTGGCCCGTGTGTGGGTCCGTCCAACGGGCTTCCCCGAGCGATATCTGGCTGAAAGTCAGCGAAATCTCAGTCGGGCAGGTTAAAAAATCCGTCGGATTGCAGACGCATTTGTGCGTGTATGCGGTTCTGTGATCCGACCGCCCGTTTCGGATGCATTATGATCAATCGTTGGGCCCTAGGGCCCAGAATAGGATCAGCCCGACTTAAATGTGGGCATATCCGGGAGAGATCTGCTTGTTTGACCATATCGCCAAATAAGCAGATCTCTGCGTCTATGGTCACCTTTACAGTGTCGGACTGGGACACCAGGGGTCCACCATAAAACTTAGACCAGGGGCCCACTCTCAGTACTAATATTCTTCATCTCCTCAATCAACCTCTATTCTCCTAGTTTGTTTTCTTTACATACTATAATCAATGATTCCATCTATTTAGTCTCTTTGTTCTCATAGAAATAGGGAATAGCCATGAAATAGGCAAAAAGTTTAGCAGCATGAGGGCCCACTGACACCTTGGCCCACCGGGAGTTTTCCTGGTATTCTGGTGGGCCAGTCCCACACTGCACCTTTATGTCTTAATGAACTATTACATTGTTACAGGGTACAGGGTGAGCTATAACAGAATTAAAATAAAACCTATTGCACAAAATCACTTGGTCTGTATGTGCACTTCCATTTATAAATCCCTCACATTCATCCAAACCTGTCTCCTCTGTCACCACATTGGTTATCGTGTCCTTAGACTAGAATTAAAACTGTTTGAGCTTGCTAAATACCATAGTGTTGACAACCCCATCAGAGACCCAATGCAGCTCTCAGCTAATATGATATTCCAACAATATCTGAATCATCCCCAATTAGATAATGATCTTTTAGGCCCATACTCAATCAACTGTTTGCTATATACCCTAGTGTTGATAAACCCATCAGAGACCCAATGCAGCCCTCCGTTAATATGATATTCCAACAATATCTTGATTATCCCCAATCAGATAATGATCATTTAGGCCCATACTCAATCAACTGTTTGCTATATACCCTAGTGTTTATAAACCCATCAGAGACCCAATGCAGCTCTCCGCTAATATGATATTCCAACAATATCTGAATTATCCCCAATCAGATAATGATCATTTAGGCCCATACTCAATCAACTGTTTGCCATATACCCTAGTGCAGTGATCCCCAACCAGTAGCTCGTGAGCAACGTGTTGATCTCCAACCCCTTGGATGTTGCTCTCAGTGGCCTCAAAGCAGGTTTTCAATTCCAGGCTAGGAAACACATTTTAGTTGCATAAAAACTAAGTATAGTGCCAAGCAGAGCCTCCTGTAGGCTGCCAGACAACATAGGGGCTACCAAATAGCCAATCACAGTCCTTATTTGGCACCCAAGGGACTTTTTCATGCTTGTGTTGCTCCCCAACTCTTTTTACATTTGAATGTGGCTCACGGGTAAAAAAAAGTTGGGGATCCCTGCCCTAGTGTTTATAAACTCATCAGAGACCCAATGCAGCTCTCAGCCGATATGATATTCCACCCTGGCTGAACAATATCTGAATTGTCCCCAATCAGATATTGATCATTTTAGTCCCATACTCAATCACACAAAAGAATAAAAAAAAAAACAGATGGAACTTGGCTTTTGTTTTTACAATCTTATAACCCTTTCCTAAACAGGACGAAATGTCAGAATCGGGCCAGTCCTCAGTTGCAGCCACCCCAAGCACCACAGGTACAAAATCAAATACCCCAACTTCTTCCGTCCCATCTGCGGCTGTGACTCCCCTACGTGAGAGTTTGCAGCCTGTCCAAGATTATGGCATGACGGGAAAAAACAAGAGATCACGTGAGAAGAGGCGCAGCCACAATATGGAAGTACAAGTGAACCAGGAGATGAGGAATGTCAGCATAGGTACAGCAATCTTTTCCAAAATAATGCTTCTCTCCTTGCAAGCTTTACTTTGCTGAGCTCCCATACTTTTCCAAGCTTACTTATGGTGACCAGTCCAGCTAAACAGGACTATAGAACAGTAAGGATTATCTAACTTTTTCTAAGGTGAATAAAGTGTAAGAGTAGGAACCTTTTTTGGGGGCAAATTCACTAAAGCGCGAAAATGCGCTAGCGTTGCCTTCGTAAACATTTGTGAATTTTCGCCAGCGCTACGCAAATTCACTAAGATGCAAATTTGTGCTCAGGGCAGTGAACGGTAGCACTACTGTTACTTCGCCAGGCAAAGCGCATTTACGCGATGCCTAATTTGCATACGGCGCAGATTTCAAAGTATAATAGAAGTATATTTTACAGCCACTACATTCCACTACACAAGCCCAGGAAACCTTTAATAAATTAAATAAATTTGTCCTATTGCCCTACATGTGCCCCCTGTATAGTTGTGTTGCCATATGTTAGGAAATGTAGGGGGGAAGGAGGGTAACCCTAAAAATATTTACGCTGTTTTTAAGACTATCACCCTCCAAAAGGTAAAAGACGCCAGCGTTTTTTGGGACTTAGAAAAAATTTCAAGTTTGACCTGGCGAAGTAACGTCTAGCGTAAGAGGTAACGTTCACAAAAATGTTCATCTTAATGAATTAGGGTAGTTATGTCCCTTCGTCAGTGCGCAACTTCGCCTAGCGTAAGGGTGCAAAGTTGCGCAAGTCGATATCCTTCACTAGCGAATTTTTGCCAGGGACACAGTGAATCGGCGAAATTGTGAATTGACTTCACGCTGGCGAATTAGCGCTGCCGTTACACGCTTCATGCTTTAGTGAATTAGCACCTTTGGGTTTATTTAATGTTTAAATGATTTTTTGTATGGAAATCTGAATTACAGAATGATCCCTTATCTGTAAAACCTCAGGCCCCAAGCATTCTGGATAACAGGTCCCATGCCTGTATTTGGAAACTCCTGTTAGGAACTTTTTTTTTTCCATTTGGGAATAATAATGTAACTCTCTCGCAGGCATGGGCAGCAGCGACGAATGGTCTGATGTCCAAGACATAATCGATTCCACCCCAGAGCTGGACATGTGTCAGGATCCACGACTGGATCGCACAGGAAACAGGTAGGGTTGCCACATTTTCTTGAAAAAAATACCGGCCTTCCTATATATTTGTATTTTTTTCCTATTAATAACATTGGGATCAACCATCAAAAATACCGGCCAGGACGGTAAAATACCAGCCGGGTGGCAGCCCTAGAAACAGGTGAAACAGGAAAATAATGCTGAGAACAGATAATAAAAGCAAAATAGATTGAATAATTATATAAGGTTAACTGTCTTTAGTCAGCTCCAAATTAAGTCATTACAAGTAGTGCAATTGCCAGCAGTGGATGCTGTAATTCATTCTGTCCTTTGTATGTAAGGAAGACCCCTCGTATTACCAAAAACATTTAATATGGATGAGATGTTCCGATGTCTTGTTTTTGCCTTTGTTTGAAGTTCATTCCATATTGACCTTTGATAGCCCTAAAGGTACTTCTTATTTGTCTTCAAACGCACTTTAACAGCTTAAACCAAGTCTACAATATCTTTCAGCCCCACACAAGGGATTGTTAACAAAGCTTTTGGAATCAACACCGATTCTTTATATCACGAGTTGTCCACAGCCGGCTCAGAGGTCATCGGAGATGTCGACGAAGGGGCGGACCTTCTGGGTAAGTAGGGTAAAGAGCTAGAGGGCAAAGGTGCAGAAGATACACACCCATTCCATCCCACTGAGCATGTGACACTTTCCAAGATGGTGACCCCCTGTGACAAGTTTGAAGTCCTGGATCATTGCTGCTATTGACAAGCTGAAACTTTAGGCTGGTGCAATAAGTTCATTATATAAAATATGACATTTATAACTATATTCATTTTAGGGTTTAGTTCTTCTTTAAACACTGAAAGCTAACTTTGTACAGTACCGTTGCCTTGCAATTTTTTTTAGCCAGGATAAGGAAATAAACTGCCAACAATTTGTAATAAGCCCATAATACCTCACCATATTACAGGGATCCCCAACCTTTTTTTTTACCTGTCAACCACATTCAAAAATAAAAACAGTTGGAGAGCAACACAGGCTTGCAAAAACTTCATGGGGTGCCAAATAAGGTCTGTAATTGGCTATTTGGTTGCCCTTATGTGGGCTGGCAGTTTGCAGGAGGCTATATTTGTCAGTACACCTGTTTTTTATACAACCAAAACTTGCCTCCAAGCCTGGAATTCAAAAATAAGCACCTGCTTTGAGGCCACTAGGAGCAACATCCAAGGGGTTGGTGGGCAACATGTTGCTCGCGAGCTACTGGGGATCGTTGCCATATTAAATGTGTTTGATGCTTAAAGGTCCAACGTTTTGGAAAAGATAAATAATTTTTTTGTATTCCACTTTTACTTCTTTACAATCTTTTGTTTTCATGTTGTTTTACCCAGTGAAAGCAGCATCTTCTCAACATACTTATTTCCAGTGTCGGACTGGGACACCAGGGGCCCGCCCAAAAACCTTTGACCAGGGGCCCATCATAAAACCTTAGACTAGGGGCCCACTCTCAGTACTAATATTCTTCATCTCCTCAATCAAACTCTATTCTCCTATATGTTTTCTTTACATACTATAATCAATTATTCCATCTATTTAGCTTCTTTGTTCTCATAGAAATAGGGAATGGCCATGAAATAGGCCAAAAGTTTAGCAGCATGAGGGCCCACTGACACCTTGGCCCATCGGGAGTTTTCCTGGTATTCCGGTGGGCCAGACCGACACTGTTTATTTCTGTCCAAAGTTCCTAGTTGTAAGCCTACAAGGTGTCATTGTAGGAATTGTATTACAGGGCCAAGCATTCTCTTGCACTTGCCTTCACTCCCAAACCAGCACATGTTCATGTTGGCTTCATCTATGGCACAGCATTCACTCACAAATTGATGCAGTGTTAGTATATCTATGCTGTGCCAATGAAATAGCAGAATTGTAGTTTGGAAACAGAACTGCAAACATGAAAACTATTGTCCTGTAAAGGCAGCTGGCAAAGTAGGTAAAGTATTTTTTGGAGACCAGTAAGAATGAGACAATTTGGCCAGAACAAGCACAGAAAATTTGGCCACAACAAGTCCCATTTTGCAGCCTCCTCCCCCTGAGCTTACATAGTTCAGGGGGGCTGCATAACGGGGTATCATTACTTTGGAACACGTTTATTTAAAATGTTATACAACTGTTTATACAGAGATGATTATCTGCATGTTGTATGCTATACATCTACCACAGTGATTGAACCCATAGGGCTCAGGGGGACACCAAACATGAACTTTGTTTTGCACATTATTATTTGTAGGTGTAAAGCTTGCTTACGTCTCTGATTTAGGTGGCTGTAGTTGGGAATGGTGACAATCTTCTGTATAGCAAACCAGACAGCTGGGCAAAATATTAATCTTGTATCTATTGTAGCATATACACACAGTAGTTAATCAGTAGCAAGACCTAGCTATTGGATATGGGCAATTTACATGGCCACTTGATCCTCAGACTATTGCTAGTGCCAAACAGGCACATGTAATGTTTCACTGAATTGTTAAGAAATTGTATTTATTTTCTCAACCACTGAATGACCCATGTTTAATGTTTGTTTCCCTTTTACTCTACTTATTCCCACCATTTTATGCCAAATCACCAAACGGCCCTCAAAAGGAGAATTCTCAGGTATGTATCTCCCTGGTTTTTATGGTCCATCCCTAAAAACTCCCAGTTGCCCCCCAGAATCCTGCCTGAGAGCTAAGTGAATGGCGTTCTTTCCCTCTTTGCAGTATTGTAGTATATCAGTCCTTTACTCAAACTAAGTCCTACTCCCTCTGGGAAAGAAGGGCTTTAACTTCTTGTAGATAGTCTCCTGGCTGGAATCAAACCACTGTAACAACTGTATCATTGGTTTAAGAAGCAGCCCTTAATGATCTACCCTAGTTTTGGGTGCAAGACATACTAATGGTCTAAGAACAAGGTCCCCAATCTTTTTTACCCATGAGCCACATTCAGATGTAAAAAGTTTTGGGGAGCGACGCAAACAAAAATGTTCCTGGTGGCGCAAAATAATGGCTGTGATTGGCCATTTTGCAGCCCCTAAGTGGACTGGCAGCCTACAGAAGACTCTGTTTGAAAGTACAACTGGTTCTTATGCAACTAAAACTTGCCTCCAAGCCAGGAATGAAAAAATAAGCACTTGTTTCGATGCCACTGAGAGCAACAGCCAAGGGGTTGGTGAGCAATTGCCCAAGAGCCACTTGTTGGGGATCACTGCTGGAAAGCTGGCCATACACTAGAAGATCCGCTCGTTTGGCGACAAATGAACGGATCTTTCCCTGATATGCCCAGGGAAACGGCAGGGCTATGGGGTAAATTTATCAAAGAGTGAAGTTCCACCACTAGATGGAAATTCCGCTGCTCTCCATTCATTTCTATGGGATTTTTAAAGGCGTATTTATCAAAGGGTGAAATTTCACTTTCACCCATTGATAAATACGCCTTTCAAAATCCCATAGAAATGAATGGAGTGCTGCGGCATTTCCCTCTAGTGGCAGAACTTCACTCTTAGGGGTAGCTTCATCAAAGAGTGAAGTTAAGAGTGAAGTTCCGCCACTAGAGGGAAATTCCACAGCTCTCAATTCATTTCTATGGGATTTTTAAAGGCGTATTCATCAAAGGGTGAACTTTCACTTCACCCATTGATGAATACGCCTTGCAAAATCCCATAGAAATGAATTGAGAGCTGTGGAATTTCCCTCTAGTGGCGGAACTTCACTTTTTGATGAATCTACACCTTAACTTCACTCTTTGATAAATTTACCCCATGTCGGAGCAATCCGAACGTTAAGCCCTATGGCCGAACGATCGGATTACAACCAGGAATTAATCGGCTTCGACAGGTCGGTCGTCTGAAAAACGAAACTTTCCTGATGCATGTCGTGGTCAGATATTGATGGGGAAGAACTGTCGGAAGCCTCCATACATGGGTAGAGAAGCTGCTGAATTGGTCTAAAGGACAGATATTGGCAGCTTTATCTGCCCGTCTATTGCCACCTTTAGGGATGCCATGAAAATAGCTAGGGTCAATAATATTAGTGGCACTACCTTTGCATGACCTCTAGGGGTGCTGTTATTACTGTATGCGAAGGCACAGATCATGACCCATAATCCAACTCTCTTCCCACAGAGAGAAATAGGAAGAAGTATGCGGTTTGATTGGCTCTTTAGATTGGCAGTGCATGGCAGCAGGTGCTATTATGGCTAATATCCAGTCACTTCCTAACAGCTGCTCTGTTTTCTTTTCCTCCCCTCTCTACTGCCTCCCTCTGTCTCCCCATGGGGCTGCACTCCTAGTGCGGGATGATTTCTTTGGTAAGGCCCAGGCCTGCATTTATATTCATCTTTATTCCAGGCTTCCTTCTCACTTGCTGCAAATCCGGCTTTTTTTTTATATACTGTTTATGGAATCTGGGTTTATTTATTTAGAACTGGGTTTCATTTTTTTTTTCTTTTACTTTATGCAGTTTCTGTATCACTGGTATTTTTATTAATGCTATTAAAACCCTAAATTAACAACTAAGTTTAAAAAAAAAAAAAACAGATTTTTCTAATGTGTTATTAATTTGTTTTCCTGCTTTTATGTTCTGCAGTAGCTTCTGCATGTTTCATCCGGAATGTCAGCTGAATTAAAGGGGAAATATACCCACTAACACAACATAATATAAAGTGCTCTTTTGCTATTTACATAATTTTTTTGGTGGGGGGGGCTTTGTTTTCATGAAGGTAGATGTCTGGCCATTGTCAAGACAAAACGGCAGGGGGAGCTCCTTTTACACGTTCATGATGTTAGTAGTGTTAATCTGCTGATATCATGAAGACCAAAACATAAGGCTGCAGCTTGAAGGTGCAGGGGTGATAGAACATAAAAGCAGGAAAATGTAAGTGAAAAAACTATACAGGTAACAAATAAAGGTTGCAGCTTTACACCAGAAGATCTGCAATGAAATCCCAGTGATACTCCTGCTGCAAATAGTCATGTGAACAATGTATATTGTGTTTGTTTTCTGCGCTTCTACTTCATAAGAATGCTAATACTCAACCCTACAAATGTATTGACTTAAAACAAAAAAGTTTAAATTTTTTTTCAAAATGCATCAGTTAATAGTGCTGCTCCAGCAGAATTCTGCATTGAAATCCATTTCTCAAAAGAGCAAACAGATTTTTTTTATATTTCATTTTGAAATCTGACATGGGGCTAGACATATTGTCAATTTCCCAGCTGCCCCAAGTCATGTGACTTGTGCTCTGATAAACCTCAATCACTCTTTACTGCTGTACTGCAAGTTGAGTGATATCCCCCCCCCCCCCCCCCCCCCAGCAGCGAAAGAACAGAACAATGGGAAGGTAACCAGATAACAGCTCCTTGACACAAGATAACAGCTGCCTGGTAGATCTAAGAACAGCACTCAATAGTAAAAACCCATGTCCCACTGTGTTCCATTCAGTTACATTGAGAAGGAAAAACAACAGCCTGCCAGGAAGCAGTTCCCTCATAAAGTGCTGGCACAAGTCACATGATCAGGAGCAGCTGGGAAATTGACAAAATGTCTAACCCCATGTCAGATTTCAAAACTGAATATAAAAAAATCTGTTTGCTCTTTTGAGTAATTGATTTCAGTGCAGAAGTCTACTGGTGCAGCACTATTAACTGATGCATTTTAAAAAAAAAAACATGTTTTCCCATGACAGTATCCCTTTGAGGATAGTGGGTACATCACCAGTTTAGGGAGCCATGGCCATGTTTAAGGGGTTGTTCAACTTTAAATTAACTTAAAGAATAATGTAGAGAGTGATTTACTGAGACACTTTGCAATTGATTTTAATTTTGCAATGTTAGCAGTCTGGTTTCTAGGGTCCTAATTACCCTAGCAATCATGCATTGATATAAATCAGAGACTGGAATATAAATAGGAGGGGAACTGAATAGAAAGATGAGTAGTAAAAAGTAGCAATAACAATAAACTTGTAGCCTTGCACAGTATTTGTTTTGAGATGGGGGCAGTAACCCCCATTTGAAAGTTGGAAAGAGTCAGGAAAAAAAAAAAAAATATATATGAAGACCAATAGAAAATATGCTAAGAACTGGCCATTTAGTGACAGTAAAATTTAATTTAAAGGTGAACTACCCTGTATCCAGATTTACACCACCTGACTTGGTTTAAATTCTATACTGAGTATATAGTTGTTTATTCTCTTTAGGTAATTGAACCCTCAGCCAGAAAAAAAGGATGAACTGAAAAACAGGCAGTGTAATTAAAATACAATCAGTAAGACATTCATCAGGGGTGCACTGTGCGGGTGTTAAATAAATCATGTTTCAAAGAGAAAAATCCTGTTTAAGACAGTAAAGATGTCAATGGCACAACAATTGTCCTATTTGGACTTAGGCATATTTATTTTTTACTTTCTAGTAAAAGTGAATTTAACCCAAAATTACCTTTACGCTCTGGCAATAATAAACTGTTGTTTCAGGAATGGGAAAAGAAGTTGGCAATCTCCTTTTGGAAAACTCACAGCTTTTAGAGACAAAGTAAGTTTCCATATAATACACAAAAGCTGTAGATATCTTGTAAATTATATCCTTATAAACGGTGAGTTCTGATGTCATCGGTTATAAACGGAGAGTTCTGATGTCATCGGTTATAAACGGTGAGTTCTGATGTCATCTGTTATAAACGGTGAGTTCTGATGTCATCTGTTATAAATGGTGAGTTCTGATGTCATTGGTTATAAACGGTGAGTTCTGATGTCATTGGTTATAAACTGTGAGTTCTGATGTCATTTCTGTCACATGACTCACTGAAACTTGTGTATTATAATAAATAAAGTACCCCCAGTTGCAAAATATGAGGATATTAGAAGTTACCTCGGAGTTCCATGACCTGTATAAAAACACTCGGCCTTTGGCCTCGTGTTTTATATGGTCATGAAACTCCTCAGTAACTTA
Organism: Xenopus borealis; assembly: GCA_024363595.1. NCBI lineage: Eukaryota > Metazoa > Chordata > Amphibia > Anura > Pipidae > Xenopus > Xenopus borealis. The sequence continues at coordinate 98,171,203 of CM044448.1, read as the reverse complement.
TAATATCCTTATAATTTACAAGAGGGGGTACTTTACTCACTATATAATAATTATGGTATTCACCTGTTATGAGATTTCCATTTTCTCTCTTCCTATGCACAGTCTGGTTTTGGACTACGTCCCTTTCTTTTGTGTGTAATAAAGGAATGGGATTTGTTATCCAGAAATCCAATAGAACGGAAGCTCCAAATGATTTCCTTTTTCTGTGTAATAATAAAACAGTAGCTTGTACTTGATCCCAACTAACATATAATTAATCCTTATTGGAAGCAAAAGTTGGGTTTATTTAATGTTTAAACTGTTTTCTAGTAGATTTAAGGTATGGGAGAGAATTCCCCAAATCCTGAGCATTCTGGAAAACAGGTCCAATATCTGTACCACCATTCATCTTTTTTTTCAGTAAAGGTGTTTTAAGGAGTAGCTCCTCATCTTTAGTGATGGGCGAATTTATTCGCCAGGGGCGAATTCGCGGCGAATTCCCGCGATTCGCCGCTGGCGAATAAATTCGCGAAACTGCCCAAAAAATTTGCCCAAAAAAATTCGCCGCTCAAAAACGAGTCGCGCGTCGTTTTTGACGCGACGCACCGAAAACGACGCGCCGCACGCCGAAAATGACGCAACGCGTTGGAAACAACGCGACGCGCGTCAAAAACGATGCGACGCGTCGTGCGTCAAAAACGACGCGCGACTCGTTTCGCGAATCGGCGACAAATTCGCGAATTTCTCTGGAAATTCGCGAATTTTTCGGCGAAGCGAAACGCACCCGTTTCGCCCATCACTACTCATCTTCTTTTCTGATTCTGATTCACTGATTCACATGCTCTGTGCTGCTGTCACTTACTGAGCTTAGGGACCCACTCACAATATACAGTACACATAGGGGCACATTAACTATTGGTCGACTTTCGAATTGAAAAAAATTCGAAATTCGACAATGGGAATAGTTAGGGGATTAAAATCCTTCGAATTCGAAGGATTTTACCGCAATTTAATTGGTTGAACTATCAAATTATAAAAATTAGATCGAACGATCAAATCCTTCGAATCAATCGATTCAAACGATTTCAACCATTCGATCGAATTTTTATAATTCGTTCAAAATTCGCCAAAGCCACGAACTAGGCAGTCGAATAAAAATTTAAAGGGAAAGTAATTCAAATAGATTTTTATTCGAATTATTCGATCGAATTTACAGAATTCCCTAGTCGAGGTCACCTAGGGGCAGATTCGAATATTCAATCGAATTTTCAAAGAGATTCGAATATTCGAATTTAATTTTATTAGATTTTTCGAAAATACTTCCCCTTTAAATTTAAATTCGACCACCTACTTCACCAGATTAAACCTACCAAAATAGGGATCATTCCCTAAGATCGAATATTAAAATATTTGATCGATCGCTTAAAAATCATTCGAATATTCAATTCGAATATTCGAACGAACGATCAAATTTTCTATATTCGATCGTTCGATCATTCGAATTTCGGTAAAATCCTTCAAATTCAATAGTCGAATTCATAGGATTTTACCTCCCCACTATTCCCTGGTCGAATTTAGAATATTTTTATCATTTGAAATTCGACCAATAGTAAATCTGCCCCCTAATTTGCATATTCAAAATTTGAATTAAAAACTTTTTGTAAATTCGATCGATATTAATGTGAATAGATGTGAATTTAGTAAATCTGCCCCATAGTTTAATAGAAATATAGTCACAATATAAGGCTGATTAGTCATTAATACAGATAATTACTAGGTGACCCCCTGTGACAAGTTTGAAGTCCTGGATGGTTGCTGTTTTTGAAAAGTTGAAACTTTACTCTAGTGCAATAAATTCAGTTTATAAAATACGGCATTTAAAGTAAAAGAGATGAGTAAAGGGAATTTCACATTCAAATAGAGATTTTTCAGAGGGCAGAAAAAGACTTCCCACAGGCCTGTAACGGTCATTCTGACATGAAGGGGCAAATTCATCTAACACTAGCGCCTATTCCCCAGCGTGACGTCATTTCACAACTTCGCCAATTCACTAACAGTGTCCCTGGCGAAAATTCGCTAGCGAAGTAGAAAGACTAGCGCAACTTCGCACCCTTACGCCAGGCGAAGTTGCGCACTGGCAAAGGGACGTAACTACTACGTAAGATGCCCATTTTACTTAACGTTACCTCTTGCGCTAGGTGAGACCTAGCGAAGTTCAATACGATAGATAGGAGTTTGAAAAAAAAAACTTGACATTTTTTCTAAGTCCCAAAAAAACGCTGGCGTCTTTTACTTTTATTAGGGTGATAGTCTGATAAATAGTGTCAGTTTTTGGAGGTTACCCTCCTTCCCCCCTACATTTCCTAACATATGGCAACACAACTATACAAGGGGCACATGTAGGGAAATAGGACAACTTTATTTTATTTATTAAAGGTTTCCTGGGCTTGTGTAGTGGAATGTAGTGGCTGGAACATATACTTCTATTATATGTTTAACTTTGCGCCATATGCAAATAAGGAATCGCTACCGTAAATGCGCTTTGCCTGGCAAAATAACGGTAGTGCAACTTCGCATTTTAGTGAATTAGCGGCGGGCTGGCGAAAATTCACCTGCCGAAGTGCGGCCAATTTGTGGCGAAGCCATTGCTAGTGCATTTTCACCGCTTAGTGAATTTGCCATGAAGTCTTCAACACTTTTTATTTTGTTTGTACATTTAGAAGCCTCACAATATGCTGTGACTTCAAAATTTAACAAGTTTTTCTTTTTCATGTATGGAGGTCATTAACTTTTACTTTTATCAAAGCCTTCATTTGTTTTGCCCTAGCCAACCTATTGCTGTTCAGCAGTGATCACTCCCCTGTATCAAACAACACGACCAGCAATTTATACACAAGGAAATATGTGAAAGTCTAATGCACTAATGTCTCAGGGGCTGACGTTTCGATTCCATTGTTATTGTCACCTTTGTTAGGAATGCCCTGAATATTGTTAAGAACGACTTGATTGCACAAGTGGACCAGCTGAGTGGGGAGCAGGAGGTGCTGAAGGGAGAGCTGGAAGCCACCAAACAAGTCAAGGTCAAGATGGAAACACGTGTGAAAGAGCTAGAAGAGGAGCTCAAGAGGTACAAAGCTTGTCTGACAGATACCTGATGCACTGATATACAAGGTTGCATGTTGCACACTTACATTTTTTTTTTCAATGTTTACTTTTCCAGGGTGAAATCGGAAGCTATTGTGGCCTTGCAAGAACCCAAAGAGGAAGTGGAAGAGGTTGGCATCTCCCCAAAATACTTCCTCTCAATATAGGATTACAGTCTCTTTTACACGGCTGTTTTTGTTTACGGAATTATTTTTAGCATGGACTAATAATGCTTACCAACAGCAGTGTTCTGCTTCCGTGACCCGCAACAGGCAAACAAAATCAATCCCTACACCCGTGCGGGAACTAGGAGTAGGCAGAAGAGGCACCTGCCTGGGCACAACAATTAGGGGGCACTGGGCAGGTGCCTGTTCAAAGTTCTTCTGCCTACTCCCCTCTTGCCTCACTCTTCGGTCACTCTCCCTTCCTCCCCTTTAGGGTTGCCTCTTGGTCACTATTTTACCGGCATGGCAGGCAAACATTATGGTTGATTCCAATCTTAGTAATAGGGAAAAAACATAAATATATAGGAAGGCCGGTAATTTTTTCCAGAAAAGGTGGTAACACAACTCCCCTCTGATGCTCGCTGTTACCTCCCTCCCCTGCCCTTCCTCCTTTTCTGTTGCCCTCCCCCTCCATTATGGTGCATGCGTGGGCATGTAGGAGGGGTGGGCAGGGTTAGCCGACTAGGTTGCCTGGACCTGCCCTACATTCAGGCTTGGGCTGGTGGGGCACCAGTGGTGGGCACTGGCTCTTGTGGGACCCGGGTTCCCTAATGCTTCTTTCCTGACCCTCAGTTGTTGCCCCAACCTCTCTCCCTGGCCCATTTGCTGCAGTGAAGAATATTGTTAAACACAGTAGGGCCAAAGGAAGGTTGCGACTTGGATGGGGGGCCGGGAGGGGAATTGTGGCTGGGGGACCCAGGGGTAGTGTGGGGGTACACTACCAATTAGGAAGCAGGCCCTCCAGTCAAACACTGCCTACTCTGACATTATGCAATAAGAATAACAGTCTTAAAGGGCTGGTTCATTTTCGTTCGTATGTTATAGAATGGCCTAAGAAACGTTTTTCTTCTGACTCTTTCCAGCTTTCAAATGGGGCCACTGCTAAAAAAACAAATAGTCTTTAAGGCTACAAATTTATTGCAATTGCTCCTTTTTTATGATCTGCCTTTCTGTTCAGGCCTCTCCTATTCATATTCCAGTCTCTTATTCAAATGAGTGCATAGTTGCTAGGATCCTTAGCAACCAGATTGCTGCAGAGCTGCTGAAAAAAAAGCTAAATAACTCAAAAACCAAAAATAATAAAAAAATGAAAACCTATTAGAAATTGTCTCAGGATATGACACTCTATATCATACTAAAAGTTAACTCAAAGGTGAATAACCCAGGGTTGTAACTACAGAGGAAGCAGACCCTGTAGGGGGGGGCAGGAGGAACAGGGGCCCCATGAGACCCTAATTCATTTCAATAACTATTGGTTAAACAGATCAACCCCTAGAAATTTTGGGGGCCTGAAAAATAATTTGCTGTTGGGCCCAGTAAAATTCAAGTTATGCATCAATCCTATTAATCCCAGATCAGCAATCTCATTTAATTTTACTGCTTCACTTGGTGCTTTATATAGAGCCAGCAAATTAAAACAAGGATTCTGGGAAGCAATTCATTATTGGCTTCTCATATAAAGCAGTTTGATTAATATTACTATTAGAACATTTTGGCGAGTTGATAAGCAGATTTTGGATTAATTGCATGCTTATCATATTAATCTGACAGTTTATTCTCTTTTGACATTTTCGCATAAATACACCACTTCTCCTTATTTGAGTTTTGATGAGGTTATAGTGTCCTGGGTTTAGTACAAGAAATGGATAGAAATCTCAAAATATTGTTGATAGTAGTCAAATATAAAGTAGAACAGATCTTGGGTTTTTGTAGAACTCACCAGTTTTGAAGGGAGGTCCAGGTGCCCTCAGTTTAGGAAGTGGGCCACCGTATAAAGAAGAAGGGCAGACACTAGCAGAGACCAGACTTCCAGCAGGATTGTCAAAGCAAAGTAGTTTATAGTAGAACTCAAGGATGGCGGTGAGGTTGTATCCTTGAGTTCTACAATAAACTACTTTGCTTTGACAAGTCTGCCTGGAAGTCTGGTCTCTGCTAGTGTCTGCCCTTCTTCTTTATACGTTGGTAAAAGAAATTACCCAGCCAGTTAATTATTCCTGGATAAAAATATTGCTTGTCAGTGGAAATCAGCATGTTTCATATTCGGGTTTATTTTTTTGTCTTCCTTTCTCGCACGTAAGAGCTCCTCGCCGCTGCAGGACAACATTCCCATCGCTCAGCGCAGGCGATTTACTCGTGTTGAGATGGCGCGGGTTCTAATGGAAAGGAACCAGTACAAAGAAAGGCTAATGGAGTTGCAAGAAGCTGTGCGGTGGACAGAGATGATCAGGTGAAAGGAGGGGGGTCCAGTTCACACAAGGATTCAACTATAAGAATACTAAGAGGAAGAAGTTTTCTTTCTTTTTTGTAGAATGATTAGGAACTCAAAGTAACAGAAACCACGTAACTCTCTTTGTCTGCTTCACACTTTGCAGCCAGAAAAATCAGATGTTGAGGGGCATTTCAGCCACAAAGTAGAAAGATTCTTTCTGTCTGTTTGAGTAGAATAAATCCCTTAGCACTGGCAGCTAATGGAGTCACCGATAGAATCACCAAAGTCTTGGTACGTCACTTTACTAACACAAAGTCTTCTGTTTTGCAGAGCCTCCAGGGAGCATCCTTCAGTCCAGGAGAAGAAGAAGTCAACCATCTGGCAGTTGTAGGTTTTGATGCACCCGCCTGTATTTCCATGATACACACAGACATTTATATTAGGCAACTTTTCCCTGCGTGCAATTATTAATTCAAAGCTATTTTATATTAATGGATATATGTCATCACAATGTATGAATAACACAACGTCAAGTCAAGTGTTGTGTGCAAAGAATAGTCCTATGAAATAGTTTCCGATGAAATTACATTTTAGCCATAGGAGGAGTAAGGTGCTAAATATTAGATTTCCATGAAATCAGTCACATCAATAAGGAAGATCTTAACTGTATGTCCATGCCGATTAAAACACAAATATAAAATGTGCAGTGGTCCCTCACAGCCATGTGATGTTGCCTGCTTTCTTTCAGCTTCAGCAGGCTTTTCAGTTCTTCATCCAGCCCACCACCTTCCAAAAGAACTTACCCCTCTGTCAATATCCACTACAAGTCCCCCACTCCTGCCGGATTCAGCCAACGCCGCAGCCACACCATGTGCCAGATCTCCTCTGGGGGACGCACCATCGAGTTCTTCCCAGATGAGTAAGTTGACTTGTTTTTTCCTCATCATATTTAAATTCTAAATACTTAGGGGCAGATTTACTAAATCCGTGTGAAAGATTACAATATTGGCGCGAATAGTCTCAATTCGATAGTGCGACTATTCAAATATGCAAATTAAGTATTTTCGACCATCGAATATAGAATATTCGGGCGCATTGAATAGATCGAATAAATATATATTCGAGCGCTCGACTATTCACCAGTCGAAGAACCTGCCCTTTAAATTTTTATTCGAATGCCTACTTTGCCAGATTGAACCTACCGAATTGCAATAGAAGCCTATGGGAAGCTCCCCATAGGCTTTTTTTCCTAAGTCTTTTGTCGAATTTCAATCGTACGATCGAACGCTTCAAACATTCGATTCGTACGATTTTGGCGAATATTGGAGCGTTTTTACCTGCGACTATTCCTGCAACTATTCGATCGTACAATTCTGGCAAATAGTCGAATATGCGCTCAAAACTGGTGAATATTCCATTCGATTTTGTCGAATATTTATTCGTCAAATATTTGCCATTCGAGTTCAAGGGCTAATAGCCCTCGACAATTCGACCCTTAGTAAATGTGCCCCTTAGTGGAAAGTAAACACATTGGGGCAGATTTACTAAATTCACATGAAGGATTCGAAGTTCGATCGAATTTTCAAAAACATTAGAATTTTCGAATGACCACTTCGACCAGTGAATTTTGTAAATTCGATCGAATCGAATGATTCGAATAAAATTTCAATCGAATATTCGACCATTTGACTGTCAAAGTATTTCCCCTTTAAATTTGTATTCAACCACCTAGTTTGCCAGATCAAAGCTACCAAACTGGGTTTCATTATTTTTGATTGAATAAAAAATATTCGTTTGATCGAAAAAAATCATTCGAATCGATCGATTCGAACGATTTATCAATCAAATATTTCCTATTCCTATATTCCTAAAATCCTTTGAATTCAGTTGTGGAAGGATTTTACTTCCCTACCTATTCACATGGCCAAATTTCGATTTTTATTTTTTTAATTCGAAATTCGACCAATAGTAAATCAACCCCACTGTGTTTGGGAGAATGAAAAAAACAAAACAAAATAAAATAGATTAAAATATAAAAAATAAAATAAATTCCAATCATTAGGTTTTTCACTCCCATAGAAACTTTTTGTTGTGTAGCAAATCCATGTTCTTGGATGTAGACAAAAAGCCACCAATGCATAACAATGATGTTCCAGTTTCTTCATGCTCCTACCTGTTGGTATCAGTCGTATGCACTACTAACATTCTATCCCATTGACTACAATATATTCTAGCAGTAGAGAATCTAAAACACTTCCAAGTGCTGTAAACGCATTCACTTTGCTAACTGAATCATACCCAGTTGTTGTGTACCAGTGCCTTAACTAGAGGTACTGGGTCACACAGCAAATTAAATTTAGGGCTCCAAAATATTGATAAGTTGGGCGATCCTACCAAGATATATTAATATTGCTCATTAATTAGGTTATTACTGGGCCCCCTTTGCCCTTCAACCTGTAAGGGGGTGTAAAGTGATAAAAGTATTATGTGTATGCAATGTTATCTGTTTGAGTCACAAAATGTGCAGTATATAAAATGTATGTTTAAAATGTGTTGTATGTAATGTGTATGAAAGGCCACTAGATGGCAGTGAAGTCCTTTAAGTTAATCTTTAAGTGTAATTTTCACCCTGGCCACCAGAGGGAGCTCTAGCACACAGAAGGGTATAAAAGGAGGGCCCCGCCCAAAGTGAGCAGTCTTGATGGGAGGCGTGACCAAACTAAGAACAGCTGGTCGTGGTAGACAGGAGGAGCTAGAATAGGCAAGATCAAAGCGAGCGAGTACTAGGTACTTGAGAGAGGTAGGATATTTAGTAAGGGCAGTTTGTGCCCCATCAAGGAGGGAAGTGGAGTTAGACTCCTATGGGAGGGAATCAGCAGTAGTTTAGGACTAGGTAGGAAGGACACCTGGGTCTTTGACGGGAATTGAATGAAAAAAAGGTCCTAACCTGGAATAGTGAAGGGGTATCACCAGAGGTATCTTCAGACCACTAGTTTGGGTGTGCTCCAAGTTCCTAGGTGTGCCTACTGAGAGCTGTTTTCCCCGAAACAATGTAACTGCATGTGTGGAAATAAGTTTGTGCTGGAGTGGTTGTAAAGGTGTCTGTTGTGGAAGTGTCCTGGAGTTTTTACATCATATAATAAAAGTTTATGTTGAAAATAATTTTTTTACATTTTTTATGTGATAACATCATCAGGGTAACTTCCCCTTTAAATCTGGAAGCCCCGCCCACAAACCAGCAAGGTCTGTTTCCTCTGTAGTTACACTCTGGAGCAGAGAAGTAGAATCTTAAATTAGTCGACACTTCCTTGGATAAAATTAAATATACTGAATATTATGATGAAAGGACAACACCTTACTATGCTACCTTGCATTTGCCCTTCCCATGCTTGCCTCTTGCTCACTGGTTGCCTTTAACCCTTGCTGCTTTGCTTTCTGCTCTCTCCCCTGACGCTCTGCCGCATCTTTTTCTCTTCCCTTAGATTGAGAAGTAACACTGTAGCTTCTCTCCTCAGCGACTGCACATCTACAGCTCGCCGTGAACAGAAGCGCGAGCAGTACCGCCAAGTGCGGGAGCATGTGCGCAACGATGACGGGCGCCTCCAAGCTTGTGGGTGGAGCCTACCAGCTAAATATAAGCAGGTTGGTAGCTCAAGGGGCCATAGCATCTGTGATTGATGAACTGCATCTGTGACTCCCCTGATCTATTTTATATACTATAACTACTTTTGAATCTTTTTCATGATTATGTTGCATGTGCATTATGTGTGTATGAACAAAGTTTCAGCTTCTCAATAGCACCAGGATTTCAAATTTGTCACAAGGGGGTCACCATCTTGGAAAGTGTCTGTGACACTCACATGCTCAGTGGGCTCTGAGCAGCTGTTGAGAAGCTAAGCTTAGGGGTCGTCACTAATTATCCAGCAGCAGAAAATGAGGTTCCCCTATAATATAAGCTGATGGTACAGGGCTGATTATTAAATTCTAGGGATGCACCAAATCCAGGATTCGGTTTGGGATTCGGTCAGGATTCTGCCTTTTTCAGCAGGATTCGGCCGAATCCTTCTTCCCGGTCAAATCCGAATCCTAATTAGCATATGCAAATTATGGGCAGGGAGGGAAATCATATTACTTTTTGTTACAAAACAACAAAATAAAAATGGTTTACCCTTCTCACGCCTAATTTGCATATGCAAATTAGGATTCGGTTCTGTATTTGGCCGAATCTGTTGCAAAGGTTTCGGGGGTGTGGCCGAATCCAAAATAGTGTATTTGGTGCATTCCTATTAAATTCTGATGCTAGTTGCACTGGTTTTTGTGCTGCCATGTAGTAATTATCTGTAGTGATGGGCAAAACTATCCCGTTTGGCTTCGCCGAAAAATTTCGTGAATTTGCAGCGAAATTAGCGAATTTTCAAAAAATTCGCGAAATTAGTCATTTTCGACGCGCAACACTATTTTTTTTTTTACGCCAGCGAATTTATTCTTCGGCGCAAATCGCGGGAATTCGCCGCAAATTCGCACCAGGCGAATAAATTCACCCATCACTAATTATCTGTATTAATGACTAATCAGCCTTATATTGTGACTATATTTCTATTACACTATGGGGCAAATTTACTATTATTCCCCAAAATTAGCTCGACCAAATTCGATAAGCATTCGACCATGAATGAATGCTTATCGAATTGTTTTATTACATCATTTTGCTCGCTATACGATTTCTCGATGAATTTGTACGATCGGATACTGATCGTTCGATTTCATGAAAACATTGTGAAATTTCCTTCAAGCGTCTGAAAAATTTGTACGATTCGAACGATCAAACGCTCCGATCGTACGAATGGTGTTCGAGCAGGACTTAGTCTCAGAAGCCTATGGGGGGTTTCCCATAGGCTTCTATTACAATTCGGTAGGTTCAATCTGGCGAAGTAGGCAGTCGAATAACTTTAAAATTTTGATTCCTTCGATCATCGAATGATCGAATATCCGATCATTCGATCTATTCGATATTCGATGATCGAAGAGGCCAAATTTGCATATCGGATTTCACGAAAAATTCGTACAATCGTAATGCGATCGAATTCAATCAAACTTCGATCATTTCATGTGAATTTTGTAAATTTGCCCCTATGTGTACTGTATATTGTGAGTGGGTCCCTAAGCTCAGTAAGTGACAGCAGCACAGAGCATGTGAATCAGTGAATCAGAAAAGAAGATGGGGAGCTACTGGGGCATCTACTGGGGAGACACAGATCTTTACTGCTAAAGGGCTGTGGTTGCCTTGGGCTGGTACAGAAGCACAAAATATAATGTACAACTTTTCTACCTACTTCTTTCGTTAAGCTTTAGTTCTCCTTTAAAGGTGAACTACCCATTTTAATGTTTATTGAAAAGTGGAAAGATGCTGAAATTTTTATTTTCTTTATGCAAAATGTTATGCTTGAGCTTAGAACTCCCATAACTAATAAAATTAAATTTTTATTCGACTGCCTACTTTGCCAGATTGAACCGAATTGCAATAGAAGCCTATGGGAAGCTCCCCATAGGCTTTTTTTCCTAAGTCTTTTGCCGAATTTCAATCGTACGATCGAGCGCTTCAAACATTCGATTCGTACGATTTTGTCGAATATTTGAGCGTTTTTACCTGCGACTATTCCTGCAACTATTCGTTCGTACAACTCTGGAAAATAGTCGAATATGCGCTCAAAACTGGCGAATATTCCATTCGATTTTGGCGAATATTTATTCGCCAAATATTCGCCATTTGCGTTTGAGGGCTAATAGCCCTCGACAATTTGACCCTTAGTAAATCTGCCCTTTAGTGGAAAGTAAACACATTGGGGCAGATTTACTAAATTCACATGAAGGATTCGAAGTTCGATCGAATTTTCAAAAACATTACAATTTTCGAATGACCACTTCGACCAGCGAATTTTGTAAATTCGATCGAATCGAATGATTCGAATAAAATTTCAATCGAATATTTGACCATTTGACTGTCAAAGTATTTCCCCTTTAAATTTGTATTCGACCACCTAGTTTGCCAGATCAAAGCTACCAAACTGGGTTTCATTATTTTTGATTGAATAAAAAATATTCGATCGATCGAAAAAAATCATTCGAATCGATCGATTCGAACGATTTATCAATCGAATATTTCCTATTCCTATATTCCTAAAATCCTTTGAATTCGGTTGTGGAAGGAAGGTGAACTACCCATTTTAATGTTTATTGAAAAGTGGAAAGATGCTTAAAATTTAATTTTCTTTATGCAAAATGTTATGTTTGAGCTTAGAACTCCCATAACTAATAGTTTATGTATGGATTTTATTTCAAATGAATTTGACAGCTTAGTCCAAATGGTGGACAGGAGGATAATCGTATGAAGAATGTGCCAGTGCCAGTGTACTGCAGGCCGCTGGTAGAGAAAGATCCCACCATGAAGGTAAGAATCTGCCAGCCCCAGGGGAGTGTTCATTTAAGGGTGAACGGAGGTGTATGACGTTCATATTTATTGGCTGCTGCAAAAAAGCAATAACAAAAAATCCACATCATGTTCCATGGCTTGGGGATACGCCCTCTTCACCCAGCCACAGCCCCTTCAGGAGTGGGTTTCGAGTGGGACAAAATGAGCATTAATGGTTACAGATATTTGTTTTTCTTTTTTTGCCATTCGGCCATGGACATTTGGGCGTTCCTATCTCTGGGTGTTCCAAAGTACCTTGACACATATATAAAAAGAGCAGCAAATGTAAGGGTTATTCTATTCATTACAACCAAAGGATGGATCCCAGTTAGATACAGTATAGTACAATAGCAGTATCTGCATCAAGCTAAATATGTGATCCCCAACCAGTGGCTTGTCAGCAACAAGTTGCTCTGGATGTTGCTCCCCAACCCCTTGGATGTGGCTCCCCAACCCCTTGGATGTGGCTCCGCAACCCCTTGGATGTGGCTCCCCAACCCCTTGGATGTGGCTCCTCAACCCCTTGGATGTGGCTCCTCAACCCCTTGGATGTGGCTCCGCAACCCCTTGGATGGGGCTCCGCAACCCCTTGGATGTGGCTCCGCAACCCCTTGGATGTGGCTCCTCAACCCCTTGGATGTGGCTCCGCAACCCCTTGGATGTGGCTCCGCAACCCCTTGGATGTGGCTCCTCAATCCCTTGGATGTGGCTCCGCAACCCCTTGGATGTGGCTCCATTGGCCCCAAAGCAGTTGCTTATTTTTGAACTGAAGACTTGGAGGCAACTCTTGGTTGCATTAAAACCAGATGTACCACCAAATAGAGCCTCCTATAGGCTGCCAGTCCACATAGGGACTATCAAATAGCCAATCACAGTCTTTATTTGGCTCCCCCATGCTTGTGTTGCTCCCCAACTCTTTTTACGTTTGAATGTGGCTCACAGGTAAAAAAAAGGTTGGGGACCCCTGATATAGAGCATGCACAATTAAATTTGCAGTGTTATGCTTCTAGACATGTTTCACTCTTTGGCATGTAATGTTTGTTTTGCAGCTGTGGTGTGCGGCCGGAGTAGACCTGAAAGGATGGAAAACATTTGAAGAAGATTCTGTGAATGGAGTCAAGCAGGTGCCTGGCCGAGATCCTTTAACCTGTGACCGTGAAGTGGAAGGAGAAAGCAAAAGCACCCACACATCCCCTGAGAAGAAAAAGGTGAAATCCGTTTTGTGTGTGCCTCTAAAGATGGACAAGGGTTTATAGCTGAAGAATAATAAAGGTTTTATAAATATATATATATACAAATTGAAAAAAATTAGCCCCAGCACTCCAACATACAGCCCCCTGGGAAACCTATTTTTGCACAACTAAACTGTAACTCTAGTAAAAAAGACACTTTTAGTTACAAATTTTGTACAAAGTATGCATAAGCTGACGCGCCCCCTCAAGGCATGCGTCAGTCCTAACTAAGTGAAAAAAGTGTTATCTTTGGGAGGAGAAAGACCATACCTGCTTTTCTCTTTGTTTCTTCCAAAGACACCATTGAAGGGCAAGGAAAGGCAAAGAATTAAAATCCCATTAATTAATATTATTAACTGAAAAAAGGCTACATGGCACAGGTTAAAGGGCAAGGAAAGGCAAAGAAATAAAATCCCATTTTTACTTTCTTTAATGAAAAAGAAATCTATCTCCAATATACTTTAATTAAAAAATGTGTGCCGTTTTTATATGAAACCTGACTGTATGCAGTGAAATTCTCCCTTCATTTACTTCTGTGGATAGGAATTGTCAGACAGTCCCTAACTTCTGGTAGGGAAACAATCATACTTATGAACAGCAGGGGGAGCCCCTGCCTTACTTACCAGCCATGCAGAACTCAAGCAGCTTTGTTTTTTGATCATTTACAACGATCCCTAAGAAGCCCAGACCACACTGAGCATGTGTATGTAGTCTAGTCTTGCAAAGATGTATAACAAAGTTACAAGATGACAGCCCCCTGTGGCCAACTTTGAAAGCATAAACCATTTGTTTGATTAGGCTTGTGGTGCAGTAAGTTCATGTTTATGTTTAGTATACAAAATACAGCAATTCGAGCCTTATTCTATTTTACACTTTCCTTGCCCTTTAAGCAGGGGTTGGGAGAGCAGGCATTGAGGAGAGCCTGCCCATAATATAAAAAAACACAATGAAATGCCGCTCATCCCTTTTTATTGAGTGCACATGGGTCAGACTTGAATTACAAATTTAAATTAACTCCAGCCCACGGGTATTGGGTCAGTAGGGTTGCCACCTGTCCGGTTTTGACCCGGACAGCCCGGTATTTTGAAGGGCTGCCCGGGTCAATGCTTTCTGGCCAGTTTTCCAAATAAGGAAAACCGGGCGGGATTAGCTTGATTGACGCAGCGATCGGCCAATCGGCGATCGCGTCATCATAGCTCCGCCCTGTGACGTCACGGGCCCGCCCACTGACGTCATGGGCCCCGTCCCCCTGTCCAGGTTCAGCCACCGCAAAAGGTGGCAACCCTATGGGTCAGCCCACACTAAAGGTAAAAACTGTACAACAAATAATATATATATATATATATATATATATATACACACATATACATATTGGACACAAACACAATGTTGGTTTTTCAGTATAGTTCAATCCTTGTGCCTGTGCTTTAAATGATATCACACACCTTCAATGTCCTTTTTACTCAATGCAAATGTTGCTGGACTACAACTCCCATTATACTTTTTTTAAACATATTATCATATGTTAAAGGAACAAAATAACCTCAAGAAATTAAAGTGTTTTACAGTAATAAAAATACAATGCGGTGTTGCCCTGCACTGGTAAAACTGATGTGTTTTCTTCAGAAACTCTACTATTGTTTATATAAATAAGCTATTGTGTAGCCAGAGCTGGGCCACACCGGTCAGGCGCCCTAGGCAACCAGGCCGGCCGTGTGCATGAAGTGACGCTGGAGGACGCAGGCGCGCATGCGTGTAGGCACAAGAAGACAACGGGGAGCGAGGGGCCAGGATGTGGGGTAGGCTCCAGAGCAGGTACGTGCCTGACGCCCCCCAGCTTTGCGCCCTAGTCACGTGGCTACTCTGTCTACCCCTTGGCCCGGCCTTGTGTGTAGCAATGGGGGCAGCCATTCAGATAGAAAATGCTCAGGTTACACAGCAGATAAGCTCTGTAGAACATAATGGTGTTTTCTGGTATCCACTATTTAAAGGGCAAGGAAAGTGTAAAATAGAATAAGGCTAGAAATGCTGTATTTTGTA
>CM044448.1:98123625-98142073 GCA_024363595.1 Xenopus borealis | reverse complement strand
GCAGGGGAGCGCTGGTAAAAACGCCCGTGTGTAAGGGCCCTATAGGCTAAATTTCTTGACTTTATTTCTCCACAGACATGTAAAAGGGCGAGTCCTTGTTGCACTTGCAGACGGGACGCTGGCCATATTCCATCGGGGAGAAGGTAGGGTTTCATTTATGTTGCTTTAAACGAGTGCATAAATTGTATATAGAATGTTCCCTCTTTATACTGGAACTGACACAGGACAAGGATGGTTAAACATTCAAGAGACTTTACCCGGCACATAGCAACGAAGACAGAAAATAAAAAGAGAACACTGTATTAACCGCACTGATCTAGAGAAGAAAGTGACGGTGCGGATATTATAAAATGACTCCCTTTTTCAGACAAGCAGTGGGATCTCAGCAACTACCATCTGATGGACCTCGGGCACACACACCACTCTATTCGCTGCATGGCCGTAGTGTATGATCGGGTCTGGTGTGGGTATAAGAACAAAATACATGTAATCCAGCCCAAAACCATGCAGATTGAGGTAAGTAAGAACATCATACAGGTATAGGATCCGTTATCCAGAAAGCTCCAGATAACAGAAAGGCCGTCTCCCATAGACTTCATTTTATCCAAATAATCCAAATCTTTTAAAATGATTACCTTTTTGTCTGTAATAATAAAAGTATGCAATCCCGAGATATAACGAATCCTTATTGGAAGCAAAACCAGCCTATTGGGTTTATTTCATGTTTAAATGTTTATAGTAGGGATACTGCCATGGAAAAACCTGTTTTGTTTTTTTTCAAAACAATCAGTTAATAGTGCTGCTCCAATTGACTTCTGCACCGAAATCCATTTCTCAAAAGAGCAAAGAGTTTTTCTTTTATATTAGATTTTGAAATCTGACATGGGGCTAGACATTTTGTCAATTTCCCAGCTGCCCGTGGTCATGTGACTTGTGCCAGCACTTTAGGAGGGAACTGCTTTCTGGCAGGCTGTTGTTTTTTACTACTGAGTGCTGTTCTTAAGGTGGCCATACACGGTGAGACATTGTCAAACGAGCAGATCTTTCCCTGATATGCCCACCTTGAGGTGGAGGTATGGGTGGTCGGATCGCAGGACCGCATCAATGGACAGATGCGGCTGCAATCCAATGGAATTTTTAGTCCTGTCTGATCGACATCTGGAACTTTTTGCCATATATTGATCAGGTAAGCCCGTCGGAGGGCCCCACGCATGGCCCGTCTATGGCCACCTTTAGCTCTACCAGGCAGCTGTTATCTTGTGTTAGGGAGCTGTTATCTGGTTACCTTCCCATTGTTCTGTTGTTAGCCTGCTGGGGGAGGTAATATCACTCCAACTTGCAGTAAAGAGTGACTGAAGTTTATCAGAGCACAAGTCACATGACTTGGGGCAGCTGGGAAACTGACAATATGACTAGCCCCATATCAGATTTCAAAATGAAATATAAAAAAATCTGTTTACTCTTTTGAGAAATGGATTTCAATGCAGAATTCTGCTGGAGCAGCACTATTAACTGATGCATTTTGACAGTATCCCTTTAAGGTATGAAGATGAAAATTACAGAAAGATCCGTTATCTGGAAAATTCCAGGTCCCGGGTATTCTGAATAGCAGGTCCCATACCTGTACCTTCATGTGACTAAGTACTGGATTTTTTAAACTCATAAAATGCAGTTTTCTATTGGCAGTAGGAGAAATTTTGGGTAATTTATAGATTGGTGCCAATCTCCCTCCCAAGCACAAGACTTTAATGTAAATCTTTAAAATCACTGTTTAACACCATCTGGGCTTGTATGTGTGCAAGAACAATCCGATGAATTAACACGTGTAACAAGCTGATGGGTGTGTTTGTTAAATCATTATTAGAGGGATGCACCAGATCCACTATATACGGGATTCGGACGAATCTCTCTTGAAGGATTTGGGATTGAACTGAATCCCAGACACGAATCCACATCCTAATTTGCATATGAAAACTGTCTCACGTGATTTTAAGAAGGGATGCACCAAATCCATTATTTTATCCTTTGTGAAAGATTCAGCTAAACACAGAACCAAATCCAAACCCTGATTTGCATATGCAAAAGAAAGCAAGGAAGGTGTAAAGAAAACGTTTTTTAAATTATTTTTTTTAACTTCTTTGTTTGTGTTATGAAAAGTCACGTGATTTTAAGGATTTGGCCAAATCCAAAGTCTGCTGAAAAGTTCAAATCCTGGGTGAGTTCATTAAATCATTATTAGGGCCCTTACACACACGGGCGTTTTTGACCTGCGTTTTTGTTACCTGTGCTCCCCTGCGTTGCGTTTGGCTGCTTTCAAGCGCAGGGGAACGCAGGTCTAGACGCACCTCATTTGTGTGTAAGCGCCGAACACAGATTCAGATGCAACATCTGCAACATTTGCGTCTGAATCGGCGATTGCATCTTGTGAGTAGGGTTTTTTAATGTTAGGGTTGAATTCTCCTTTAAGCACAAACCCCCATATGTAATATAATGCGCTGGATTTGCCCACGAGCAGTAACGCATAGCAACCAATAAGATGTTTGCATTTAAATAGGTAACCAGTAGTGATGGGCAAATTTATTCGCCTGTGGCAAATTCGCTGAGAATTCCCGCAGACGAATAAATACGCGAAACGCCGGCGAAATTACGCCCTGGCAAAAATTCGCCGGTGTCCAGTGTCGGACTGGCCCACTAGAATACCAGGAAAACTCCCGGTGGGCCAAGGTGTCAGTGGCCCTCATGCTGATAAACTTTTGGCTTATTTCATGGCCATTCCCTATTTCTATGAGAACAAAGAGGCTAAATAGATGGAATAATTGATTATAGTATGTAAAGAAAACAAACTCGGAGAATAGAGGTTGATTGAGGAGATGACGAGAGTGGGCCTCTGGTCTAAGGTTTTTTGGTGGGCCCCTGGTGTCCCAGTCCGACACTGCCGGCGTCTCAGTTTGGAAGTGCACGTCAGTTTTTGGATGCGAACGCCCATTGCCAGCATCTGTTTTTTCTTTCCGACGCCGGCAATGGCGTTGCATCCAAAACCGGACGCGAGTGTGCAAAACGAGACGCGGTGGTGTTTCTCTAGAAATTCGTGAAAGAAAACACTGCCGATTCGCCCATCACTAGTGTGTAGTAAATACTACCTGCTGATTGGTTATTATGGGTTACTGCCCCAGGGCCTTTTTATTACATAACCTCCCATATGTAGCAGTTACAGCATCTTCAGGCCACAAGCCTGATAACACAAAACATCACAAAGTAAAATGCAGTGACAGTTTTGCTTCAGTGCAGTCACCCCCATATCCTTGTCTTATACAGAAATCATTTGATGCTCACCCCCGTCGGGAGAGCCAGGTACGGCAGCTGGCATGGATTGGAGACGGGGTATGGGTGTCAATCCGACTGGACTCCACCTTGCGGCTGTACCACGCACATACCCATCAGCACCTTCAGGATGTGGATATTGAGCCTTACGTGAGCAAGATGTTAGGTGCGTAAGTCAGGGATACACAGAATGCAAGGTAGTATGCCGCCTTTTTAACATTAGATCAATGAACAAGGGAATGTGCAGAACATAATGTTTTATTATTGATTTCATTAAAGGACAAGGAAAGTGTAAAATAGAATAAGGCTAGAAATGCTGTATTTTGTATACTAAACATAAACATGAACTTACTGCACCACAAGCCTAATCAAACAAATGATTTATGCTTTCAAAGTTGGCCACAGGGGGCTGTCATCTTGTAACTTTGTTATACATCTTTGCAAGACCAAGACTGTGCACATGCTCAGTGTGGTCTGGGCTAAGCTTAGGGATCATCATAAATGATCAAAACAGCACAAGAGAAATAATATCTGCCAGAAGCCGATACAGCAAGACTGATTAATAATCAGAATATACAGACTGCACTGGGTCCTGTGTTGTCATGTAATCTAATGTGGGTTTTATAGTTTTTGTATTGTTTAATACAAACTTTCTCCAACTCTGCAGAACCAGTGGCTGCAGCAAAATAATCCTCCAAATAGAATCCCAGTTTATCTGTTTAAATCTGGCTCCATTATCTGATCATTATCCATGATAAGATATATTGGATCTAACTGTCAATGAATATCTGAAGCCCAACTGCTGCATGAAGACAGAATGAACAGAACCAGATGCTGAGAGAGGGATAGTGAAGATCAACTTGATTAATTCAGAAACAGAAAAGTATTTTAAATTGATTATATTTAGAAAGCTTCTTATTTCAGTATGCTGAAGCTTCTTTAAAGGAAAAGTAAATTAAAAAAAAAAAGCCGTACATATTATTATTGCGAAAATGAAAATTTTAAAGAACAAGTAAACGTTTTTTTTTTCTATCTCTAAATTTGCTCTAAACAGCCCCTCAAATTAATGTACCTTAGTCCCTGCTGCAAGTCTGCTCTGGTTTCTGTGTTATCAGCAGCTTGTTTCCCCTTCTTCCTGGTGCAGAGTGAAGCCCAGCCCCTTAGCTTACTGAGCAGTCCATTTGCTGCTGTTCCACAATAGAGGGAGCCAGTGTTTCATTAGTAAGCTAGTTTCCCCAAGCAAAAGCTGCTACACACACTGCTCTCTGCTATGTCACATTATGCAAATGATCTCCTGGACTAGTCCAAGATATAAGGTCAGCTCAGAAAGCTAAGGGGCGGGGCTTCACTCTGCACCAGGAAGAAGGTGAAACAAGCTGCTGATAACACAGAAACCAGAGCAGACTTGCAGCAGGGACTAAGGTACATTAATTTGAGGGGCTGTTTAGAGCAAATTTAGAGATAGAAAAAAAAAACGTTTACTTGTTCTTTAAAATTTTCATTTTCGCAATAATAATATGTACGGCTTTTTTTTTTAATTTCTTGCAATAAACAGGGCAACATTTGAAACTGAAAGCAAAGTCACGTTCTACTTCCTGTTCCGATGAGCTCAATCAAAACAGATCACCATTAGTTTCAGGTCGGAATTTGCTGTTAAAAATATTTGTGTTTTTCTGTGTAATTGACAGGGACTGGAAAATTAGGCTTCTCGTTTGTTCGGATCACAGCGCTGCTAATCGCCGGCAATCGGCTCTGGGTAGGCACAGGCAATGGAGTGGTCATCTCTATCCCCCTGACAGAAAGTAAGTCATACAATTCAAGCACTGATTAATATTATCATTATTATTATTATTAATAATATTATGGCCATTAACATGCGCTTTTCTCCATATTTACACTTGATTCTGTATCCACTTTGCTCGAATATAGGTTAAATAAAGTGAGAACCCCATATACAACATGTTTGTATAAAAAAGTAGACAGACTAAACTTTATAATGTGTAATGTTGTGTACATATATGTGACCTATTATCCAGAATGCTCGGAAAAAAAGTGGAATTCTCGCTAGTGGAAAAATAACTGAATTTTCCAAACATTTATTATTAGTGATGTGCGAATCGGTGGCGTTTTACTTGCGAAATTCGCGAAATGGCAAAAAATTCATGAAACACCGCCGCGTCTCGTTTTGGATGCGTGCCTCCGTTTTTGGATGCGCATGTCCATTTCTGGATGCTGGCGCCCATTGCCAGTGTCGAAAAAAACACCATGGGCACTGGCGTTTAAAAATGGGCACGCACGTCCAAAACAAGACACTGGCGAATTTTTGCCAGGGCGAAATTTGGCCAGGTTTTGCGAATCATGGGAATTTGCAGCGAATTTGCCTCAAGCCAATGAATTCACCTATCACTATTTATTATTCCCCCGAGGCTGAAAAAAGTCTGAATCCGAAAATACGCCATCTGAAACCTGCCATGGTTGTATATAAGTTAATGCAGGCCTGGGCTGGCAATCTGTGGGTTCTGGAAAATGCCAGAGCAGCTGCTTTTAGTTGCCATTGACTATGTCACTGTGGGCTGGTGGGGGCTGTTTGGGCCTCTGTGTACTTGAAATGCCAGGGTCTATTCTGATTCCCAGTCCAGGCCTGGAAAGAGGTCCCTATCCTATTTGGAGGTTTCTGTGGTCTGCGCTGGAATTAGGCTTAGTATCTTACTATTTTGGGCTTTTTGGGCAAAGATTGGAAAAATGTTCGCTATTCGGGAAAAAAGCCTGAAAAAATCACGCAATTCAGGAAAAAAAAATCAGTAAAAATCATGCGATTCAGATACTTCCTTGATTCTATCGAGTTTTTCCCCGATACAATAGCTTTTTTTAATAATAAGTAAGGTCAAATTGTGGATTCCAATTTGGATTCTTACTATGTTACTAACTTCCTATGTTACTAAATTACTATGTTACTAATTAGATAATCAGAAAAATGTGAATATTGATTAATAACCTCTTAGTATTTTATGGAATTTCTAATTCCTAGAAACTTTGACATTAGTATTCATTATTTATTCTGTAAGACTTAAGGTGGCCATACAGGGAGAGATCTGCTCGTTTGGCTATGCATCCACCTTGAGGTGGGCGATGTCGGGCTTATCCAATTGTGGGCCCTAGGGTCCAACTATTGGATCAGATACGGGCAGTTGGATGCCGCCACAATCCATTGGGATTTTTAGTCCTGTCCTATCGACATCTGGGCGACTTTTGGCCAGGTATTGATCGCGGAAGCTCATCAGAGGGCCCCATACACTCTACTCAATCTATTGGCAACTTTTATAGGCCCGGGTATGGCCACTCTTTTACCTCTTACCACTGATCAAATGGGGGTCAGTAACTAGGGTTGCCACCTTTCCCTGTGGCTCAAGCCGGACGGGGGGGCGGTCCTGTGACGTCACGGGGTGGTCGCGTGCCGTCAGTGGGCGGGCCCATGATGTCACGGGGCGGAGCTATGACGCCGATTGGCCGATCGCGGCGTCAATCAAGTTAATCCCGCCCGGTTTTCCTTATTTGGAAAACCAGGCAGGAAGCATTGAACCGGGCAGCCCTTCAAAATACCGGGCTGTCCGGTTCAAAACCGGACAGGTGGCAACCCTATCAGTAACCGAGCAGTCAAGAAACTATTGCTTTGTGAGGCTTCAATGTTATTGTTAATTTTTATAACTTATCTTTCTAATCAGTCCCCATCCTATACTCATTCCAGTTACTCACTGAAACTACTGGTTGCTAGGGAGGAAAAACCCCTAGCAGCCATATAATGGCGGAAATATCAAACTGGAGAGCTGCTGAATGAAAATCTACATAACCAAAACACATAAAGATTAAGATCAATTGCCAATTGCCTTAGAATATCACAATCTGCATCAGGGATCCCCAACTTTTTGAACTTGTGAGCAACATTCAGAAGTTAAAGGAGTTGGGAAGCAACACCAGCATGAAAAAATGTCCTTGGGGTGCCAAATAAGGGCTGTGATTGGCCATTTGGTAGCCCCTATGTGGATTGTCAACCTACTTTGAGGCTGTGTTTGGAAATAAATCTGGTTTTATGCAACCTAAACTTGCCTCCAAGCCAGTAATTCAAAAATAAGCACCTTCTTTGAGGCCACTGGGAGCAACATCCAAGGGGTTGGAGAGCAACATGTTACTCACGAGCTACTGGTTGGGGATCACTGCTCTTCGTTATTCTAACAGTTCATCTAAAGGGGTAAAACTAACCGTTTAACGTTTTCTACAATTCACAATCTCCGCTTTTCTCTATTAATTTTCTTAAACTGGACTATGTCTCGTACTTCTGCTCACTGGGGCATATTAACAATAGTGGGAAAGGGTAGAGTGCCGCAATTCATCAGGTCTCACTTTCCGTGTATAGTGTATTTCGCGTTTTCTCCTTCCAAAGCGCTCTTGAACCGAAAAGTCTGATGTAGAAAGTGCTATTTTATCTCTGTAATGTATCAAGCTTAGCCTTAAGAGGAATATTTATAATTGGCAAGTAAAGCTCCAACTGTCGGCTTGGTTTATTATATTATGGCACGGAGCTTCTGTGCTGCTTCCTGTGGTCGGCTGATTATATTTCGAAATTTATAGTTTAAACCCTTCCCTTTCTATGTTGTTGCTGTCCCTCTCTAAACCTGGGGCATATATATAGTATACTAATAAACCAAGTCAATATTTAAGTGAGGATTTGCTTGCCCATTTAAAGGATATGCCCATGTCAGATTCCTGAGAAATGCTCTTTTGTTTTAAGCACATTATTTAGTATTTACTTTGGGAAGATCCTGCCAATAATTTCTTTTCTTTTTTTTTGTTCTCCATGCTTACCCTTCCTTCCCTGGCTTCCTCTTCTCTTCCTCATTTCCCTGTTACTATTCCCAACCTCTCCTGACCTCCACTAGCGGTAGTCCTACATCGGGGGCAGCTGCTGGGGCTGAGGGGTAAGTCAAGGAGCTGTCAAGTTCCACAAATCTCACCTCGTCTCATCCTTCCACACAACCTTTTCTCTCCATCTCAATCTTTCCATCATTCTTCAGCATTCATGAGATCACAGAGGCTTCAAGTCTCTGACTGTGTGTTGGTGGTGGGTTCCATGTTGTTTGGTGTATGTATGAAATAGGCATGTGCTGAATTCAGTGGGTTTTGATTTTGGCCTAATACCAAATTCTCCATCAATGATGTGACCAAAAACCAAAATAAATCTGAATCCAGTGCCGGTCTTAAGCACATTGGACCAATTGGGCCCCGCACTTATGGGGGCCCCGCTCCAGTGCAAGCTCTGATTCCTATTCCCTTGATTCCCCAGTAGCCCAGTCTACCCCTAATCCAGATTGGCCCAGCCTGCTCAAACCTGATTGGCCCAGGCCACAGCTGAACCTGATTGGCCCAGCCCACCCCCAAACCCAATTCAAACAGCCGGCCCAAACCCAATTAGCCCAAATCTGTGACCCTGCGACAGACAGCAAAGTTCCTTCTAGGGGGCCCCACCAAAATGGTTCCAATTGGGCCCCGCACTTGGTACGACCGGCCCTGTCTGAATCCTAATTAAAATTTTAACAAACTTTGTCCGCCCCTCCCAAAAAAATGAATTGGTAGAAAAAGCGAAATAAAAAACATTTGACTAAATTCCAAATCGAATCCTGGATTCGGTGTATCCCTGAAATGAAATTTCCTGTATGAGATTACCAATAAACAACAAGAAG
This sequence comes from Xenopus borealis, assembly GCA_024363595.1. Taxonomy (NCBI): domain Eukaryota; kingdom Metazoa; phylum Chordata; class Amphibia; order Anura; family Pipidae; genus Xenopus; species Xenopus borealis. The sequence continues at coordinate 98,133,017 of CM044448.1, read as the reverse complement.
AACAGGGTTGTTCGGCACTCAGAGGAATCCACAGGGCCAAGAAGTACTAGTTAAAAAATGACTTTATTATTCAAAGTTAAAAGTATTCTTGCATCTCCATGAGCCCTACGTGTTTCCTACCTATGGGGTAATTAATCAAGGGATGTGATATTACCAATAGCATTCATAGGCATTGCCTTCACTTTGGGAGTCCTTTTGTATCTGTAAATGGTCCCGGACTAGATCTTGGACTAGATCTTGGTCTCGGCATTTATACACTACATGATTGTGTAGTTCATGTTTCTTAGAGGAAAGAACAGATATTATCAATGAAAAAATTTGCATAAACTAAAACAAAAATTCACATGCGCTTTAATATCCAGCGCCTCCCTTGGGTTTAGCTTTTTCAACAAAGACCTTATATGTCTACAGCCAACAAGACTTCGCCCACGTCTGGAGAGGGAACGCGGCCTGGAGGAGTGATCCACGTGTACAGTGATGAGAACAGTGACAAGTCAGCAGGCAGTTTTATCCCCTACTGCTCAATGGCGCAGGCCCAACTCTGTTTCCATGGACACCGGGATGCGGTTAAGTTTTTCGTATCTGTACCAGGTGAGAGCAAGTGCTGAGTGATTGGCAAATAAAACTGAATATATGAACTTATTAGTACTTTATTGTACTAAAACAACATTATTGTGATTTTTTTTAAAGTGGACCTGTCACCCCAAAAAAATATTCAAAATCATATTTTATCACATTGGTCAAGCAAAATGAACATTAATTACACTATATAAATTATTTTAATCTTGTTTTCTTCAGTCTGGGAATTCATAATTATAGCAAGCAGGCAGGAGCCATTTTGTGGACACTGTTATTAAGGAAAGCCTTGTATCATCTCAGAATCTTGTTTGTGCACCTGAATTGGGGACCCAATGTCTATCTCTATGTCCTACACAATTAAATGGTGAAGAGAACTGGGGGAATGTGTGGAGAGCAGTGACATCTAGGAAGTGCTGAATGGAAAGTGAAAGTAATTATCTGCCTAAGGCATAGAGGAGGGGCAGACAATATTTGATTGACAGCTGAGATTTTTAAATGAGCTTAAAACAGCTATGAATGGTTTAATAAAAATTTGAAATTGGATTTCATGTTTAATTTGAAAAGGACTTTTATTATACAGATTTTCATGTCTGGGTGACAGGTCCACTTTAAAATTGGTGTAAAATAAAGTGTTCCTGTAATGTGTGTTTATAGGGTTTGCGTAGATATTTCTTTCTAACATGCCTTGTTTTCTCCCAGGGAACGTGCTGGCTACCCTGAATGGCAGTGTGCTGGACAGCCCTTCAGAGAACCCTGGGACCCCTTCAGCTGAGACAGAAGAGCAAAAGCTTAAGAATGTCCTGGTGCTAAGCGGAGGAGAAGGATACATTGATTTCCGCATTGGTGAGTGGCCATTTATTAGCCCACTCAGGGCTGCCATCTAGGGTTGCCACCCAGCCGGTATTTTACCGGCATAGCCGGTAAAACACCAGCCAGGGCCGGGGCCGGTATTACAAATTTACCGGCAATGTAGCTGCCGGTAAATTTGTAACACCACTTTAAAAAGGCCCTTGCCCTGCTTTAGTTCCAGTTAAAACTTACCTTTCTCGCAGTCTTCAGCCGATCGCTTGATGTGGCTCCACCCATATGATGTCATGTCCCGCCCCCTTTGACGTCACGCTCCACCCCTTTGTGACCCCGCCCCCTGCCGGCCGGTAAATATTTTTACTAAAGGTGGCAACCCTACCGCCATCAGGGGGTCACAGGGGGGACAGTTGTCCCGGGCCCGCAGTACTTTGTGTGTAACGGGGGGCCCGGCCATACTTTCACTTACTTGATTAGCCGGGCCCCCTCCTTTCAGCGTGCTGCCAGCTTAATCGCACACAGCAGCTCAGTGCATAGAGCTTTTCTCCTTTTAGGACTATCTCTACCCTCATTGGTCCTTTAAGAATCAGTCACTATAAATCTGTATTGGGATTGGATCCCCTTATCCAATCCCTGTACAGCTTTACCGGGACTTATTCTTAAAGGACCACAAGTAGGAGAAAAGCTTCCATGCACTGCTGTGTCCTATTTAGCTGGCAGCACGGTGAACACATGGCCGGGCCCCCAGTTACACACAAAACCCTCACAAGCAAATTTTTAAAACATTTGGGGGGCCTAGCTAATTTTTTTTTCCTTCTAGGGGGGGGGCCCGGATCACCAATGGTTTTTATAACTCCTGGGGGGGCCCAGGCCATCAATTTTGTTTTTTACTTGCAGGGGGGCCCTGTTGCCAATGTTTTTTAAAAATAAATTTTTTGGGGTCCCAATTTTTTTTAACTTGTAAGGGGGGGGGGCCTGGCGCAAAGGTTTTTTTTTTTAATCTTTGGGGCCCCAATTTTTTTTAACTTGTAAGGGGGACCATGGAGCAAATTTTTTTTTTTTTTTTAAACTTTTATGCAGGGACCTGGCGCCAATGTTTTTTTTTTACTTATAAGGGAGCACTGACCATCAATATGTGTGGGGTGGGGGGTTACTTTTTTAGTGCTGATGTCTGTGTCGTCTAACTTTGATGTGGAGTGGATGGGATCAGGGGTGGGGCTTGGGTGCCAGGGTAGGCGCGGCCTGGGGGCCCTGAAAATTTTGTTGTGCGGGGCCCCGTGATTTCTAATGGTGGCCCTGAGCCCACTGCAGTCAAAACTGCAGCCAAACTGCTATTGCTGAATGACACCTTCCCTTTACAATCATGTAACCAGCTAGAAGGTGATGATGAAGAATGTTCAGATGTAAGGCTAGACTACCTAAGACTAGATTAGAGATGGCCAACTAGTGGCTGCTCCCGTTACTAGGAGGGGTGATGTATTTAGACAACAACCACTGAACCAGAGGAACGATGTCCCTTACTAATGGAAGAAGAATCTATATCAACTTTCAACCTTTTTTTACCTGTGAGCCACATTCAAATGTTAAAAAGAGTTGGGAGCAACACAAGAATAAAAAAAATTTCTTGGGGTGCTGAATAAGGGCTGTAATTGGCTATTAGGTAGCCACTATGTGGATTTGCAGCCTACAGGAGAATCTATTTGGCAGGACATCTGTTTTTTATACAACCAAAACTTGCCTCTAAGCCAGTAATTCAAAAATAAGCACCTGCTTTGAGGCCACTGGGAGCAACATCCAAGGGGTTGATGAGTAACATGTTGCTCGCGAGCTACTGGTTGGGGATCATTGATGTAGATTGATCTTTTTGAGACAAGTCACACAATAGCAGATCTATTCTCATATAGATCAAATCTATTCTCATATGGTCAAATGAGAGCTGTAATCGAAAGAGCACTTTCTTAACTGTCCAGCCACCTTTCTGTGTTCCTTTCTCAACTCTGATAAGGAGTAATATAGCACTGCTTAGTAAACAGTTAAAATCCCTAGACCAGTGTTTCCAAAACTACAGGACTGGGTGAGGGCAGCATGATGTCCAGTTGGGTTAGATTGGGGTAGAATGCCTTTATGTTCTCCCAGCCTGAATCTCAGTTCGGGTAGGGTTTGGGGTAAACACCTATTTGCTGTAATATATACCCTTAAAACCATGGCTGATAGAGCAATGTTTTCATATACCTTATATATAATCTTATGCTAAAGGAGGACCATGCCCAAATGGTGAACCTCAAAGGGGATCTTGAGTTAAAAACATCAGAAACCCACTGCCCCAGTTTCTAAACCCACGTAGTTAGAGGACAAACTAAACCTTCCCTGGAAGAAAACAAGGCATGTTAGAAAGATCTTGAACTCATATACAACCACTGATGTATGTCATGGTATACAAGGCAAAAAAAGGATAAGTTAGTATAACATCAGCTAATAAAAAAAGAGTAATTAAAGACATAAGTGCTACTCACAAAGGTGCCTTCACTGTTTATCTGCTTGGAAAGTGTATGGCTGCAGGAGCTGAACAAAGCACTTATCCAAGATTGATTTCTTTCTACAGGGGATGGAGAAGATGATGAGACCGAAGAACACTCTGCCGATGAAAACCAACCAAAACCAGTACTTTCTAAAGCTGAACGTAGCCACATAATTGTTTGGCAGGTCTCGTACCTGCCAGAATAAGATCAGCCAATGTTTAATCAAGCCCCAGAATGCCAAGACACCCCCTGCATCCCTTTCTGCTGGAAAAAAAAAAACAAAACTGGAAATTTAATCTTGCATCAGCTTATCTCCTTGCCCCGAGTGGGCTCCTTGCATCCAACCCTACTTTCCATAAACTATTCCTCTCTTCAGCTTCATTCTTGGTGGAACTATAAAGACACCCAAGCATTCTCTGTACTCTAGCTGCTCTTCTTCTGCTGCATTCATTTTTCAAAATGTATCCCATGCCAGAGATCAGTGCAGTAACGTTGCCAAAGAGCAACCAGTCCTGGCACAGAGATCGATTGATTTATTTATAGGGTGTATTGGCCTAAGACAGAAAGCCTGAAGCCTGCAATCTCATCAGTGTCGGACTGGGACACCAGGGGCCCACCCAAAAACCTTAGACCAGGGGCCCATTCTCAGTACTAATTTTCTTCATTTTCAATCAACCTCTATTCTCCTAGTTTGTTTTCTTTACATACTATAATCAATGATTCCATCTATTTAGCCTCTTTGTTCTCATAGAAATAGGGAATGGCCATGAAATAGGCTAAAGGTTTAGCAGCATGAGGGCCCACTGACACCTTGGCCCACCGGAAGTTTTCCTGGTATTCTGGTGGGCCAGTCCAACACTGAATCTCATATCTTGAGGCACATAGGTATAGCTGGACCCAAACTTAAAATTTACTTTCTGAGTAAGCAGGAATATCTAGAAGAACAGGTTTCTAGCGTTACAAATGGATGGAATCAGGGAATCGTTTCTTGCCTTGTACACTTGCTCGGAACTTTTCTGCAATAATCTGTTAGTGTAGATATCTCTACTGAAAAGCTAAAGGCTGCCAGAAAGAGAGCACTAAGGCCAACAGCGCACTCCTATTTATATACAGAGTTTGCACTTTTCCAGCTGACCAATGCAAAATGGCCTCCAGCTTCAACGGAATTCCTTGGCCTTAGCCCGGGCTGTGCATTACAGACCTTCTTTGCAGCAGCCAAGATTATTAAGAGGCAGCTACATGATGACAGTATTGCAAATTCATTTTTCGATTTTTTTTCTGTGTACCCTATCCAAAAAAAGCACTGCAACTACTTAAACTGTTCAACCCCTTGGTTGGCAACGAGACCAGCAATTTTAGAGTAGAGGGTTTCCCTACTGGCACTTCCCAGATATAATAGGTCCAGCACTAAACGTAATATATATTTGCTAACGCATGAGCACTCAACCTGCAGGTTCCTGCCTAATAAATACAAATCCTTTGAAACGGGACGCCCTATGCATTAATATCAAGCTCCTCTTAGGAAAAGAAGCACCTGCATATTGGAATAATCTGCACTTGTAAGCTCGTTAATGCATATTATGCTATAATAAAGCTACGCCCCCTTCGTAATTTGGGGACTGAAACATTCTAATTTAAACTGCTCTTCTCCCTAGATCATGCATGTAATCCTTTACTCATGTGTTGAATTAAGGTGCCTGCAAAGCATTAATATGACAGGCGCATCTGGGGGTGCGGGGGATAACAAGAAAAGCACATTCTTGCCGGATAATGAGTAATTGGCTCTGACATTGGGGTGTGAAACCTGCACACCCTCCAGAGGTTGTTGGACTCTAGCTCCTGGGAGATGTTGAGAGATGTAGTTTGACAACATCAGGAGATTAGCAGGGTTGCACATGCTTCATCTAACAGTTCTACCTATGGCAATGACGTATGTAAAGATTCCCTGTATTTGTCACAAGGGGACTGTCCAATGTGTTTCTTTCCAGGCTTGTAAACTCTGCTGTGTGTTGTCTGTCCTTCTGGTCATGAAGTCGGCATTATGTAAAGACAGCTGTACCAATAATTCCCTCTGCTTTTCACTCTTTCTCTCTCTGTCCCACCCCCTTGTGACATCAATACTCTGTAATTGTTATGTATGTAATAAATGTATGACAAATAGGGATTTCTGGCAGTTTGTATATTTTTTTCAAATGTTGCTGTTGAATAACATTGGAAGCAGCTCATTGGCTCATGATGGAATCGCTTTGTTAGACCTGGCAATTCACATGTGCGTCTTCGTTCTATCAAGAAAAGATAATAAAGAGCTGCCACATACTAGACCATACACCTTGAGTTTAGAAAGTATTTATTTAGCAAAAAACATATCACAACAAAGCCTTACGTGTTATGTTCCTTAGGGGGACCTAGTCATAGCCTATGACTAGGTCCCCTGAAGCACAAAACGCCCCTAAGGCATGAAAAGCGGAAGGAATATGACTAGGTGCCCCTAAGGCATGAAACGTGGAAAGGAATATGACTAAGTGCCCCTAAGGCATGAAAGGCATAAGGCTTTCTTGTGATATTTTTTCTTTTGCTAAATAAATACTTTTTAACAACAACTCAAGGATTGAGGTCTAGTATGTGCCAGCTTTTTATTATCTTTTTTTCAATATTTGCCTCCTAGTTTAAAAAGTATTTATTTAGCAAAAAACATATCACAACACAGCCTCATGCATTTCGTGCCTGAGGGGCACTTAGTCAAAGCCTATGACTAGGTCCCCCTAAGGCACAAAACACGTAAGGCCTATGACTTAGTGCCCCCCTAAGGCACAAAACAGGTAAGGCCTATGACTTAGTGCCCCCCTAAGGCACAAAACGTGTAAGGCTTTCTTGTAATTTTTTTTGCTAAAAAAAATACTTTTTAAACTATTATTTATGAAATGACTCAAGCGGGGTGAGATTTATTTGTATATAATATTGTGCTACAAGGAATGGGCGCCCACAAACACACTAATGTCAAATTAATAACCTCAATTGGGACTTAAACCACCATAAACCAAGAGTTCAAAAAACCAATGAAATTATTAATACGTCAAATGATGATGTATTAATGATTTCATTGTGTTTTTGAGCTCTTGGTTTATGGTGGTTTAAGTCCCAATTGAAGTTATTAATTTGACTTTTTAAACTTCATCAACTCAAGGAGTGTGGTCTGGTATGTGCCAGCTCTTTATTATCTTTATTTTTTTTTGTAATATTTGCGTCCTCGAGCTGAAGGTCTGGGGCTTGAGCACCTTCACTCATTGTAATCAACACTGAATGCTTTTTTAATTTAAGCTTCATTCTGTCAACTTGACAACTTCATTCATTTTATAAGAAACCTGACTGTATGCAGTGCAATTCTCCCTTCATTTACTGCTGTGGATAGGAATTGTCAGACGGTCCCTAACTTCTGGCAGGGAAACAATCATACTTATGAACAGCAGGGGGAGCCCCCGTCTTACTTACCAGTCATGCAGAACTCCAGCAGCTTTGTTTGTTTCCCTGTAGAACAGTCGGCAACTGTGTAGAGATTTGTATTGGATTTTATTTTTGTCTTTACATCCCCTTTAATGTTTCCAACTCCAGCTGCAGGGACAAAGATCATGGAGCCAGATTTAAACAGATAAACTGGGATTATATTTGGAGGATTATTTTGCTGCAGCCACTGGTTCTGCAGAGTTGGAGAAAGTTTGTATTAAACAATACAAAAACTATAAAATCCACATTAGATTACATGACAACACAGGACCCAGTGCAGTCTGTATATTCTGATTATTAATCAGTCTTGCTGTATCGGCTTCTGGCAGATATTATTTGACTTGTGCTGTTTTGATCATTTATGACGATCCCTAAGCTTAGCCCAGATCACACTGAGCATGTGCACAGTCTTGGTCTTGCAAAGATGTATAACAACGTTACAAGATGACAGCCCCCTGTGGCCAACTTTGAAAGCATAAATCATTTGTTTGATTAGGCTTGTGGTGCAGTAAGTTCATGTTTATGTTTAGTATACAAAATACAGCATTTCTAGCCTTATTCTATTTTACACTTTCCTTGTCCTTTAATTGATGTACAAAAAGAGAGCCAGCTATTCCATGCTGCAAAGTCAAGGTTTGCCAAGAAAAAGTACTAGATAACTAAAGATGTAAGAGATAAAAACTATTGCTAATGGAAAGGTCCCTGATAAAAATGACTAATAAGCTGGGAGAGGCTGCCAGTATAAAAACAGGAATTGACACATAACCTGTGAAAAGAACTTGTACAATTAGAAATATTTTAATCCTATAGGTCTGGATTAAAAAAAAAAGGACCCCCATGCAGGTTATAGTTGTAATTTCTGATCAACTTTAAATACACAGAATTCTCTTTCTTCAGTAGAAAGTACAGGTATGGGATCCGTTATCCAGAAAGTTCAGATTTATGTAAATGCCGCCTCCCAGAAACTCCATTTTATCCAAATAATCCAAAACAATAATTACCTTTTTCTCTGTAATAACAAAACAGTAGCTTGTACTTGATCCCAACTAAGATATAATTAATCCTTATTGGAAGCAAAACCAGCCTATTGGGTTTATTTAATGTTTACATGATTTTCTAGTAGACTTAAGGTATGGAGATCCAAATTATGGAAGCCCCGGGTCCAATCATTCTGGCCAACATGTCCCATACCTGTATTAAAATCTGTAACTGAATAATGAAATATAAAGAAAAGACTGTCATGTACGGGCTCAGCAAATCACTGTAGCCTCACCCAGACAATCTGAATGTCCTGCTGTCCATGGTGCTGAATGATGGAACTTTCCAATTCCAGACCCTTTGGTTTCCAACTTCAGAACTCACTGGGGCTCATTTAGAAACTTTGCAGGGCAGGATGATTCGCACAGTGAAAATGTGCCCTGCGCCTGAATAATTGATTTGCAAATTTGTTTTTCACACTGCGAATAAATGACCCCCACTGAGGCTTTTTTTTAATCATAATTCAAGTTTATGAGAGTTTTTGTTTTAATTCAAATATACTCAAAATTTTACCACACTCAATGGGGGGAATTCACAAAACAAAAGTAGTGATAAAATTGCTGGATTTCCCACCACATTCACAAAGCTCTATCTCCACTTCTGTGAATTTGTGTTTTAAACAGAAGTTTCCAAATTTTATCTTTCACGCAACATTTTAAATTGCATCAGCTCTCATGCGCCTCTCAGCTGTACATTTGCTTCCTACTAATGATTGTGCCCTTCAGAAAAGAGCCCCTGCTGCTTTAACAGGCCAATATGGCAGAACACACACTTTATCACATATCCATTCCCATTATTTATCTCACCAAAAAATGTATCCAGTAGTCCAAGACAGGGCCAGAACTAGAGATAGGCAGAAGAGGCAACTGCCTAGGGAGAAATAAAAGGGAGGCACTGGGCAGGTATCATTCTTCTTCCTACCACTAGTCCTTGTTCACTGCTCTCCCCCTG
>CM044448.1:98103571-98118846 GCA_024363595.1 Xenopus borealis | reverse complement strand
GCTATTTTATTGATATTATCTGGTTAGCACCCAGCCATGACCTTTGAATGGTGAGTGCCGTTGGATTATTCTATATATATATATGGTAGAGCAATGCAGGGCTAAGCCACTGCTCCCCTGTAACACAAGGATATAAGAGACATGGGAGGATAAGGTGCAGGGTTGGTGATAGAGAAGCAGGCAGAGACCAGGGATGCCTGTACATGAATGACACATAGCAGAGGAAAGCTTTGGGCTGCTAGAACTTGAGGGATTGGATATTCTCCACGTAAGGGGTGAGTTTGGGGGTGGAATGAAGGGATCTGCATTGGAGAAAGTGCATAAGAAGGGTAAATAGGACATTGGGTTAGGTTTCATTCTCCCGCCAGGAGGGCTGGAATTTGTCACTCGTGAATAATAGGAAAGCGGGCTAGCAAGGAGAAGAGAAAGACACCCGATTTCTCTGCAGTTGCCGTGACATAGTGAGGATTCCCACGAGCCAACAGTGGTCGGCAACCAGCGTCACAGACAGGCAAGTTCTCATTCCCTCACATTTCATTCACATTTCCTCTAATTCAGTCAATGCAACTGGGAGGCAGACATGGAATGTGGCATTTATAGGTCATAATAATAATAATAAAGAAAAATAAAATCTGCCAGCTCTGCAGTGAGGTAGCAAATAAAAGGTATAGGTGCTAAAGGGCCTGCAGCTTTAACAAACTTGCCCAGCCACTCCCTTTAGCCAATTTGTTCATGGAATGAATGGAGGTTTATAGGAATGGCAATTAACCTTGGGCTACCTATGTTCAATAGCTTCTGAATGGGGCTCAGGAATAAGGACCCTGTGTGGGGCCATGTTAATAATAACCTGGTATTTGAGAAAAGGCTAGCTCTATAGAGCGCCACTGCAAACTGATATCCAACCAGATGAAAGTCCTGGGCAGCACCAGCCCCTATAGAAGGCTACACCTGCATTGCATCATTAGTTACACCTATAGAATGTTTTCCCTATATTAATTGTTAACCTTTGGCACTGCAGCTAGTGCAGACTCCTAGAAAAGCTGGTGGGAGATATAGTTCTGCAACAACTGTAGACCCTCGATCCCACACAGCCTTTTCTTGCCCTTAAGAACGGGTGTATAGGAGATAAGGTACAGCATGATACACAAGTATATCGCCAGGCATTAAATATATAAAAAGTGAGGCATTGGTTATTATATTCCAATTTATAAATAAATAAAAAAAAAAAGGGACTAAAAGTGAGAAGTTCCTGTAGAGCGTGCCTCTGTGCAGCATTGGTCAGTTCCTGGGTAAGAAGGGGTTAGGAAGGCCCATCATGCAGTCCTCACAAGGATTTAAGGTTGAGTGGAGGTGCTTGAAAGCCAATCAGTGAGAAGAAGTGGTGGTGATCCTTAGCTCTTACTCTGCTCCTCGTGTGGACTCCAGCCCAGCAGAGCAAGGATCTACATCCATGCAAGGTTCCATCACTTGGTGGCCACTAAACGGTTGCAGCTGTGGGGTTATCAGTACTAGCAGGAGCCTGTCCCCCCACTATCCCAGACTCCCATGCTAAGATATTTTGCAATTGGTTCTCGAGCAGTTCTGAGGCGGGCTCTGTGGTGGCCGGATGGATTTTGAACGTTTAAGGCTGTTGCCCTTGCTTCCCCCTCCGCTCCCAGTGGCTCCTCCGCTGCTGCCGGCCACAGAATAGGACCGTCCATGCATCATCACGGCGTTCATTCCATTGGCCATGGAAAAGGACTTGAGGTGGCTCTTGATAGCCACGGGCAAGGGCAGCTTGTCAATGAGGTGCACCGGGGTGCAGGAGACAATGGCCCGGCAACACAGGTCCTGCAGACTGAACACTGGAATTGAAAAGGGAGAGAGTGTCCATCAGACAATGTTCTTTATATTACACCATGTCATGTCACCCCTTCAGTCCTACAAGGAAGACCTAGAACCTAAGATCAGAAACCCTAACAACTAGTTAACAATATAAAGTCCAGGTTGGACCCCCATAGGCCAACAGACCTCTATTAGTAATGATTCGTGACTTCAGGGTTGCTCGGTGCACCTCCCCTTATCGGATCTTTTTGCCGTTCTTTTATTGGGTGTCCGTGACGTTGCACATGTTCAGGTTATTCTAAGCCGCTACGGGAAACGAAACATAGGGGTTATGCTGTATATTGTGAATGGGTAAGATAAATGACAGCAGCCCAGGACATGTGGTGGGAACCGGTAGAGAAAGGGCAATGGTGGCCTTGGGACAGTAAAAAAGGCCAAAAACGAATGTGTTGCCTTTTTAGCATAATTCTTTGCGGAGGATTATTTGTCCTTTAGCCACCACCCATCATAAGGCAATAGATCAATATAAAAGGATTAGGACATGCTGCCAAGAAAAATTAGAAGAAAATTATGGTTAGAAATTAATTTCTCAATCATCCCTGACAGATGTTGGCCAATGGAAACTGCCTGTAGTAGACTAAGTAATGGGGTAGCGGCACACTAAGTGCTGGAAACATTGCATCATTTATTATGTTGGACTATTGCCTGGAGTACTTTCCAATCAAAAGGATACAGAGACCTTGGCTTTTTGCTTCTTGCGCCAAATGCAGAGAGATGAGAGAATAGGGAACAGTTGTGCTTTACGAATTGTTTACGGGAAAGGCTTGTGCAGAGCAGGACATGCTCCCCTTTAGGGACGAGCAAGGCTCCTTTTCACTGCTTCTGACCTAGGATTCCACACGAGAATAGAAGTGCAGAATATTGCAGTGACTGTGTAAGCAGGGAATGATTAAAGGACGCCCTGGTTTAGGGCATGCAGGGAAACCCGGACCGTGTCACCATCCTAACTTAATGCTTAGAGTGAAGGTGATTATATTATAGATGTTCTATTCTATATAAAAAAAAGAGACTGGCCAGCAAGCAGCCATCCAAATATGGAAGTACAATTCCACCAATCCTCAAAGCTACAGGTGCCCCCTTCATTTACCTAAAGGAGACGTCAAGCCAGTCTGTAAGTACAAGGCCCCTGCCCAACAGTAACAGCCACAATCCCCGAGAACAGCCCTGCTCCCACATACATGGATTGTCATTCTTAAATCTGGCTGGAGTGGTTGGGCAGGAGCCCTCGCTTACAAAACAGCTTTACTTCAGTGCATGATGTAACCGGAGCAGTAAAGGCCCCAGTGAAAACTTACTTCTCCACTGATATCACCCAGCCCGATACCCTTAATTCCCCCAGGGAACTGGTCACGATCTGTATAGCTGGTAATCCTAAAGCAGGAAGATGACCCCTGGCAAGCATAAACCAACATTGGGGGCTAACATATAGGGGTATATTTATCAAAGAGTGAAGTTAGAGATCACCATACTTAACTAGAGTGAAATTCCGCCACTCTCCATTCATTACTATGGGTATTTATCAATGGGTGAGAGCAAAAGTTCATCCTTTGTTAAAAATGCCTGTAAAAATCCCATAGAGACCAATGGAGAGTGGCAGAATTTCTCTCTAGTGGACTATGGTGATAAATATGCCCCATTGGTGGAAGAGAATCCTGCCTCAAGTATTACCCCTGGTGTCTGCACAAATCACAGTGTTATTTTGGTTGCGTCTCACTGGAGATCAGACAGTCCAAACCTCCTGTAGACAGGACACTGAGCACAGAAAGAAATGCATCAGCCATGTGTTTCTTCAGTCATCAAGTTTCCTGCCTCTGGAAGGATGGAGTTTTATCCCTCTAATCCCCTGCCTCCCCTCCCCCCAATAAATAAACTGACCCCATGCAATGCATTCTGGACACCCACCTTTGTTTGGTCTCCAGATCTTCTCCATCCCATGCCTCATCAAGACAATGCGGGACAGCTCCGTAAAGGACTCCGTTACGTTAAAGTTGCAGAGGGGGCTGACTTCAAAGAAGGTCATGCCGTTCTTCTCAGCGTAGCTGCGCGCTTGCTCAGTGGGCACCTGCCTCTTGAAGGCCAGGTGGAGTCGGTTCCCAACCAGTATCCGAGGGACCCCTGGCGCATGCTTGTACCCGAAAAGGATTAAATGAAAGAAGACGGTTCACAATAAATGGAGATAAGTAGCTGGGTAATTGTGTTTTTAAAGTAGACGGAAAGGCTAAAATTAAGTTCTATCATAAAGGTCTACATAAATACACCAGTAAACCCTCAAAGTAATGCTGCTCTGAGTCCTCTGTCAAAAGAAACACAGCATTTCTTTCCTTCTATTGTGTACACATGGGCTTCTGTATCAGACTTCCTGGTTTCCAGGGCTAGGGCTTGAGCATCAGTTTGCTCCTCTCTCCCTCTTCCCCCTCCCTTTTCACCCTCCTTGCTGTATTCTGAGCCCAGAGCTACGAGTGAGCAGGGAGACTCAGGCAGGAAGTGATGTCACGCCAAGCTAATATGGCAACTGCTATCCTAAACTAACAAAGAGAGATTCTAGAGCCATTTACTCAGGTATGGTAAAGCATTCTACAGAATAAATATAGTATAATAGCTTGCACTATTCTGGCTAATCTATCGGCAACGAACTGCTTTGGTAGCTTTCCTTGTCCTGTAATGGATTCTGCATCACAACCTATTGAGCTATCAGCAAGAACTATCCCAAGTTACCCTGAGTGAAAACGGAGTCGACAGCCAGTAGCATGCATCAGTAAAGACTCGTCCTTGCTCACTGGCAATCATTTTATTACATTGTCTGCGCTATAGAGGATTTGCAGCCCACTCTAGGTCAGGCTTCCCATATAGAACAGCCGAAGGCTTTCCACACCCAGTCTGCTCCATTGGGGCTTAGTCTTTGAACCCATCTCCTTAGGATTCTTACCTCATCTATTTCTTTGATCCAGCGATCTATCCCATCGAAAGACCACCGGTTAGTGATGTCATACACCAGGAGAATTCCCTAGAAGGCAAAACAGGAGAAGCAGCTGTACTGGAGTGTGAAGCCATAATTACTGGGAATGACTTCCCCTCCCCATTCTGCCCTGGGCTCAGGTGCTCACAGAAAAGGGTCAGAGGAATCGATTGAGACAACATTGCTTTAATTAGTAGCCAGGGCCACGGGGGAGTCATTCCAGGTATGTCGGGATGTCTGGAACAATTCACAGCATTTTATTTCCCCTTGTTGGGAGACTTGCTACACATCAGACAATTGTCCCATTCCCCCCATTCTTATAGCCACTTCTGCTCCTCATTCCTTGGCCATCTGCACTTTCTTATATCAATGCACTGAGTTTAGACTCAATGAATAATTCATGCACGAGATGAGGACGAGTGTAAATCAGCAGCTGCAGCTCAAAAACTGCACAATGAGATTTTCCTCGCTGCCCATATGGTGCAAACCCAATAATTGTGTGTTGCTTGGCACAAAGAGAAAAGTAGCATTTATTTAATATATACTTCATTACAAAACTGCACTGGAGAGTGTAATATACTCCATCACATAAGCGTGGGGCTTATATGCTCCAGTCTACATCTAGTCTGGGGGGGAAAAATAACAGAAATCCTGCTTTGCTTTTAGGCAACATAGAGATCAAGGATAAATTCAACTGTCCCACAAGGTATGATCAGTCAGCCTGTATCATTATAAATGTAGCCTGTATATTTACTACACCGATGCCTGGAGAGGCTCATTAGCTGTGATGGGAAGAGATAAAATACATGGAATCTAAAGCTTCTACTAAATATATGAAAATGCTTTCTTAAAGGGAAACGGTCATGGGAAAACATGTTTTTTTTTTAAATGCATCAGTTAATAGTGCTGCTCCAGTAGACTTCTGCATTGGAATCCATTTCTCAAAAGAGCAAACAGATTGTTTTATATTCAGTTTTGAAATCTGACATGGGGCTAGCCATTTTGTCAATTTCCCAGCTGCCCCAGTCATGTGACTTGTGCCAGCACTTTAGGAGGGAACTGCTTTCTGGCAGGCTGTTGTTTTTCCTTCTCAATGTAACTGAATAGTACACAGTGGGACATGGGTTTTACTATTGAGTGCTGTTCTTAGATCTACCAGGCAGCTGTTATCTTGTGTTAGGGAGCTGTTATCTGGTTACCTTCCCATTGTTCTTTTATTAGGCTGCTGGGTGGGGGAAAGGGAGGGGGTGATATCACTCCAACTTAGGCTAAGGCCAGACGGGGAGATTCGGGGGAAATTTGTCGCCTGGCGACTTCTCGCCCCCGAACCTCCCAGAATAGCCAGGCACCCACCCGCACCGGCGTAGCTTGAGCGGCGAGATTTTTGAAATCGCTCCAAGTTGCCTCGCTCCAAGTTGAACACGCGCCGGCGTTTTCAAGCTACGCCGGTGCGCTTGGGTGCCTGGCTATTCGGGGAGGCGACACATTTCCCCTGAATCTCCCCGTCTGGCCTAGCCCTTACAGTACAGCAGTAAAGAGTGATTAAAGTTTATCAGAGCACAAGTCACATGACATGGGGCAGCTGGGAAATTGACAATATGTCTAGCCCCATGTCAGATTTCAAAATGAAATAAAAAAATCTGTTTGCTCTTTTGAGAAATGGATTTCAATGCAGAATTCTTCTGGAACAGCACTATTAACTGATGCATTTTGAAAAAAAATTTTTTTCCCATGACAGGATCCCTTTAAATATTTCCTGGTGCTAATTAAGCAGAGCCATTAGTGATTTTGGAGCTGTATACAATATACCAGTGATCCCAAACCATCAGCTTGTGAGTAACATGTTGCACTCTGAACCCTTAGATGTTGCTCTGAGTAGCCTCAAAGTGGGAGCTTCTCTTTGAATTTTACTTGTATAAAAACCATGTGCAATGGCAAACAGTCTCCTATAGGCTGCCACTACCAATAGCCAATCACAGCCCATATTTGACATTCCCATGAATGTTCTGCATGCTTATGTTACTCGACAACTTTTTTACAATTGAGTGTTGCACACTGGTAAAAAAAAAAAAAAAAAGATTAGGGACCTCTGCACTATACAAATGAATGGTGCTGCCGGGCAGGAAGACAGGCTGTGGGCAGGGTTCTGCAGTACTTTTCATGGCAGAGTGCTGCTCCATTCAGTATGTACTGAATGGAGCAGCACCCATAATCAGGCCAAAGCATAATGCCCGTGCTCCGGCTGAATGAGCACATTACACTACAATACTTGCCAGTGGTGAGGTGTGAATCTTTAAAGGGGTGGTTCACCTTTAAAGGGATATGGTCATGGGAAAAAAAAAAATTTTTTAAATGCATCAGTTAATAGTGCTGCTCCAGCAAAATTCTGCATTGAAATCCATTTCTCAAAACAGCAAACAGATTTCTTTATATTTCATTTTGAAATCTGACATGAGGATAGACATAGTACATTTTCCAGCTGCCCCAAGTCATGTGACTTGTGCTCAATCACACAACAGAACAATGAGAAGGTAACCAGATAACAGCTCCCTAACACAAGATAACAGCTGCCTGGTAGATCTAAGAACAACACTCAATAGTAAAAACCCATGTCCCACTGCGTACTATTCAGTTACATTGAGAAGGAAAAACAACAGCCTGCCAGAAAGCAGTTCCCTCCTAAGGGCTAGTCCAGACAAAAAGATTCGGGGAGAATCGTCGCCTGGCGACAAATCGCCTTGCGACCCTCTCCCCAAACCGCTTCCCCCTGCCTTCCAGCTGCTTCAATGAAGAATTGCCTGCGCCTATTCACATGTGGCGCTGCATTTTCCGAAATTGCTCAAAATCGCCTAACGAGGCAACTTTGAGTGACTTCGGAAAACGCAGTGCAGCGTGTGAATAGGTGCAGGCGATTCTTCATTGAAGCAGCTGGAAGGCAGGGGGAAGCGGTTTGGGGAGATTAGTCACCCCAAAGAAGAGGTGATTAGTCGCCAGGCAACGAATCTCCCCGAATCTAAAGTGCTGGCACAAGTCGTATGACCAAGGGCAGCTGGGAAATTGACAAAATGTCTAGCCCCATGTCAGATTTCAAAATTGAATATAAAAAAAAAATTTGTTTGCTCTTTTGAGAAATGGATTTCAGTGCAGAAGTCTGCTGGAGCAGCACTATTTCCTGTTTCCCATGACAGTATCCCTTTAAGTTAACTTTTAGTATGCTATAGAATGGCTTTTTAACTGGCCTTAATTCTTCTGACCCCATCTAAAAACAAATGCTCTGTAGGACCACGGATGTATTTTTATTGCTCATCTTTCTATTCAGACCTTCCGCTATTTATGTTCCAGTCTATCATTCCAGCCTATTTAATGCCAAAAATATCACACATCAAACTCCATAAAAATAGAAATTTATTAAGATTCCCGTATTAAATGGTTTACATACAGTCTTCCTGAAAATCCACCTTATGGGTTTCGCACCCTCCGATACTTAGTCATAGGTGTCCTATTGAAATCAGTGCATGGTTACAAGGGTAATTCTTTCCCCTACCACTCAGTGCCTAGCCCACAGCAATCACACTGTTCTCCAAAACAAACTGAACATGCCTTCAGTAACAGCAACAAAACAAGCCTTTCCGGCCTTACCTGGGCTCCTCTGGAATAGGAGCGGAAGATGGTGCAAAATCGACCCTGGCCCGAGGTGTCCCTGTAGGAGAGAGAAGTGGTCACATGACCAGAGTTACATAGAGTTAGGGTATTTATATTCCACAGTTAAGCTCTAACTCAACACAGGGGTCTTGGTGTTCCCATTGCAAGGCCACCATATAACTCCTGTCCCAAGCAGACTTCTATTAAAGGAACAGTTCAGTGTAAAACTAAAACTGGGCAAATAGATAGGCTGTGCAAAATAAAAAATGTTTCTAATATAGTTAGCAAAAAATGTAATGTATAAAAGATGTAGTGATTGGATGTGTAACAGAACAGAACACTACTTCCTGATTTTTAGCTCTCTAACTCTGAGTAAGTCAGCGACTTGAGGGGGGGCCACATGGGACATAACTGTTCAGTGAGTTTGTAATTGATCCTCAGCATTCAGCTCAGATTCAAAAGCAACAGTTATGACCCATGTGGCCTCCTGTCAAGTCACCGATTGGTTACTGCCTGGTAACCAATCAGTAGAAACCAAGAGAGCTGCAAAGCAGGAAGTAGTATTCTGGCTATTATGTTACACATTCAGTCACTAACTATATTAGAAACCTATTTTATTTTGCACAGCCTATCTATTTACCCAGTTCTTATTTTTACAGCAAACTATTCCTTTAAAAGAATATTCAAATTAATATAAAAAAAAAAAAAAAAGAGAGAAATAAGATTTTGTATGTTTATGATATTATAAATAGTACTGAAAACAGGATGATTTGCTCAATATGCTCTGTATAAACAAACTCCAGCCTTCCCTAATCTGTAGCCTTTGTATTCAGGAGTATCTTATTATACAGAGGGCCTATCTGCAGGTTATTGTATCAGATGCTCTTCTGAAAACAGTGAATTGGCAGAACCAGGAAGTTGGAAAGTGAAACTAGTTTCATTTTCTCGTTTTGTGCAATAAGTAGTAAAAATCATACATTTTAAAACAATAATTAAAGGGATACTGTCATGGGATTTTTTTCCCCAAAATGTATTAATAGTGCTTCTCCAGTAGACTTCTGCACTGAAATCCATCTCTCAAAAGAGCAAACAGATTTTTTTAATATTTCATTTTGAAATCTGATGTGGGGCTAGACATATTGTCAATTTCCCAGCTGCCCCATGTCATGTGACTTGCGCTCTGATAAACTTCAATCACTCTTTAGGGTTAGTCCACACCAGGCGATTCTGGGAGATTAGTCGCCTGGTAGGCTTGTTTGATTCAGCTCCACTTTCCCTCAAATTCAAGAAAAAACGCCAGTGCAGGTGCAATCAATGGCCATCACCATTTGCATATGTGACTAATCACCTCTTCTTTCGGGCGACTAATCTCCCTGAATCGCTTACCCGTCTCACATATTGCTTACCTGTCTCGAGCATCGCTTACCCATGTCTTGGCAGGCAACTTCGGGTGATTTCGGAAAGTGTGTGAATTACCGCAGGCGACATTTCATTAAAGCCAGCGTGAGACAGGGGTAAGCGATTCAGGGATATTAGTCACACCCTGGCGACTAATCTCCCAGAATCGCCTGGTGTGGACTAAGCCTTACTGCTGTACTGCTAGTTAGAGTGATATCACTCCCCCTCCAGCAGCCTTACAACAGAACACTGGGAAGGTAACCAGATAACAGCTCCCTAACACAAGATAACAGCTGCCTGGTAGATCTTAGAACAGCCCCCATGTCCCACTGTGTCCCATTTAGTTACATTGAGAAGGAAAAACAACAGCCTGCCAGAAAGCAGTTTCATCCTAAAGTGCTGGCAAAAGTAACATGACTGGGGGCAGCTGGGAAATTGACAATATGTCTAGCCCAATGTCAAATTTCAAAATGAAATATAAAAAAAAATTGTTTGCTCTTTTGAGAAATGTATTTCAGTGCAGAAGTCTACTGGAGCAGCACTATTAACTGATGTGCTTTAAGACAATATGCAAGAAATAGGGGACACTGTCTTGCTCAGGGGGAGATTTAAAAAAAATCTATATTTGGTATTTGGCTGAACCCAAAAACGGTGTTGCGAGTACGTTATAGAACACTGGATAGAATATGGCACCAATGATTATAAGGCATCTTGTGTTCACCGAATACAGAGGGGGCACCAAGCCTTACCATAGCTCCAGTTTGACCCGCCGGCCATCTAGCAGAATGGTAGTAGTTTTGTAGTCAATACCTGGAATGAAAAAGACATACATCCTTAAAGGAGCATGTTAAGAAGAATTGGGCCCTGGCGCATACAATATATTATGTGCTTCACAATAAATCAGCTGCGTGGGATTACGGCTTTTCACAAGCAGCACATTATTTATTTTGTTTTTGGACTAGGGCCAGACAGGGACATAATAACCTTCTGAAACCTGCAGGCCAATATCAGCCCCTCAGCACCATCAGTATCTACTAGCAGTTTGTGCTGGAGCCAACACAAAGCTTCCGGACACAAAAGAAGGATACTGCTGAAATTGGCCTGCGGGTGTCAACAGGCTGATGAAGACCCGGTCTGGCCCTAGCCTTTTAACAGGGAAAAGCAGCCAAAGCTGCTAAACATTGCTAACTAAACTAGAACTATTTAAATTCAGACGTTATACTCCCCCATTTGACTATACAGCACAGACCAGCCAATGGAGAGAGGGCTAAAGCCAATCTTAAACCAATTGTTCAGTGTAATAAAAACTGGGTAAATAGATGTGCAAAATAAAAAAAATGTTTCTAATATAGCTAGTTAACCAGAAATGTAATGTATAAAGGCTGGAGTGACTGGATGTGTAATATAATAGCCTGCACTTCCTGCTTTTCAGCCCTCTTGGTTTCCGCTGATTGGTTACCAGGCAGTAACCAATCAGTGACTTAAGGGGAGGCCACATGGGACATAACTGTTGCTTTGAGGTCTGAGCTGAATGCGGTGGATCAATTGCAAACTCACTGAACAATTATGTCCCATGTGGCCCCCCTTCGAGTCACTGCCTAACTCAGATTTAAGGCCCCCCATACACAAGCCGATAAAAGCTGCAGACAGACCGCTGCAGTGCTTGTGGGGGCTCAAATTCTTGATTAAATTCTGCCCAACCCGAGGGGTCTTGGGTTGACCCACTGGACACTACTAGCTGCACGAGCCATTATTAGCAAGTTCCACTCAGCACTTTCCCATTTTCATTTCTGGCAGGTTCAAGTGAAGGTGAAGGGCACAAAAGAGGGGAAAAAAAACTAGGCAGAAGGCATGTGGCCCAATTCCTGACACAAGGGTAGATAGGACAGAGTAAGGTACACCGGACCTTGGGTTTTCTGGATAATGGATCTTTCCTTAATGCTTCGTTTCTTGCGTCAAGTCTACTAGAAAATCATGTAAACATGAAATAACCCCAATAGGCTGGTTTTGCTTCCAATAAGGATTAATTGTATCTTAGTTGGGATCAAGTACAAGCTACTGTTTTATTATTATAGAGAGAGAGAGTCTATGGGAGACTGCCTTTCCTGAATACGGAGCTTTCTGGATACCGGATCCTACACAGTATAAGAACAGCCCATACTTTCAGCTGCTTTGCAGTCCATATATCCGTTTGTGCTTGCTTGTGTTCTTCCCACTGGCATGGATATGGGCTATGTTTGGCCTTGGGCTTCAGGTCATGGGAAATGTGAGCTGGAAAAGCCCTCATATGGACATTTGTCATTGAACAGGTTAAAGGGGCGATTCACCTTTAAGGTAACTTGTAGTATATTAAAGAATGGACAGTTCTAAGCAACTTTTCAATTGGTTTTCATTATTAATAGTTTTATAGTCATTTGCATTTTTCTTCAGGCTCTTTGCAGCTTTCAAATGGGGGTCATGGCCCCTAAAAACAAATGTTCTGTAAGGCTACGCATGTATTGTTATTGCTGCTCTTACTCCTCTTTCTGTTCACACCTCTCCTATTCATATTCCTGTCGCTCATTCAAATCAGTGCATGGTTGCTAGGGTTATTTGGACGCTAGCAACCAGACTGGTGGAACTGCCAACTGCTAAATTAAAAAAAGCTCAACTCAAAAACCGTGAATAATACAAAAAATGAAAACCAACTGCAAATGGTCTCAGAATATCACTCTCTACTTCAGTTACCCCTTTCAAAGATTTCTGTCGGCCAATGATAATTTCTCTGCAAGCATGGACAATATCAATGGGTCACTACTATCTGTCGCATGATTGCCGTCACAGCCAGAACATCGTCTGATTTATTCTTTTACTACTGTATTTAATTGGAATGGTAAGTGGCTGGTCAGAAGCAAAGCCATGCCAGTTTTTGGAATACACCGTCCTTGTTGATCCAACCAGTATAATGAAGGATTAGGGTCACAATAACCATCATCCAGTAAAATAAAGCCTAGCATTTAAGTACTGGACGGATATACTAACCCCCCCTGTAGTGATGCAAGAACCTAGGAGTAGGACTAGAAGATTATTATGGACATAACAGGTTTAATCAACATATTCTGGTGTGCTGTACAATAACTGGGTCATAATTTGAACACACACATACAGGGAGTCCTTGGGTTACATACACCCGACTTACATACAACTCACACTTACAGACGGGGGTTATTACAGTAATGTACTGTGGTTTACTTGACCTTTATTAGCATTTAGCTTTAATAAACCACCTGCCCCAATCCCCTCTGGCATGTGTGGTCTACTGCGGAGCACAAATAAATAAATATTATGTTAAGACATATATCTGTCTAAGTTGCATTTAAAGGACAAGGAAAGTTAAATTAAAGATGTAGGCTAGAAGTTTTGGGCTTCTGTACCAGGCCACAGCAACCACAGCCCTTTAGCAGTAAAGATCTGTATCTCCTAAGATGCCCCAGCAGGCTCGGACTGACAATCTGTAGGTGTGGGCAAATGCCTACAAATTGCAAAATAGGCATGTCTTTAGTATGTAAATGAACCAATCAGTTTAGAAATGTAAATGAGCCGTCTGTTATAGCCAGACACGGCTAAAGGTGGCCATACACCGGCCGATAAAAGCTGCCAACAGACCAAGCCGGCAGCTTATTGGCCCGAGTGTGGGGCCATCCAACGGGCTTCCCAATTGATATCTGGCCAAAAAGTCAGACAGATCTTGATCTGGCAGGTTAAAAAATTGCCTCGGATCGCGGGCGCATCTGAGCGCCCTGTATCGGATGCATTGTGATCGGATATAGTTGGGCCCTACAGATGGGCTTTACCAATCTATGGGGTATATTTATCAAAGAGTGAAGTTAAGAGTGAAGTTCCGCCACTAGAGGCAAATTCCGCCGCTCTCCATTCATTTCTATGGGATTTTTAAAGGGGTGGTTCACCTTTAAGTCAACTTTTAGTATATTGTAGAATGGCCAATTCTAAGAAACTTTTCAATTGATCTTCATTATTTATTTTTCATAGTTTAATGATTTGCAATTTTCTTCTGTTTCTTTGCAGCTTTCAAATGGGGGTCACTGACACCATCTAAAAACAAATGCTCTGTAAGGCTACAAATGTATTGTTACTTTTTATTACTTATTCTATTCAGTCCATCGCCTATTCATACTCCAGTCTCTTATTCAAATCAATGCAGGGTTGCTAGGGTAATTTGTACACTAGAAACCAAATTGCTGACACTGCAAACTAGAGAGCTGCTGAATAAAAAGCTAAATAACTCAAAAACCACAAACAATAAAAAATGAAAACCAATTGCAAATTGTCTCAGAATATCACTCTCTACATTATACTAAAAGTTAACGCAAAGGTGAACAACCCCTTTAAAGGCGTATTTATCAAAGGGTGAACTTTCAATTCACCCATTGATAAATAGGCCTTGCAAAATCCCATAGAAATGAATGGAGAGCGACGGAATTTCCCTCTAGTGGCGGAACTTCACTCTTTGATATATTTACCCCTATATCTGGCTAATCACTTCTGCACACTGTTCTGCTACTCATACTAACGCTGGCCATAGACGTAAAGATTTTTAAGAGATCCGATCATCATTGTGAGACCACGATTATGTCGAAATGATCGCACAATTGTACGGATTGTCCATCAACTAAAAAAAGACCATTTCAGGCGATATTGCCAGCAAGACTGAAGGGTCGCTGCCTGCTGGCCCTGCAAACATAGGTAGATTGCACTGAGAGCGATAAAGATTATTTAACCTGGCCCATCAATTGTCTGACGAGAAATCGTACGATGTACAATCGTTCAAATCTCACTAACCGCAACGATAAATTGACGGATCGGTCAAAAATAGGTTGAGAAGAGAAAAAAAAAGAGAAATCTTTATGTCTATGGGGAGCGTCACACTCACAAGAATGATATGACGGCACTCATTTCTCCAGGACAGTTTCACTATAGGCCAAGTACATTGCTCTCTTACAGATTACTTACCCCATAGAAAGAGAGAATATGTGAATACTCTGTTTACTCTAAAAGCAGTTGGTACATCCTGCTCATTATTACGACTTCCTTCCTCTCTCTGTTATTGCTAAACCCCAAAGCATTCAAACCTTTCCCTCTGTGACCTATTGCAGCTATTCTAAATGGGAAATCCTGCTTCTCATCTCCCCAAATACATGCGAATTCCAAACCCTGGCTTCCCATTAACCCCCGGAGTCCTTAATGCCGTGTAGCTAGCCAACTGTACATAGCCATCCCAAGCAACTTATTTTTAAAGGGATACTGTCATGGGAAAAAAAATTCTGCACTGAAATCCATTTCATTTTGAAATCTGACATGGGTCTAGACATTTTGTCAATTTCCCAGCTGCCCCAAG
>CM044448.1:98055841-98084968 GCA_024363595.1 Xenopus borealis | reverse complement strand
TTTAGCCCATTCATAGTGAAAGATCTATTTCCTTATCTCTAAAGACGCTCTGTTCCAATAGCAACTTGGAACTAGACGCAACCCTTTATTATTATTATTATTATTATTATTATTTTAAATCAGCTTCTGGATAGTATTGGGTTGAAGCTGCATATCGCCTCTCTGCTATATCCGGAACCCCTCTCTATTGTATTCAGTCCTCCAGCACCCACCCCTTTCCTGCACTCGACTTTGAACTACGGCTGGCAGCTGGGTCCAAAACGGCTGACTGTGAGATTCCCGGCTTCCCCAGCGCTGGAGACTTGTACACAATCATCATGGCCCCCAGAAGTGGAAGAGCTGGGCATGGAGGTAGATGGACCGAAATCTGAGCAGAGCAGCACAGAAGGTGGAGACGGCAGTTGCTCTCAGACAGCAGTTTAGTGCCACTGGAGGCAGATGGCTCTGTTAGCAATGGAGGGGACTCTGAGGCACCCAAAGAACTTGTTGAATTTAAGGTTATTTGGAACAAGAATAACTACAGGAGCAAGCCTTAAACAGCATATTCATGCTCTTACAGGTAACTGTAAAGGGATTGTTCACCTTTACATTAACTTTGAGTGTAAAATAGACAGTGATATTCTGAGACAATTTACTATTGGCTTCCTTTTTATTATTTGTAGTTTTTGCTTTTTATTCAGCAGCTCTCCAGATTGCAATTTCTGCTGGTTCCAAAGTACCCAAGTGACCATGCATTGATTAGAATAAGAGACTGGAATGTGAACAAGAGAAGCAAAAACAAAAAATTGCAGTCCGATTATTAAAAACATAAATATTCAAATAAAAAAAACTATAGTAAAGAAAACCAACTGAAAAGTTGCTTAGAAGTAGCCGTTATATAACACAGGGTAGAGTCCTGCGCGGGTCCATTTTTTGGGACCCGTACCCAACCCATACCCGCAACCAGCATTTTTACCTGTTGGACTCGCGACCCGACCCGCGATCCGCAACCAGGACCCGCGACCCACTGACCATCAAGAATCAGGAAGTGCTGCCGTAAACAGGAAATTATATCATCGGAAGTAGCCGTGATCAGAAAAAAAAAGTAAAAATCTCTATGGCGAAGATCTGCGACCCGACCCTCAACCCGCAGAACCACTGACCTGCTTCTATACCCGCACCAGGAACTACTACATGCAATCCGCAGGGTACCGCAGTATTTTGCGGGTAACCCGTGGGTACCAGACCTGCTGCAGGACACTAACACGGGCTGTGGGCAGTCCAGGGTGCGCCAAAATGAACGCTGGCAGGCCAAATTGGACCCTACCGCACCAGTATTGAACGCTGTCCTCCCTCCCCTCCTCCTGACCCAGCCGACTCCCCTGGGGCCAATAAAGGTTGGAGACCCCTGATATTGCATAATAAAAGTTAACTTAAAAGTGAAGTACCCCTTTAATATAAACCTTAGAGGGCAAACAGGTTGAGTTTTAATGTATAAAATATATTTCTCTCCCAGTGAATTTGGGGACACATGCCTTTGTCTCCTGCAGGATGGTAGGAGACACCCTTTCCAGGTCAGCTTGAATGGCTGCCCCCATGGCTACACAGCAGTTTGTTTAAGTAAACTATAGTAGTACTTATCTGTTATCTACTGTGTATCCTGTGCTTAAATGGCTGCCCCCATGGCTACACAGCAGCTTGTTAATGTAAACTATATTAGCACTTATCTGTGTATCCTGTGCTTGAATGGCTGCCCCCATGGCTACACTGCAGCTTGTTTATGTCATGCAAAAACTACCTGAATTGCCTGTATTTGTGCCCGTGTTTTTAGACAAGTTAAACATGGCAGGCAAGGAGATTGGCTCCATGTGTTATGAGGCAAAATCATTAGCACTTTTTTCCAAATCAAGGGTTCTTGCTCTAGTTCCCTGATCATGTATATTCATATACCAATGGTAATTTATTATATAGCCATAAATATGGATGACTCTATAAATCCTATATTTAGGAATGGGTATATTTAATTCTTGCTTCTCTGTTTCTGTTCCACCAGCTATGCAGAAAGTAATGTTTAAGGGGCTTCTTCCGGAGGATAAAACACAACGGGAAATTAAATTCACGAATGGGGCTAAAGTCATGGTTGTAGGTTCTACAATCAATTATGTGCTGGCTGTTACCACATCAAAAGAGATAATCCAGCAAGAAGTAAAAGAGGAGGAAGACAAGAAGGAGCCACTGTGCAGACAAAAGGTAACGGCCAAGTACCCCTGCACTCCAAGTGGACAGTGATAATATAATAAAATATGTCTGTGCATTATATTGCAAGATCCAAGGAAAAGACGGCACTCTGATCAGGAACAGATTTAATCGGGATACAATGCCCTACGCGTTTTGGGAAACAATCCCTTAATCATAGGCAACTTTCACCGAACAAACGGTCAGTTTAAATACATAACGTAGATAGTGACCCCTATGGGTACATAATTAGAATACAATGTTTAAAATTTGTTGCAATCTTTAGCTTTTAAAATTGGTTACAATCTTTAATGTTATTTGTTAAGAACAATAGTGTTTAAAAACTGACAGAAGAGTTTCTATATTAAAAACAAATCCCGTTCTTGTATCATAATTTAATATACGGCTCACTAGTTTAAATCCTAAAATACAGCTCTCTCTGTCAGTTACTTTATGTATTTAAACTGACCGTTTGTTCGGTGAAAGTTGCCTATGATTAAGGGATTGTTTCCCGAAACGCGTAGGGCATTGTATCCCGATTAACGCTGTTCCTGATCAGAGTGCCGTCTTTTCCTTGGATTTTGTGGAGTATTCTAGCAGGGGGACGCTGCTGACTGAGCACCTGATCCGGATTGTTTTGAGCAGTATAATCAAGTGAGTTCTGAGCGGTTATTTTGGCTTGTTTAATTATTATATTGTAAGCTCTTCTAATCATGCATTTAACTGTTGTTGTATGTGGTGTATTCCTCCACTTCTGTGGATCACTATGGAAACTCCTTGGAATTTTATATATAAAACAGTTCTAGCCTTAGCAGTGTCTTTTGCACACAATGTGACATTTCTAAATTCAGCATAATTAAGAGCGATTTGCAGTTTCCCTTCTATTCAAATTCTGTATTGCAGTCACCTAAAACCACAAATAATTCATTATCTTGTTTGTTCCAGCAACACAGAAAAGTGCTAGACAAAGGCAAAGCAGATGATGTGATGCCGTCTCTGAAAGGAGTGCAGGTAGGAACCAGAGAATTCTAAATAAAGGAAATGTGAAACCTATTTTCCTTAGGGCCCTTACACACGGGTGTTTTGGACCTGCGTTACCTTGTGAAGCGCAGGTCTAGACGCACCTCATTCTTTTCAATGAGGTTGTTCCCACGAGACGCGTGTAAGAGCCGAACGCAGGTTTAGACGCAACATGCTGCATTTTTCCTGCGTTTGGCGCCTACATGCGTTCGTGTGAGTACAGCCCCATTGAAAATCGAGTGCGTCTATACCTGCGCTCCCCTGCGGCTGAACGCAGCAAAACGGAGCGCAGGTAAAAACGCCCGTGTGTAAGGGCCCTTACTCTGTGATCCTCAGCAGTGGGACTTCATTCCAGTTTAATAAACCCAGGACACTATCCTCGCTGCAAATATTCTATAATACTGCCTGGTTATAGCTGACACAACGAATCTTTACCTAATTGACCAATATATCTTAATTCCTGTTTCCCCATCTGATGTTCAGGTGTTACTGGCTGGCAGTTTTTTAGCCAACATTATCTTTAAGACTGGCCGTCCACTAAGTTTCCTTCTCATCACCCATAGCCTTCTTATTAAAGGGGTGTTTCAACTTTAAATGCATACTGTCATGGGAAAAATTTTTTCTAAAATGCATCAGTTAATAGTGGTGCTCCAGTAGAATTCTGCACTGAAATCCATTTCTTAAAAGAGCAAACAGATTTTTTTTTTTATATTTCATTTTGAAATCTGACAGGGGGCTAGACATATTGTCAATTTTCCAGCTGCCCCAAGTCATGTGGCTTGTGCTCTGATAAACTTCAATCACTCTTTGCTGCTGTACTGCAAGTTGGAGTGATATCACCCCTTCCCAGCAGCCTAACAACAGAACAATGGGAAGGTAACCAGATAGCAGCTCCCTGACACAAGATAACCTGCAGGGAGGGGTAAGTAGCGACTTAGGGGCATTTGCCCCGGGGGAGAGGAGGGCCTACGGGGGGTGGGGGTTAGCACGGGAGGGGTTGAATTCCCCTTTAATTAACTCCCATTAAGGACCAATTTTTGTGCACCCACCATTGTATTCACCAGCATGATCTGTAATGTGCAGCTGTTTGAGTAGTTAGGATCCATGTGTGAGACCCTTGAACTTTTGCCTTCCGTCCGTCTCTGGTGGTACTTTCCCAAAGAGAACAGTTTCCAGCAAAACTTGCTAAATGCACTAATTGCTCAAACTCCAAAAGTTGAAAATGAATAAAAGATGTGAGAATGAATTAGGGATGCACCGAATCCAGGATTTGGTTCGGGATTCGGCCTTTTTCAGCAGGATTCGGCCGAATCCTTCAGCCCAGCCAAACCCTAATTTGCATATGTAAATCAGGGGCGGGGAAGAAAATTGCATTACTTTTTGTCACAAAACAAGGAACTAAAAATGTTTTCTCCTTCCCACCCCTGCTTTGCATATGCAAATTAGGGTTCAGATTCAGCCGAATCTTTCACAAGGGATTTGGGGGTTCAGCCGAATCCAAAATGGTGGATTTGGTGCATCCCTAGAATGAATTCTCAGTACTTTAATTAAGGTAACAATCTGTGGCCCTCAAGCTGTTGGTAATAAACTTCTACCCTGTTAATCATCTCTGCCTCATGGTAACTAAGATACAGCAATGAATTACTTCTTCACTTCAGGAGAGGCTCCCAACAACGCCTATATCTGGTATGTACAAAGAAGTCTGGAGGGAAGGTTAGACTGACATTCAAACTGGAGCAGGATCAGCTGTGGATCGGTACAAAGGGTAAGTGTTTATAACCTGATGCACCAGATACCTGTCCATGTGAAGGTTTCCATGGCAGACGTGTGGTACTGTGGCATGTTGCTAGGAAGCTTAGCAATTGTTTTTTTTTTCCTTTTCTTTGACATCAGAGAGGACGGAGAAATTACCCATGGCTTCCATTAAAAATGTGGTCTCCGAATCGATTGAAGAACAAGAAGGCTATCACATGATGGTAAGGGGGCTAACGTTTCTTTATGCAATGCAGGCCAGTCTTGTTGATGGGGGTTATAATATATGGTAAGGTGGTTGCCAAACAAGTGTCTCCTTGCCAGGCCACCAATTGGATAGCTTGCAGTCCTAGTAGGAAGCCAGGTCTTTCTAGATGATAATTAAGTATCACCTTGAAGACATTTTAGCGTTATCCTTCGTCCAGCAAGCTGCTGTTATGTAAGGAGCGGCCGGGTTTGAAGACTGTACCCTAGTTCAGGCACGGACTGGCAAAAGGAAAATTTAGAATATACTGTAATTATAGGGCCACTAATCCAACTGTTAAGCTTCCCATAGACGCAATGATCTTTCCCTGCCGAACGACCGATCTTAGGGAAGTGCGACCAATCTGTCAAATTATCGTGCGGTTAGTGGGATACAAACGATCGTTCATCTTACGATTTTTCGTCCGACACTGGTCTGAAGATTGATCAGCCAGGTTAGAAAATCTTTATCGGTCCCCATGCAATCTACCTATGTTAGCAGGGCCAAGCAGGCTGCGATCCTTCAGTTTTGCTGGAAATATCGCCTGAAATGGTCTTTTTAGTTGATGGACACATCGGACATTTAAATGATCGTTTTGAGACAATCGTGGTCTCACAATAACCATTGGATCTTTCAAACATCTTTACGTCTATGGCCAGCTTTAGACTAGTTGTGATTGAAGCTAGGGTAAGATATTTGTTGCAAGGGAAATGGCTGCTGGGAAGATTCCATAGGACAGTATTGCAAAAAGCTGGAAGATTTTGATTACATGTAACCGTAATAGTTGGGGTACTATTAACGTTTTACACATTGTGAGTTTAATAGTTTGCCGGATTGGCTTTAGTTCTCCTTTAACCCTTTTCTGCTGCTGTTTGTTGATAGAAATAAGCAACTTGATAATACTGATCTTTTTTTTTTCTTGATTTTTGGCAGGCTTTTCAGCTGGGTCCTACTGAAGCATCTTATTATTGGGTTTACTGGGTCCCTGCGCAATATGTGGATGCCATCAAGGACACAGTGCTGGGCAAATGGCAGTATTTTTGAAGTTACGTTCACCTCTGGCATAGGACATGCGAATCTGGGAGTAACCACACACACAGTCGCCAACCCTCTCCCTCCCACACCCGGACACCCTTTCCCAACAGCCACTTACCCTCGATCCACAGAAACTCCTAAACCTGGAACTTAACCCATTTCAAAGTCTCCTGTGGGTCAGGAAAGGCCATCTTGTTGGAGCCAGAGGTGAACGCTCACTGCTAGTTGACATTTTTAACTCTTACAAGTTGCAGGCACAAAGCTGCAGCTGCTTCAGCCATATATCCAAGAGAAGAAATCAAAAATCCTCTTATTACCCTTTCGCTGCCGGAAACACCAACAGAACTCCCTCTCTATGGATCCCTCGTGTTGGCAGCGAAAGGTTCCACTCTCCTGAGGCTTCCAGCCGGAATCATAGGATGAAGCCTGCAGATGGCTCAATAAATGCTCTAAGCCAGTGATTTTCAACCTTGTGCCTCCAACTGTTAAGGAACTACAAGTCCCACAATGCAATGAAGGAGTCTGACAGCCACAGTCAGGCAAATGCATTGTGGGACTTGTAGTTTCTTAACAGCTGGAGGCACAAGGTTGAAAATCACTGCAAACAGGCCACATTGCCAGCTCATGCTGATAAAAGCCCTGCTTATCTTTATTATTAGTTGTTTTTTTTTTTGTTTATTTTAATTATTTTAACTTATTGATTTATCTTGATACATTGATGTCCACCACTGAATCCACGGAGGGAAGATAATCCTGCGTTTTTTTCAGTTGATATTTGGATTTTTTTTTTTCAGTTGAATATTAAACTGGTGTAGAGAGTGCCACATCATACATACATGTTGGTTTTTATGCTAGTGTGTGATTGTTTGGAAGGGAACATGTTGTAGTCATGGTTTTGCACTATATGGCAAAATGTATGTGGACACCCCCATCTATTTGTTGCAATTGGCTATTTAAAGAAGGAAAGATACCAAAGCAGTTTCTTATCAATAGATTAGCCACAATAGTTCAAGCTACACTATATTTATTCTGTAAACAGCTGTAGAAGCTGTCTCTTTTTGTTTAGGATAGCAGCTGCCATATTAACTTGTCATGACATCACTTCCTGCATGCTCCATCATAGCTCTGGGCTCAGATTACAGCAATGAGGGGGAAGGGAGAGAGGAGCAAACTGAGCATGCTCAAGCCCTAGCCCTGGAGGTTTATACTCCCATGTGTACACAATAGAAGGGAAAAAAATTATTTTGACAGAGGACTTAGAGCAGCATTACTTTGAGGGTTTACTGTTGTATTTATATAGACCTTTCTTATAAAGCTTACTTAGTTTTAACCTTTCATTCTCCTTTAAAGGGATCCTGTCATGGGAAAAACATTTTTTTTTTCAAATGTATCATTGAATAGTGCTGTTCCAGAAGAATTCTGCATTGGAATCCGTTTCTCAAAAGAGCAAACAGATTTCATTTTGAAATCTGACATGGGGCTAGACATATTGTCAATTTCCCAGCTGTGCAAAGTCATGTGACTTGTGCTCTGATAAACTTCAATCACTCTCTTTACTGCTGTACTGCAAGTTGGATTGATATCACCCCCTCCCTTTCCCCCACCCAGCAGCCTAACAGAACAATGGGAAGGTAACCAGATAACAGCTCCCTAACACAAGATAACCGCTGCCTGGTAGATCTTAGGAAAGCACTCAATAGTAAAAACTCATGTCCCACTGTGACACATTCAGTTACATTGAGAAGGAAAAATAACAGACTGCCAGAAAGCAGTTCCCTCCTAAAGTGCTGGCACAAGTTACATGACTGGGGCAGCCGGGAAATTGACAAAATGGCTAGCCCAATGTCCGATTTCAAAACTGAATATAAAAAAATCTGTTTTGAGAAATGGATTTCAGTGCAGAAGTTTACTGCAGCAGCACTATTAGCTGATGTGTGTAAAAAAAACAAACATTTTTTCCCATGACAGTTTCCCTTTAAGCTACAGGTATTCGCAGCACAGAAGCCACTACATTATACTATAACATCCTTGCCAAAACGTCACTGGTCTGCCCTCATTTGACGTCACATGATGGCCCTTTTATGCCCCGCCCCTTTCTGACATCACGATCCGCCCCTTTTGGCCCTGCCCCCGGTAAAAAAATAAATAAAAAAGGTGGCAACCCTATGAGCAAAGCCAGCTCCATGCAAGGTTGTTTCGCTGAAATGGCAGAGCAAGAACCTGATTGGCCTGCACAGCTCTCTGACCTCAACCCAACTGAACACTTGTGAGATGAATTGGAACATCGTCTTCCAGAAAAGAAAAGAGGATAAAAGCTGTTTTTAGCAGCTGAGCAAGGACCAACTGTATATAGAATATATACCCTCTGATTTTAAATAAGATGTTGGGCAGGCAAGTGTCCATATAAATTTTGGCCGTGTAGTGTATCCCCCCCCCCCATTGCTGACATCTTACCTGTTAGTAGGACTAATTCCTGTTGAAATATGGCTGACTAACAAGGCAAAACAATTCATTCATGTGACTTGCCTAATAGAAAAGGTCTCCTTAGATGAACAGAACAGCACATCTCATGATCTGAAATAGAATGCACTGTTTTTTGGGTTTTTTTTTTAGAGAACACTTTAGAGTTAGTAATCATGTTTATTTCAATGCAAACATGCTGAGAAGGAATGTTCTGGGCGCTTATGAAACAGTATCCTGCTATTGTCTGGTTAAGGGGAAATATATGAATAACAGCAGACTAGAGTGCTGTCTAGAGTGTCCGTAATAAGGAATGCAAAAACTGTTCATATTATTTGACCAGTTGTAGGACAGCTGTCAAACATTATTTCAATTTAATTGCTTTACCAGGTAGTTATCCCACTACAAGGGGGTCCTTATGCTGTCTTAGATGTGTGGCATCTCTTCCAAACTATCTTTTCAACAATTTAGTTGCCACTGGTATGGCAAGCACCATTTCAGTTGTGTTCAGAATAATAACAGTCATGACATGCTGCTGATTCTGTGTGTTTGAATCATTCATTGAGGCTTGTTCCAAATAATAGCAGTGTGGAGTTCCATTAGTGACTCATTCATTCTGTGAAATAACAGCTGTCAATTCTGGCCCTTAATTAAGGATGGAGCAAATGTTGTACATGCTATAGTGCATTTCTCTCTGAAATTCTGAGTAAGCGCTTGTTCCAGACATTGTTAAGAAGAAGAGTCCTGCACAGAACCAATTTCTAAGATGCCGACCAAAACCCGCAACTGACAGCCCCCAACCCAAACTGCAACCTGCATATTTTCCCACTCAACCCCCCCTGGGCACTAACCCCCCCCCCCCGGCATCTCTCCCCCTGGGCTATTGCCACTAAGTTGCTATTTACCCCTCTGTGTAAGTCCTCTCCAGCCAAGTTCACAGGGGCCATCTTCTCTTCCAACCGCTTCTTCCCGGATCCGGCTCCGTCTGCGGCGCAGGCACAGTAGGACGCTAGTACTACTCCGCATGCACACAAAGGTCAATCAGTGAACTTTGTGCGCATGCGCAGTAGTACCAGCGTCCTATTGCACATTCGCCGCCGGATCCAGCGACCTACACAGAGGGGTAAGTTGCAACTTACGGGCAATAGCCCGGGGGAGAGGTAGGCCAGAGGGAGGGGGGCCAACGGAGAGGTTTGGGGGAGGGGTTAGTGCCGGGGGGGTTGAATTCCCCTTTAATCATCTACCTGACACAGAACTTGCAACTGCCTTAACCACCACCCCAGGCCCGGACTGGCAATCTGTGGGTTAGGGCAAATGCCAGATGGGCTGCTATAAGGTGCCATAGAAAGTCAGTATTTAGTGGGCTGGTGGGGGCTGTTTGGGCCTCTATGTGGGCTGATTGGGCCTCTGTGTACCTGAAATGCTAGGGCCTATTTTGATTCTCAGTCCAGTCCTGCACCACGCGACCTGCAACCCGCCGGCTAAAATCAAACCAGAAGTGGTGTTGCTGCAAACCAGAAGTGACATCATCAAAAGTGGCCAGGAGGGACAGAAGCGCGCCATGTGATGTAAGAGCGCTGTGCCTGAAGTCAGATGGGATGGGGACAAGTGGAGGGAAAGCTGCAGCAAGAAGAGACCCACAACCTGACTAGCAGACCCACGACCCTGCAGGCCTACATTTATACCCGCACCTGAAAAGCCTACCCTCATGCCGCAGGGTACTCACTTTATTTGCGGGTACCCGACCCGCTGCAGGACTCTGGCACAGTGTACTTGGATTACAAAGTTGATTGGAGAGGGGAAAACATATAAAGAAAATGATTGGCTGCTCAGCTAAATGGCAACCAAAACCTGAAAGACATGGAAGAGAATGGAAAACTATAATAATGGATTATAATATCATAAATGTGTAATCTGAGTGTCCCCTGTTGTTCCAACTGGGCAAGAAACCAGTTTTTATATTTATACTGAACAAAACAACTTTGGATATGGAACATGAGATGGCTTGACCCGGACTGGCAATCGGACAACTATGCATATACATTTATTATGCATACCATATATAATGTTCATAACATAAATATATTTGTATAAATGTATTATGATTTTATAATAAAATACCAGTACAAATCTTGTTTTCTATTTGAGTGCTCATTATAAAATGAATACAGGTTGACCTATTCCGAACACCGTCATCAAATTACAAGGAAAACACGTTATCCAGAAAGAATGTCACCTCCCATAGATTTCATTTTAATCAAATAATACTTTTCTTTAAAAGGGATTTCATTTTCTCTGTAGTGATACAAAACAAAGGACCCTCCTGGCAGTCAATGGGGGCCCCCATCCAGACCTATAAACCCCAGGTGCGTGCATGCATGGAAGATTTTCGCATGTTAGAAAAACGCTGCACAGCGGCACAACAGTCAGCAGCTGGGAAGCAGGTCTGGGCCAGTGGGGTTGCCACCTGTCCGGTTTTGACCCGGACAGCCCTGTATTTTGAAGGGCTGCCAGGGTCAATGCTTCCTGCCCGGTTTTCCAAATAAGGAAAACCGGGCGGGATTAGCTTGATTGGCGCCGATTGGCTGATTGCGTCGTCATAGCCCTGCCCACCGACGTCACGGGCCAGCCCACCTACGCCACGAGTCCGCCCCCCTGTCCGGCTTCAGCCATAGGGAAAAGTGGCAACCCTACCTGCCAATGGTATTGGGAGTAGTGACATATGGGGGTGGGGGTGTTTGGCCTTGTGTTGTCACGGTTTTGAGATCAGAGGTGGTAATTGACCAGATTATGGTTCAGAAATAGACAGTTGTGAACAGTGGCGGGCTACCTCCCCTGCGCGTGCACACATACACGTGTGTGAGGTGATGTTGTGGGGGTAGGGCTGCCACATTTTAATAAAATTTCCACTGGCTGGTGGTGAGGGAGGGAACAAAAGGGTGGGCCGTGAAGTATAAAGGGGTGGACCATGATGTAAAAAGGGGTGGGCTGTGAATTTGGCAGAGCCACCAAGCTTGATAGCCAGGAGGCTGGGCAGTGGCTTTTGTTAGGGGTATTACAAATTTACCGGCAGCTGCATTGCCAGTAAATTTGTAATACCGGCCTTGGCAGGTGTTTTACCGACCAGGCAGGTAAAATACTGGATGGGTAGCAACCATATGTGGGGAGGGTGTTGAGAAGGGAGCAGGGCAGAGGGAGATAAGTAATGAACCCAGACTAGGGGTAGGCAGAAGAATCTTTAAAAGGTACCTGCCCAGCGTCCTCCCTTTGTTGTGCCCTAGGCAGGTCCCTCTTCTGCCTATTCTCAGGGCCGAACTGGGGGGCCCACTGCGGCTGCTGTCTCAGGGCCCCCCTCTGGCCCACTGCACTGTGCATATGCACGTGCAAACTGTTTTTTTGCCATGACTGGCCAGAAGAAGGGAGGCAAGAAGAAAAAGGGTAGAAGAAGCGCAGGGTGCAGATCTAAGCCGGTGGGGCACTGGGTTTATTCCCTGGCCCAGTCTGACCCTGCCTACCCTTGGTTGTGGACCACCCCAAAGAAAAAACAAACTACTTGGTTCAAAACTGAACAGATGCAGGCAACCCAATATGAGATAAATGTCATGTTTGTGACAGAAAGCAACATGGACATTTTTGGCTGGGGGTAACTTTTTTTTGCAATAGGTGCCCTTTAATTGGCTTTTGGCAGAGAGCCCAGAACAGCTAACAGGTGCAACTAAGATACTTTGTAACAATTTTGAGATAAGGAAATAAGTAATTGTAACAGTTTAGATAAGGAGAAATATTTTCAAACTTTCATAACCTGCCACATTTTGTAAAATGAACATGGTAATTGGGGGTGTGGTCACAAAAAAATGGGCATGGTCAAAAAATGTAGCCAAGCTGCAAGAAAATTTTTTTTTTGTCCTTCTTTTAACTTCCAAAATGTTGGGAGGCATGCCATATTGAAAACATTTTTTATTTTGCACAGCCTATCTATTTACCCAGGTTTTACTTTTATACCGAACAATTCCTTTAATTTTTTATATTGTACATTCCAAGAATGGCCGCATGATTCCCTAGCAAAGTATATTATATACATCATACCTCCCAACTGTCCCTTTTTTGGAGGGACAGTCCCTCTTTTGAGAGCTCAACCCGCTGTCCCTCATTTCTACTGGAAAGTCCCTCTTTTCTCTGCACTGAACAGCCAGAAAAAGCAGCAAAGATTTTAACTTAATTGGCTTTTGGCAGAGAGTCCATAAAAGCTAATCGGTGCAAATAAGATACTTTGTAACACTTTTGAGACAAGAAAATAAGTAATTTTAACAGTTTAGATAAGGAGAAATGGGCGTGGTCACAAAAATGTCGGCGTGCTGTGGGCAAAAAAGTTTTTGTCCCTCTTTTTACATCCAGAATGTTGGCAGGTATGCATACATTTCTGTTTTTCTTGTTAACCCTTATGAGCAAGTGCCCCAACAGGTACGAAACACGTTAGGATTTTCATTTGCAATGTCCTAATAACTGTATTTGTCATTTTACTATATCTTGGATCTAATTTTTTTTGGAGGAAAACTCACAATATTTGAGGTTGCATTAAGTATTACTAATCTATGCAGAAAGCAAGAGCATTCTGTGGATTAGGAGTTATATATTTATACATGATTGAAACCACTTTTTTTGGTTGACCTGAGAAAAACACCAATGTGATCCGGCATGAGGGCAGGACGCATATTACCTTGCTCTAAAGTGCCAGTCCTTCGAAAGGGAACCGAGTTACCGCGTTTTAGCACGACTTCCTGGTTAGGTGCACGTGACTGCCTTCTCCAATAGGAGTTCGGCTTCATGCTGCCTGGCAACTGCAGAAAGTCAAAGCGGCGTTTGCATTGGTCCAGGAAGAGGAAGCGCTGTTCCTGTCAGTCTCGAACTGAAGGATTTCCCAGTGCCTCCCTTAGTTGCCGAGTGCGCATGTGCAGGTGACGTGTAAGACGCTACAGTGGCAATGTAAGTGACACACTTAATTTCCTGGTATAAATGGGGCATTTCTGTGTGAAAGCAGGAGTGTAAAGACTGGATGTGGAGGCATAACTAGGTAGCGTACCGAAGAATTTGCCCTGGGGCCCCTCTGTACCTCAGGGGCCACACAGGTGAAACGTGTAATTGTATGACACTCATACACATCAGCAATGTAACGTTGCCGTCTGTGATTGCTTAGGAACACTCAGCAGCTGTCAGACGATGTGAGAGTTGTGGTTGAACAATAGATGGAGGATGGAAGGTTTCATATGTCTGAGCTTCATTATGTTTTCCCTTAAAGGAGAATTCTACCCATCCCGCGCAAACCCCCACTCACGTAGACCCCCCTCCCCTGCAAATGCCCCTAAGTCGCTACTTACCCCTCCGTGCAGGTCCCCTCCAGCCAGCTTCCCGGGCGCCACCTTTTACAGCAATGTCTTCTTCCGTTGGCGCATGGGCAGTAGGACGCATTTGCCAGTTTGTACTATTGCGCATGCGCTGAAAGTTCACAAAGTTGGCCGATTGAACTTCGTGAACATTCGGCACATGTGCAGTAGTACAAACTGACAAATGCGTCCTACTGCGCATGCCCCTCCCGCACTATCCCCCACCCCCGTAGACCCTGCTCCCCCCTGGCCTACCTCTCCCCCGGGGCAAATGCCTCTCAAGTCCCTACTTACCCCTCCGTGCAGTTCCCCTCCAGCCATGTTCACTAACCAAAGTGTTTATCATGGGACTCTTTCCATTATCTTCTGTTATCCTAAAGTTTCCTCATCACTTAGCCCACTGTTTTACCAGTGGGTACTTACACACCGTTGGGCTTGAAGGTTGCAACTGTATGATCTGAAAATTGGTGTTTGAAGTCATAAAATGACGTTATATACGGTTTCCTTTCTCTCCCAGCACATCACACAATAAAATCTGCCAGAAGGACGATCATGCCAGGTGGGCCTCCACAGTTCATCTGCGACAGAACCATGTTACCTTCATTGTGAAGTTCTGCCACGTCAAGGAAAGTGTCTTGTGAAGAGGTACCGACATTTAGCATTGAAGCCATCCAAGGGACTCTACATGGTGAGGTGTAGCCGGTGACAGAGACCTGCCGGTGAACTGCAAGTTTTCTCTTTGTAAGTGGGATGAGTGGCTTCTTTAAAGGAGAACCAAACCCTAAAAATTAATATGGCTTAAAATGCCATATTTTATATACTGAATTTAGTGAACCAGCCTAAAGTTTCAGGACTTCAAACTTGTCACAGGGTGCCACCATCTTGGAAAGTGTCTGTGACACTCACATGCCGAAAGTCTTCAGATGTCGATCGGACGGGACTCAAAATCCAGTCAGATCACAGCCGCATGTGTTCATTGATGTGATCCGACTGCCCATACCTCTTCCAATGTGATCCAATCCTTGGGCCCTAGGGCCCACAATCAGATCACCTGATATCACCCATATACGGGAGAGATCCACTCGTTTAGCGACATTGCCAAACGAGCAGATCTCACTGTGTATGGCCACCTTCAGTCTGGAAGGGCTCAGTAGGAAACTAAAATTTCGGCCTAGGTATGTTCACCTGATATAATAAGGAATCATTGATTTCTCTGTTTTCCAGTAAGGCCTTGTCCTTTATCTTTTCTTTACATTCGCTTCAAGATCCACTTGTTTGGTGAGGTCACCAAAAAAATCATATCTCTGCCAAGTTTGTCCACCCCATACACCAGGAGCCCACAATTGAATTATAATGCTAGCCT
Organism: Xenopus borealis; assembly: GCA_024363595.1. Lineage (NCBI taxonomy): Eukaryota > Metazoa > Chordata > Amphibia > Anura > Pipidae > Xenopus > Xenopus borealis. The sequence goes on along the minus strand of CM044448.1, from coordinate 98,069,499 downwards.
ATAAAGCATGGATTCAGTTGTTGCCTTACAGAAATTTCAAACTTACCCTATAGATACCTGGCAGATTTTCAGCTGCTTGGTTGGGGAGGCTATCCCAAAGGCCTGATAAACAAACCAATAAGCCTTTGAGTACGTTTAAAGGGTTCCACATATGGCTACCTTTTATGTACTTAAAGGAGAAGGAAAGTCAAAAATTAAGTTATAACTATTGCCAAGGAAATGTGGTTATCTGCGACATTAATCATTCCCTCGTTACCTTTTTCTGTTGTATTTTTGTTCAATTCGATTTTAAAAATATAAAGAACATGTGTAAAAACACCTACCCTGCTTCCTGTGCAGAAAAAGCTTTCAATAAGGCATAGGCATGCGCAGTAGGCTACAGTAGTGCCCTGCGCATGCTCTATATAATCCTAAGGCAACTAAGGGAATCTTTGAAGCTCCTCCGCATATCTTTCAGAGTTTGTCAGCACGAGCTAGCGCAGGAGCTGATAAGGAGCGGGTCTGCCCGCCTGCCTGTCTGAGGTCTGCAAAGATAAAACAGTTAATTTATACGTCATGGGGTCACGAAGGAGGTTCATGAGCACTATGACTGGGCTCTGAGCAGAAGTGACGCGCCGATTTGAAAATGGCGGCGTCAAACCAATACAAGCACCGTAAATTTGAGATGTAACTGCGCAGATACAGCAGTTAAACTGCAGTGTGTTATATGGCGTTTCAGGAGGGGGGCAGGTGGGGAACACAATGAGGTAGGAATCAAATTTTGCCTTTCCTTCTCCTTTAATGTCGTGAGGGGCATATAACGTTCTCTGCCATATGTACTGCCTACACAAAGGAACAGTACCATCAAAATTAAAGTAATGATGACTGCAGCACTCCGATAATACTGAAAAGGTGAAAAACTTTACTGAAAGTGTCTTAGGCCACACAGGAATTGAATCTATGAAAAAAAAAAAAAAAAGTGTTTTAAAGTAATACAAATATAATGCAGTGTTTGCTTTAGAAACACTACTATTGTTTATATGAATATGCTGCTGTGTAGCAATGGGGGCAGCCATTCAAAGGAGAAAGGCTCATGTAACACAGCAGATGAGATCTGTAGAATGGTGTTATCTGTTATCCACTTTTTAACCTGTTCTATATATCTTTTTTTTTTTTTTTTTTTTAATTTCCTCCATTGCTACACAGAAGCTTGTTTATATGAACTATAGTAGTGTTTCTGAAGCAAACCCACCAGTTTTACCAGTGTAGGGCAACACTAGACAATATTTTCATTACTTTAAACACTTTAATTTGTTGGTGTTACTGTTCATTTAATATACTAGTCAATTCATAGATGATATGTATTGATCTAATTTAGCTCTATATAACCACTCTGTGTCTCCTGCTGTCTCTTTTTTTTTCAGATCCTACCACCATGGATTTCTCACGTTTTCTAGCTGATGACTTTGAGGTGAAGGAATGGGTGAATGCAGCTTTTAAGTCAGTTCAAAAAGATGCACCAGCCAAGGTGGACGCACATGCCTCTACTCTGGTAATGAAACTGCAACTCTTCATCCAGGAGGTGAACAACTCAGTGGAAGGTATTGCACTTTGTTTATCACAGAGGTTTATTCCTCTTATGTTTTTGTTTAAGTAAAGGGAAGTTGTCATTAAAATAGAAATATATGCCTGAAAACTGTGTATTTTTTAGCTGATTAGAAGTGGAAACAAAGTCATTTAATGCTTAAAAGTTAATATTATGTTAACAATGATATGGGATTCCATCCCTCTGTACAGGTATGGCATCCATTGTCCAGAAACTTGTTATCCAAAAAGCTCAGAATTACTGAAAGGCCATCTCCCATAGACTCCATTTTATCCAAATAATCCAAAAAATGATTTCCGTTTTCTCTTTAGCTATAAAACAGTACCTTGTACTTGATCCAAACTATGATATAATTAATCCTTATTGGAAGCAAAACCAGCTTATTGGAGTTATTTAATGTTTAAATGATTTTCCAGTAGACGTAAGGTATGAAAATCCAAATTACAGAAAGATCCATTATCCGGAAAGCACCAGGTCCCATACCTGTACAACACAAAATGAGCCTTCAGTCACACAAGATACATGATTCTTGATCTGACATCATGCACAACCCAATGTCACTGGCTATTTTCACTGGCTTTTTCATTGGCCACTGGCTTATTTTAAACCAAAGTTGTCCCTTGTAGGCCCTAAAATGTGCCGGTTATGTGCCTAAAATCAGTTGTAGATTAGAAATACAGGTAAATAGTTGAATAATCCGAAAAGTTCAGGCCACAGGACCCCTTGATAAAGAAGTGTGATGTATCCTTATAATTTATTTTTTACAAGTGTATTTGAATAAATCTTGAACCTTTATATAAAGTTATTTCGGGGGTTAAAAACGCCGTCTGGTGGGCGCCAGGCGTATGTAAACCTCTGAGTGCTGTGCCAGTTGAAATATTTGATTGATAATAGCATAGGTCCAGTGAATGCAGTCATTGGTTAACCAGTCACTGATCCAGTCTGTCATTTCAATGCTGAAATAATAGACTGGAGACCTTCATTTAAACACTTGTGTTTCTTGCATAATGAAAGAAAATATAATTCTAAGTAAATTTCCAATATACATTCATTTAAAGGAGAAGAAAAGGTTTTATTTACTTGGGGTTCCAAAAGTTAGGCACCCCCAAGTGATTGTATATACTTACCTGAAACCCCGGGCCAGTGCTCATATCGGCAGAAAACTGGTCCAAGAGTTCTTCCAGCAAGCATCATGGAGCGATCAACACGGAGCTATCATCTTCCTGCTTGCTCTTTCTTTTTGCGGTGAGCATGAGCAGTATCGTGAAAAGCCAAACTTTAACAAAGAAGGCTGCTATTTCATTCTACTGTGCATGCGTCTGCCCCAGGAAATTTAAAGAAAGAAGAAGAAGGAAGCCGATCGCTCCGTGGTGCTCTCTGGAAGAACTCCTGGACTGGTGCAGTTTTCTGCTGATGGGAGCACTGGCCCAGGTTTTCAGGTAAGTATTTAATCACTTGGGGGTGCCTTACCTTTGGAACCCCAAGTAAACTGAGCCTTTCCTTTGATTATGCTGTGGCTTTAATGGGGAATTAAGCCCCTCGGCGCTAACCCCCATGGCCCACACTCCCCGTAGTCCCGGCCTACCTCTCCCCCCAGGCTATTGCCCCTAAGTCGCTACTTACCCCTCTGTGTAGGTCCCCTCCAGCAAAGTTCACGGGGGGCCATCTTCTCTTCCAACGGCTTCTTCCTGGATCTGGCTCCATTGGCAGTGCATGCACTGTAAGACGCTGGTACTAGTGCGCACAAAGTTACCGATCCAGGAAGAAGCCCCTGTGAACTTCGCTGGAGGGGACCTACACAGAGGGGTAAGTAGCGACTATGGGGCAATAGCCTGGGGGGAGGAGGGAGGGGGGCCTACAGGGGGTGGGGGCTATGGGGTTAGCGCCGGGGGTTGAATTCCCCTTTAAAAACTTAAAGCGATTCTGTCATGATGTAGTTTTTATTTCTAAACTACACTGTTTAAACTGAAGATAATTCACTCTACAATGTGAAATTTACATCCTGAACCAGCAAGATTTTTTTTTTTAGTTGTAATATTGGTGGGTAGGCAGCCATGTCTGTTCATTTTACCTGGGCATGTGCTTTCAGAAAGAGCCAGCACTTTAGGATGGAACTGCTTTCTGGCAGGCTGTTGTTTCTACTACTCAATGTAACTGATTGTGTCGCAATGGGACCTGGATTTTACTATTGAGTGCTGTTCTTAGATCTACCAGGTAGCTGTTATCTTGTGTTAGGGAGATGCTGGTTATCTTCCCACTGTTTTATTGTTAGGCTGCTGGGGGGGGGTGATATCAATCTAACTTGCAGTAAAAAGTAACTGAAGTTTATCAGAGCACATGTCATATGACTGGGGACAGCTGGGAAGCTGACAATATTTCTAGCAACATGTAGAGTCCTGCACAGGTCCATTTTTTTGGGACCCGTACCCGCAACCTGCAATCCGCAACCTGTACCCGCGACCCAACCCGTACCCGCAACCCGTACCTGCGACCCACTGACCATCAAGAATCAGGAAGTGCTGTCATTGTAAACCAGAAGTGATGCCATCAGAAGTAGCCGCGATCAGTGGCGTAACTACCAGGGGTGCAGAGGGTGCAATTGCACCAGGGCCCCCACCCCCTTAGGGCCCATCGGAGCCACGAAAATAGTTATGGCAGATGGTTATCTAGGGGGAGATGCGATTTATAGAGGCAAAGGCCCGATAGGGGGCCCAGGTGCCCATCCTGTACCGGGGCCCACCAGGGAGTAGTAACGCCACTGGCCGCGATCAGAAAAAAAGGAGTAAAACTGGAAGTGCTGTCGTAAACCAGACGTGACATCATTGGTAGTAGAAATGCTCAGAAAAAGGTGTAAAAATCGATATGGCGAAGATCTGCAACCCAATCCTCAACCCGCAGAACCACCTACCTGCACCTGGAACTTCTACATTCCGCTGGATTTTGCGGGTAATCCGTGGGTACCCGACCCGCTGCAGGACTCTAGCAACATGTCCGATTTCAAAATTAAATATATATCTGTTAGCTCTTTTGAGAAATGGATTTTAGTGCAGAATTCTGCTGAAGTAGCACTATTAACTGATGCGTTTAAAATTTCCATGACAGTATCCCTTTAAATGTGTTCAAGACTGCAGTAATGTAAAAGCATAGGCTGCCATCAGACAATGGAACCCAAGATCTTGAATGACTAATTCATCATCATTTTTTTCATATTCGCACCAGCCGATTACAAGTGTGTTTCAAACACTACTCTCCTTTACTGAATACATTGTTTTCAGGCACAAATAGAAACTTGTGATCACAGTGAGTTTTTGATTACTGACCTCAAGTATTTGTTACAGAGATCAGTCACCAGGCCTTGCAGAACATGCCCCGAGTGCTACGCGATGTGGAAGCAGTAAGGCAAGAGGCATCATTCTTAAAAGAGCAAATGATCCTTGTGAAAGAAGACATCAAGAAATTTGAACAGGACACTGCTCAGTCCATGCAGGTGAGGTGCGGTCAGGCAGTGGACAGCAGTCTCTGGAAGGAAGGGTATTCTGCCGTTATAACATGTCAGTGTTTTTTTTCAGGTTCTGGTGGAGATGGATAAAGTAAAGTCTCGTATGCAGTTGGCTGCAGATTCTCTGCAGGAAGCAGATAAATGGAGCACACTGAGTGCAGACATAGAAGAAACGTTCAAAACCCAGGTGTGTGTGTGTTTTACTAATAGGCAAGATTTCATTAAATGTGCCATGTTATCTGGAAACCCCTTCTCCAGAAATCTTACTTAGAATTACGGAAAGGCCGTCTCCTATAGACTCAATTTTACCTAAACAATCAGAATTGTTAAAATGATTTCCTTTTTTATCTGCAATGACAGTACCTTGTACCTGATCCAAACTAAGATACAGTATAATTAATCCTTATTTGATGCAAAACAATTTTATTGGATTTATGTAACATTTAATGATCTTTTTTAGTAGATTTAAGGTATGGTGATCCAAAATACAGAAAGATCCCTTATCTGGAAAATCCCAGATCCAAAGCATTCTGGATAATAGGCCCCTTACCTGTTCCTTTACAGGGTCATTCAAATGAGGATCAGTGACCCTAGCTGCCAATACACTTATTTATACCTAATGCAGCTACAATTTTATTGTTGGTCCTTTTTATTACTTAATCTTTAAGTGCACTTACACTTGATCATTTACTTGTCGTATGGAGAATAAACAGATGATAAACCCAAGAATAGCGGAAGAGCTTATTTTATATAGTATTCTGGTTTACGGAGGGTGCATTACATTCTACAGTCATGTATTGTAGCACACCTTAAGGGTAATATAATGGCCGATTTATAGTATTTTCTTGCAACTCCTTGGTGGCGTGTGCTGGGTTCTGTCTAGTTACAGACATACATCAGTTGAAAAAAATGTACATTATATTAGTAATGAGTATTTCTTCTCTCCCCAGAACATCACTGTGATCTCTGAGAAACTGACCAGCATGCAAGTGAGCCTCACAATGTTGGTAGACACCCCAGACTACTCTGAGAAATGTGTTTATTTGGAGGCCCTCAAGAACCGCCTGGAAGCAATGTGCAGCCCACAGATTGTAGCAGCATTCAACAGTCAGTCAGTGGGTGAGTAAAGGTGCCCATAGACAGGGAGATCCGCTCGTTTGGCGATAGCGCCAAACAAGCGGATCTCTCCCCCATATGCCCACATTCAAGTGGCCGATATCGGGCTGATCCGATCGTGCGCCCTAGGGCCCAATGATCAGATCAGAATGGTGGCGATACGGGCGGTCGGATCGCGGGACCGCATACACGCACAGATGCGCCCGCGATCCGACTAAGTTTTTTAACCTGCCCGATCGAGATCTGGCCGCACACACGGGCCAATAAGCTGCCGACTCGGTCTGTCGGCAGCTTTGATCGGCCCGTGTATGGGGGCCTTAACACAGTTCCTGCTGTAGGAAAAGACATCCAAACAATAATATGATTGCAGTTGAGTTGAGATGCAGTTTTTCATTTTAACAGAAGGTGGCAGTGGTGTACTTCCCGAAACTGGCATTTTCACTTTTACATGGAAGCAGCAAATCTAGATGTTACCCCATGAAACATTTAAAAGCAGTTTTACTGTGCATTCACAAAATGTTTTATGCAAGTGCTTGAGAGGTTGAATTCCCCTTTAAAGGAACAGTTCCATGTAAAAATAAAAACTGAGTAAATAAACATTTATGCGCAAAATAAAATGTGTTTCTCATACAATTAGTTAGCCAAAAATGTAATGTATAAAGCAGGGGTTCCCAAAAGGTAGGTCGGGATCTATGAGTAGACCTTTAATTGGTGATCAGTGATCTCAAGACACTGTCAACAAGCAGATTGTCTAAATCACCCTCCTGTTTCTTGCTTTTCATTCAGGTATTTATTATATTAAGGTTGCTTGTTAAATATTGCAAAATATGTTTTATCATAAATCATTATCATGTAATATTTTCCATAGAACAGAAGAATAACAATGTCTTTATGGATGTAGATCATAATGGGACAACATCACTAAAAGTAGACCTTGCCCTAGTAAAGTATGGGTATACTCCTGGTATAAAGGCTGGAGTGACTGGATGTCTAACATAATAGCCAGAACATTACTTCCTGCTTTTCAGCTTTCTAACTCTGAGTTAGTCAGGGACTTGAAGGGCGGCCACATGGGACATATTAAAGGAAATAGAGCAGTGCTCAGTTCTCATACAGAAAACAAACTATGACAGATAGATACTTTTTTTCTTTTCAGGGAAATATTCTCAAAGAAAAAATATAAGTAAATAAAGCAAATATGTAATTATATGTGTATGTGTCCGTTAATGAGTATGCTTGCAATAGAAAAAAATGTTTTTAGACAATTGTGAATGCACGGTAAAACTGCTTTTAAAAGTTTATTGGGGGTAAAAGAAAAATGTTTCTTATAGTAACATCTAGGTTTGCTGCTTTCAGTGAGTTTGCAACAGCTCAGATTCAAAAGACAACAGTTATGATCCATGTGCCCCCCCCCCCTCAAGTTATTAATTGGTTACTGCCTGGTAACCAATCAAGGGGAATCAAGAAAGCTGCAAAGCAGTTTTTTTTATTTTTATACAGACCAATTCCTTTAAGTTAACGTTTAGTATGTTATAGTATGGGTAGTTCTAAGTAACTTATGTAATTTTTTAATTATTTGACTTCTACTTCTGACTTTTTCTAGCTTTCAAGTGGGTGTCAGTGACTAAAAAACAACAATGCTGGAGAACTGCTGAAAAAAACAAATAAGTCTAATAAAACATCATGCTAAAAGTTAATTTAAAGTTAGCAAGAATTTAAGTGGTCTTCCTGATTCCACCCCCCACCTTGAAACATGCATGAAGCTTGGCTTTTTTGCCTATATTTCCACAAGATAAGCAGCTGTGCTGTCTGCCTGTGCTGACAGGGTTAGGGTTGGAGCAGATTCAGGGAAATTGTCACTAATCGCCTCTTCTGCGGGGCAACAGTCTCCTGAACTGCCTTCCTCCTGCCTTCCGTCTGCTTGAATGAAGAATCGCCTGTGCTAATACTCCAGGGATGCTGCTAAAAAATGAATCAAATGTTGCAAAAATGTAACAGTTCAGAGTCTGCACCTGAATTACTGAGCTGTCAGACTCAAACACCAGAGACACCGACATTCAACTTTAAACTTAGATTTTGGAAAAAGGGTTAAAAAATAAATAATTGAGAGCAATTGAAAAAGGTCTTTATTTATGGGGAACAATCTGAAAACAACTGAACTGAAAAAGTTTTGGAAGGTGAACAACCCTTTGTTCACCTTCAAACAACTAGTTGTTTTCAGACGGATCACCAGAAATTACGACTTTTTCCAATTACTGTCTATTTTCTATTTGTAAGCATTTTTCTAATATTGAAGTTTAAAGTGTCATTTTTGACCTTCTAAAGCAGTTCTGGGAGGGGGGTCGCCCCCCCCCCCCCCCCCCCCCCCCCCAACTGTTCTAAACTGATGCATTTAATGTATACATTTCTTATCTTTGTCCCTGCTGAGCAGAATACCTGGGTTTCATTCCAGGCAGCTGTTAGAAATGATACAATAGTTACTAATACTCCAGAGATGTTGCTGTGAAATGTATCAATTAAATTTAGCAAAATTGTATCAGTTTAGAGTCTGCACCTGAATTACTGAGCTGCCAGACAAACACCATACACCAACATTCAACTTTAAACTTAGATTTTGGAAAAACGGTAAAAGATAAATAATGGTATAAGATAAGTAATTGAAAAAAAGTCTTAATTTCTGGGGAACAATTTGAAAACAACTGAACAGAAAAAAAGTGTTGGGAAGGTGAACATCACCTTTAAAGGGGTTCTTCACCTTTGAGATAACTTTTAGTATAATGTAGAGAGTGATATTCTGAGACAATTTGCAATTGGTTTTCATTTTTTATTGTTTGTGGTTTTATAGATATTTAGCTTTTTATTCAGCAGCTCTCTATTTTGCAGTGTCAGCAATTTGGTTTCTAGGGTACAAATTACCCTAGCAACCTTGCATTGATTTGAATAAGAGACTGGAATATGAATAGCAGATGGACTGAATAGAATAAGTAATAAAAAGTAGCAATAACAATACATTTGTAGCCTTACAGAGCATTTGTTTTTAGATGGTGTCAGTGACCCCCATTTGAAAGCTGCAAAGAAACAGAAGAAAATTGCAAATCATTAAAAAACTATGAAAAATAAATAATGAAGACCAATTGAAAAGTTTCATAGAATTGGCCCTTCTACAATATACTAAAAGTTAACTTGAAGGTGAACCACCCCTTTAAGACTAGATTTGCTTATTTTCAGTCCAGCTGAAGGTCTGCGTTTTTATGGTACATTTTTGAGGAAATGCTGGCTTCATAAAAACCCTGTTTGTATTCCATTGCATCTCAAATACCTGGTTCCTTTGGCATTCTTACTGCCCACCAAGATGATTATTACACTCATTTTTGTCCTATGTCTCTTTCTCTCTTCCCTTTTACAGATCAGGCCAAGATGTTTGTAAAGGTCTTCAGCGAGATCGACAGGATGCCACAGTTACTTGCTTATTACTACAAGTGCAACAAGGTAGATATCTTGGGTCAGAACCTGTACTTATTCTATTTTGTAGAAGTGATACTTATTTTGACTAACAATAAAAATACATTGCAAGCACAGCATATATACTGTTAGATTAGTGATAGGTATTCATGGGCAATATATTGGGAAGTTACAGATTGATAGAGATCAGTTGTAGAGATAATACAATAAATTAGGGTGGGTTGTAAATAGTCCAGGGGTCTGGATTCAGTCAGGTCATTTTGGGGCAGATTTACTAAGGGTCGAATATCGAATGCAAAAAAAAATTCGAAATTCGACCAGGGAATAGTGGGGAATTAAAAATTGAATAGGGAAAACTCAATCGAATATTCAAACGATTTTTAAGCGATCGATCAAATTTTTCTTGTTCGATCTTAGGGAATGATCCCCATTTCGGTAGGTTTAATCTGGCGAAGTAGGTGATCAAATTTAAAGGGGAAGTATTTGACCGTCGAATTTTCGTATAAAATGAGAAATCGAATTTTCAAATAAAAATTTTTATTTAAAAAATAAAGAATTTCAAATCATTCGCATTCATTTAGTAAATCTGCCCCTAAGCCTACTAGAAAATCATGTAAAATTTAAATAAACCCAATCGGCTGATTTTGCTTCCAATAAGGATTACATATATATTAGGATCAAGTACAAGCTCCTGTTTTATTATTACAGAGTACAAAGTAAGTTATTATATACCCTTATGCGTTTCGTGCCTGTAGGCACTTAATCATAGGCTGAACAAAAAGTATACAAGTATACCAGATGTATTCCCCCAACCCCACCAGAATACATCAATTAACCAATAAAATAGAAGAGGGCAGTAGTTCTGGTGCACAAGCACCCGGACTCCACATACTGCTGGTGGCTTTACACTGGTTTTCTTATCTTTAAAGGGCAAGGAAAGTGTAAAATAGAATAAGGGTAGAAATGCTGTATTTTGTATACTAAACATAAACATGAACTTACTGCACCACAAGCCTAATCAAACAAATGATTTATGCTTTCAAAGTTGGCCACAGGGGGCTGTCATCTTGTAACTTTGTTATACATCTTTGCAAGACTAGACTACATACACATGCTCAGTGTGGTCTGGGCTTCTTAGGGGTCGTCATAAATGATCAAAAAACAAAGCTGCTTGAGTTCTGCATGGCTGGCAAGTAAGGCAGGGGCTCCCCCTGCTGTTCATAAGTATGATTGTTTCCCTGCCAGAAGTTAGGGACCGTCTGACAATTCCTATCCACAGCACTAAATTAAGGGAGAATTTCACTGCATACAGTCAGGTTTCTTATAAAAAGGGTACACATTTTTTAATTAAAGTATATTGGAGATAGATTTTTTTTTTTCATTAAAGAAAGTAAAAAATGGGATTTTATTTATTTGCCTTTCCTTGCCCTTTAAACGCATTATGTATGGGCAGTGGCCTTTCTGTAATTCGGAGCTTTCTGAATAAATGGTTTCCGGAAAATGGATCCCATATCTGTATTCCTAATTCCACAAATCTGGATCATTCCTTATACCTTGTTTGGTAAGGTAAGACTTGTCAGCCAGAGATAAATGCAACACTGCATTCCAGCAGAATGCACTGTGGGAAACAATTGACTGACACTGTGGAATGCTGCTGGCACCAATCCGTCTTGCAGAAAATTTCTCTTGGTCATGAGTTCTATGTTTGGCTGCTGTCCAGCTGTTAGGGTAGGTACACATGAGTGCTTATAAGAGCTTTTACCTTTCATTCAAGGTGCGCGTGATCTATTCTTTATATGGGTACAGAAGTGTGCTCTTGGTTAATGTAGTAAAGCGCTACACTTGGACCAGTGGATGTGGACATTGCAAGTGCACTGGAAGCCAGGATAGTATTTGACTACATTTACTGTGCACACACAGGTTCGACCTCCATGAAAAGAAAAAAAGTGTTCACTGGGCTCTCTAATGTGTCTTTCAAGCCCTCGTTCATATATGCCCATAGTCCTTCAGTTACAGCCTTTGGTGCTCAGGGTATGGTGGGAAACAGTGGCTTAACTACCAGGGGTGCAGAGGGTGCAATTGCACCAGGGCCCCCACCCCCTTGGGGCCCATCGGAGCCACAGAAATAGTTATGGCAGGCGGTTATCTAGGGGGAGATTTTACAGCACACAAGCCATCAACACCCCAGCATGGGATTTATAGAGGTAAGGGCCCGACAGGGGGGCCCAGGTCCCCATCCTGTGCCGGGGCCCACCTGGGAGTAGTTACGCCACTGGTGGGAAATCTAGCCTCAAATTGATGATCCTTATTTTGTTTATATACTGTAGCATGCATAAAAAAGGATGTGTAGCACCAGGCACCCCCCCCCCCCCTGTTTTTGGGGTCGACATAGATTTTCTGTTAATAAATGCAGCATTTGCCCTGCCATCTTCTGTTTCACAATGTTTGCCAAGCCAGGACATAAATATTTGACATTTGTAGGTATGCCACCAAAACGATAGCACTGGTGTTCATTTCATGTGTACAAGGACCAAGTATTGTTTTCAATAAATCACACTTCCCAAAATCCTTAAAGGGAAACGCACAAGTTAATAGTGCTGCTCAAGCAGAATTCTGCACTGAATCAGTTTCTTAAAAGAGCAAACAGATTTTTTTATATTTCATTTTGAAATCTGACATGGGGCTAGACATATTGTCGGTTTCCCCGCTGCCCCCATTCATGTGACTTGTACTCAGATAAACTCCAGTCACTCTTTAATGCTATACTGCAAGTTGGAGTGATATCACCCCCCCCAGCAGCCTAACAACAGAACAATGAGAAGGTAACCAGATAACAGCTCCCTAACACAAGATAACAGCTGCCTGGTAGATCTAAGAACAGCACCCAATAGTAAAATCCATGTCCCACTGTGTTCCATTCAGTTACATTGAGAAGGAGAAACAACCACCTGCCAGAAAGTAGTTCCATCCTAAAGTGCTGGCTCTTTCTGAAAGCACATGACCAGGCAAAATGACCTGAGATGCACCTACACACCAATATTACAACTAAAAAAAATAATAAATGTGCTGGTTCAGGAATTACATTTTATATTGTAGAGTGAATAATTTGCAGTGTGAACAGTGTAATTTAGAAATAAAAACGACACCATAAAAATCATGACAATCCCTTTAAGAACATAATGAAAAATAAAATTAATTTAGTATTTGTATTTCTGGGCTGCATGAGCATTTCATCCAGTTTATATACATCATGTAATGGGTCATGATGAGGAAATACACAGCACCATAGTAGTGGCCCTCCGATCAGAATCCTACTTTGCATATGTAAATTAGGTGTGGGAAGGGAAATCACATAACTTTTCGTCTCAAAACAAGGAAGTAAAACATTTGTTGTAGTTTCCCACCTCTAATTTGCATATTCAAATTAGGATTTTGGTTCAGTATTGGGTCAAATCTTTCACCAGGGATTCAGCCAAATCCCAAATAGTGGATTTGTGCGTCCCTAAAGGAAAGTCATGTGCCTCTATACTGTGTAGGAAGAGTGTGAGTCTTATAGCACACAAGCAAATACCTTTATAAAATTTGAATATCAGAGCAGAAATTACCATATATATATGTAACCTTTGTTCTTTCATTTTAGGTGCAGTTAGTGACTGTGTGGCAGGAGCTCTGTCAAAGCGACATGCCCCTGGACCGGCAGCTGACTGAGTTTTACGACACACTGCTTAGTGCTTGGCACACCCAGCTGCAGTGGGTATCTCAGGTAGGCAATGGCACTTCTAGAAGAGAATGCATGAATTGCATATTAAAGGGGAACTACCGCAAAAATGAAAATTAATAAAAACTTCAGCACTGAAATAAGAAACTTTCTAAATACAATCAATTAAATATTCTGCATCATTTCTGAAATGATAAGGTTTATGTTCCCAGCATCTGTCTCTCTTCATTCTCTCTTCATGCAGCAGTTGGGTGTCAGATATTCATTGACAGTTAGAT
>CM044448.1:98010464-98052353 GCA_024363595.1 Xenopus borealis | reverse complement strand
TTTTTTTTTTTTTTTTTCTTGGCATTATTTAAAAATGTCAGATCCTATTTGATACTTGACATTCTTTTATAGTCGGCATATATCTCATGAATGTCCCCCAAACATTGTTTGAATTCTTTCGCTGAAGGTATCTAATCTGTCCCCCCAGGAAGAGAATCTACCTCTTGGGAAATGTTTTATTTAGTTTATGCGGGTTCTATTGCTCACTTTATTATCCATGAGCAACATTCAATTGTAAAAAGAGCTGGGGAGCAACACAAGCATACAAAAGCTCATGGAGGTGCCAAATAAAGGCTGTGATTTGCTTTTGGTAGCCCTTATGTGGACTTTTATATAGGAGGCTCTCTTTGGAAGTGCACCTGGTTTTTATGCAAACAAATCTTGCCTCCAAGCCAGCAATTAAAGGAGAATTCAACCTGTTAGAAAGAAATCCAGGTAGACCCCCTCCCTCCTCCCCACAGCCTTAATGCCCCCTCTGGGAAATGCCCCAAACATTTTATGTACCCAGTGCATATTCTGTGCTTGCTGTTCACGGACACCATCCTCTTTCTTTGTCAATCTTCAGAAGGATACCGGCGTTTTCAGCGCATGCGCAGTTGTAGAGATTTGTTTGGTCCCGAACAACTGCACATGCACAGCAAAAATGCTCAATTGTTCGGGACTGAAAAATTACTCCAAATGCGCCGAATCTCCACTCTGCTTCCGAAGATTGACGAAGAAAGAAAATGGCGCCCGTGAAACATGAGGTCAGAATTTGGTTTGAGGGGTAAGTAAAAAGTTTGGGGCATTTCCCAGGGGGGCAATTAGCCTTGGCAGAGGAGGGAGGGGGTCTATGGGGGGTGGGGAGGGTACAGATTTTTTTTTTTTTACAGGTTGAATTCTCCTTTAAAAAATAATCACCTGCTTTGAAGCCACTGGGAACAACATCCAAGGGGTTGGTGATCAACATGTTCATGTTCACTGGCTGGAATCACTAAATTGTGGTAGTAGAATTAAGAAACTATTCATGGAAGAGGGAAAGGGTGGGCCCTGCACCCAATTTGTATTCAACACCAATGGTTTCCTCCTCTTACTTAACATTATTTTATAGCCGGCATAGAGCTCATGAATGTCCTCCAAGCATTGTTTGAAATCTTTCGCTGACTGTATCTAATCTGTCCCCACGGAAAGTAAATCTACTTCTTAGGAAATATTTTTATCTATTTTATACAGGTGCCATGGCTCACTTGATATCAGGGGTCTTTTGCTTGCATAGTCCAAGCTCGCCATGGCAGAGGTAGGAAACGAGAGATTGCAAGCCGAATATTTTCTGATGGAGTCACAGCAAAGACGCAACTCAGAGAGGCACCCTCTACATCTGTGTAAACAGATAATAAACCAAATAACAATTAATAAGAACAAGTCCCTCTACCACATCAATATTATCGTAGTCTGAAAGCATGAGTTGAGAAGTGCAGCATCATAGGTCAGAAGGTTACACTGTCCGACAACTTCAGGAGATTGGCTCTCTGCCTGGGTCTCATAGAAGACCCCCTTCCTTCTCTAGATGTCAGAAAGTTGTTGTTTTGCAAGACAATATATAATAATACGTCACGTGATTTCTCATGAGTCTACTTTTGCTACAGGTGTTTAAAAAGCCCCAGGAAGTGGTGACTGTGCTTATGATCCAGACCCTGGCTGCTATGGTCCCATCTATCCCTGTGTGTCTCAGCACGGCCATGGAACGGGCCTCTCCAGAGGACAAGCTCAGCACCCTTCTGGAGCTCTACAACTCTACCGTTCACTTTGCCAAGACAATGGAGACTGCTATCTTTCCCAGCATTGGTAAGGTGGACCAAAAGCTAAGATGTCAAGCTTGGAGTTCTGTATATTGTAGTTGATTGGGGATACTGGGAAGAGCAGTTTGCAGTGGTGTCAAGTTAAATGTCAAGTTCGTTGAAGGTCGTTGCTGTCCTGCTTTTCACATTCTAATATATTTGTTGTGTACTGAAATCAGTATCTTACTTGATCAAATACATAACATGAAAATTCAGATCCTTATAACCTTATAGTCCATGTTTATCTACTGATTGACTGACGACGTGTACAAATTCTTCCAATTTCAAGAAGTGAAACTCCAAAGTTCACGAAGTCTTCCGATTTTACGAAGAAATCGGAAGACTTTGTGAACTTTGGGCGCATGCGCAGTAGGACCAACCGGCAAATGTGTCCTACTGTGCATGTGCCGCCGACGGCGTTCGATCCAGGAAGAAGACGTTGAAGAAGAAGAAGGATCCTGTGAACTATGCTGGAGGACACCAAGAAGGAGGGCTAAGTAGGGACTTAGGGGCAATAGGCTGGAGGTGGGCGGAGGGAGTTAGCGCCTGGGGGGTTTCATTGCCCTTTAAGGAGCCAAATTCCTAGATAAATTTGCGCCATCTGTTTAATTGATAAAATTCCTCATGATCATGTATGGATAAAATCCTTCTATATTTGATGGTGAGGTTAAAGTTATGTGTCCAGCCCAATGTCAGCTCTTTAGATTTGCTCTATTAGGTGAGTTCATTGATACCTAGAAGGATGAGCACTTGATTCTTAGCCACTTCAGTTGCCAAGGAAAATAGTGGATCACTTGCTATTGCACTAGTTCATTGTATCCTACAACATGAAAATTATTGTTTCTTTGCAGGGGAATACAATCTGGTCAAGTTGACTGAATTGGTGGACGCTGTATTTGGACCATACAAACCTTTTCAATTACAGTACGGTGACCTTGAGGAATCTCACCTCTTGATACAAATTAGCGCAGTACCTTTGGTAAGTGTCTCTGAGTATAATCTATTAAATCAGAAGTAAGCCCTAAAAATATATTTGCCTAAAAATGCCATATTTTATATACTGAACTTGTTGTACCAGAGTAAAGTTTCAACTTCTTAATAGCAGCAATGGTCCAGGACTTCAAACTTGTCACAGGGGGTCACCGTCTTGGAAAGTGTCTGTGGGTTGTCACTAATTATCCATCAGAAAATGAGGCTTGTCTGTAATATAAGCTGATGCTACAGGGCTGATTATTACATTCTGAAGTTAATTTCACTGGTTTCTGTGCTGCCATGTAGTAATTATCTGTATTAATGACAAATCAGCCTTATATTGTGACTATATTTCTATTCTATGTGTACTGTATATTGTGAGTGGGTCCCTAAGCTCAGTAAGTGACAGCAGCACAGAGCATGTGAATCAGTGAATCAGAATCAGAAAAGAAGATGGGAAGCTACTGGGGCATCTACTGGGGAGACACAGATCTTTACTGCTAAATGGCTGCGGTTGCCTTGGGCTGGTACATAAGTCCAATACATAATGTACATTTCTAGCCTACTTTTTCCTTAGGCTTTAGTTGTCCTTTAATGCTGACCTTAGTAATAATCAGAACTCAGAAACCTTGTCACTGCTTTTCCCCCACCCATCACCAAATTTCTGTTTACCTTACAGGAACATGGGGAAGTACTAGACTGTGTTCAGGAGCTTTCCCATTCCGTCTCCCGGCTCTTTAACCTGGCATCAGGGGCAGTGGACAGATGCATCAAGTTAACCGACGGACTAGCACTGTGTGGCCTGCTGCAGGCTCTCCAGTCACTTTTTAAAAAGTCAGTCTGCTTCCAAAAGGGCACAGAAATTCGCTGGCATTATTTTGTTTTCTTCCTGTCTATGTCTTTAATAAGACTGAGTCTTATCATCTCTTGCATTTCCATTGATCAGATTTCTCTAAGGTTCATAGAAGTATCAGTTGTAACTGACCTTTACCTAGACCAGTTCTGCAATGGTAATTCCCTAATGCATATTACTGATATATAGAATATAATATCTTCATTTTTGTCAGTTGAACTCGGAACACTAAAGGTGGCTATAGACGTGCAGATTTACCTTCTTATCGGACGAACGATCATTTGGTGCCATCTCCCGACCTCTCACTAACCATTCAGATCAAATAAAGTAGTAAATGAACAGACCAGACGAAGTTCTGCCCTACAAAAGTTATGTCCGACAAAAGCTGGTGACAGTCTCCCACTGATATCGTAAGATCAGTAGCCGACAGAAATTTTCTAACATGTCCGATTAACTGAGGGAAATGTTGGAACACTCCACACACACAGCCCAAAAATTGTACGAAACAGAGATTTATATGATCAAATCTTTGCGTCTTTGACCAGCTTTAGCTTGCTGCCAGACTATCTGCTCTGAAGAACAACACATTTTACGGCAGCAGGCCAAACACTACAGCTATGATTGATCTCAGAAATTGTACTTTTCTTTGTTGATATCATTTTCTGACTTGCTTTTCTTCTCAAACAAAGGCAGAGCCTGACTTTGCTTGCTTACAACTCACTGCCTGGAAATGCTGTCCACTTCTATACCACCCAGAACACAAATTTATTCAGCAACCGATCCAGTGCTTTTCATTTGCTTTGTTTTCTTTTTTTAGGTATGTTTCAGATTTTACACTCACACTTCAGTCAATAAGGAAGAAGTGCAAGTTGGACAGCATCCCCTCAGATTCCTTATTCCTGGAAGACTGGTCGGCTTTCCAGAACTCGGTCAGGTAAACATCGATAGAGTTACCAGCTCACTACCTGATGTTCTTTTCTTGCAAAGGTCAAATTTGTATTTCATAGTCCCGATTTATATACTCTGTGGGGGACCTGTGGCCCTTTGTCTCTGCTGAAATCTTTGTCGTCCAGCAATAAGCTACTCAGATGATGTCAACATTTGTAGGCAGGTGAAATAGAGTGTCACATTGTCATCAGTTTACATTTGAATAAACCTTTAGTATGTTATATTTTAAGACAGCTTGTAGTTAGTCTATTGTTCTGTATTTTGTGGCTGTTCGCTTTTTTTTTTCTAACTGAAATTTGACCTAGTGCTTCAATCACCCATTGCATAAATGTCACACAAAGTGCCAGGATGGATACTGTAAATTAGGTTGAAAAAAGACACACGTCCATCAGGTTCAAACTTTTGATTCTTTTTTTTTTTTTTACCTGCCTTACTGCTAGTTGATCCAGAGGAAGGCAAAAAACCCCATTTGAAGCCTCTCCAATTTGCCTCAGAGGGGGAAAAAATTCCTTTCTGACTCCAAAATGCCAATCGGACTAGTCCCTGGATAAACTTGTACTATGAGCTATCTTCCATAACCCTGTATTCCCTCGCTTGCTAAAAAGTCATCCAGCCATTTCTTAAAGCTATCTAATGTATCAGCCTGTACAGCGGAATCAGGGAGATAATTCAACATCTTCACAGCTCTCACTGTAAAAAAAACCCTTCCAAATATTTAGGCGGAACCTCCTTTCTTCTAATTGGAATGGGTGACCTTGTGTCAGCTGGAAGGACCTATTGGTAATAATAATTTTAAGACTTAAGTTCCCAAAATTCCAAGTCATCCAGCTAAGGCTAGGGGCACACAAGCATATTTGGGGAGATGCCTGGCAACTAATCACCTCTTCTTCTGGGCGACAATCTCCCCGAACTGCCTTCCCCTTGCCTTCCATCTGCTAAAATGAAAAATCGCCTGCGATCATGCACTCGCGGACCTTAGATTTCCAAAGTCACCCGAAATTTTGTCGAGAGGCGACTAAATCTCCCCGAATCTGTCCATCTGCCCCTAGCCTTAAAGGTGCAAAATGAAAAAGAGATCCTCAGACCCACCTTCATCATAAGGCTAGCGTGGGTCCCTTTTAACTCTTACCTTCCTGGCAAAAAAAAGCACAAGGGTATTCAGGCTCCCTGCGCTACAAGGCTAGAGGAACCCCTTTCCATCCCCTTCCAATCTGAAGATTTACGAGGGTTCCGGGCCAGTAGACCTCCTAGGAGGTGCCAAAACCAATTGCGCATTTTGTCGATTGTTCAGGGGGAGACGAAGCCTGATAGCCATACATCTCCCTCCTATATCAGTGCAGAGCCGGAGGTATTGTTGCACCAAATAGATATAAAGTGCAAAAAGTGAATAAATAGGTATAAACAGTCATTGAAAAAGTGCAGCTGTATACAGCCCTGACCTATAGCTTTTAATTACCCTAACAACCAGGCATCTGGTTATCTGATTTTCTAACATCTAGAAGTTAGAAGATCACCATCTTGAACCATGAGAAATCATTTTGGAGGTCTGTCTCCTCTGAGCTGTTCCTGAGACACTCGGGTTATTCACCAATGAAAATCAGTGTTGCTTCTAACTGCAGTGGCTGCTAGACCCGAGGACGCTTCATGCTGGAAATATCATGGGGTTTATTAGGCACATTTTTATGAGGAGGGACTTGGAAATGAAACTGGTGCTTTGAATGGCTGCCCCCATGGCTAAACAGTGGCTTGTTTATATTAATTATAGTAGAGTCTCTGAAGAAAACACAGCTGTTTTACCACTGCAGGGAGATACTAGACAGGGCCATTCCGGCCATGAGGCAAGGTGAGAATCTTGCCTCAGGTGGCACGGAGTGGCCAGTTACCAGGGGTGGCAAAAAGCTGCCTCTGGTAAATTGGTAAGAGCTGAATTTTTAACATGGAAATTCGGCTTCTCTAGTGCAGCGAGCGCCTCGACCCGCTCCAACGCCAAAAGTTAGAAGCGAGGAGCAGAAGGGGAGGCGGCATCAGGGCTGCTGCCTCAGGCAGCAGTAGCCCCTGGTACGGCCCTGATACTAGACTCTATTGATTTTGGCAATGACTCATGTATGCGTATGATATATGGCTGCCAACACAGTTGGCTTCTTTCAGTAAGTATCCTCACTAAACATTAAGAGGGGTTGCAATATGGCTGTGGCAACAAAATTCATACAGACAAAGACAAATAGTTTTTTTTTTCTCCTGTTCTCATCACTTGCTGTTTATTATATTGTAGGATTATTGGCACCTGCGGGGAGTTGTTACGTCAGTGTGCAGATTTCGAGCAACAGCTGGCAAGCCGGTAAGCATTAAAGTAAGTATTAAAGGAACAGTTCAGTTTAAAAATTAAAAACTGAGTAAATAGGCTGTGCAAAATAAAAAAAAATAATTTAATATAATAATATAGTTAGTTAGCCAAAAATGTAATCCATAAACTCTGGAGTGACTGAATGTCTGAAGGTGGCCATACACGGAGAGATCCACTCGTTTGGTAATGTTGCCAAACGAGCAGATCTCTGCCCTATATCAGGCTGATCCAATTGTGGGCCCTAGGGCCCAACGATCGGATCAGAACGGAGGAGATATGGGCGATCGGATTGCAGAGCCGCATCTATTCGTTGGGATTTTTAGTCCCGTCTGATCGACATCTGCCTGACTTTCTGCCACATAACGATCGGGGAAGCCTGTCAGAGGGCCGAATACATGGGCCAATAAGCTGCTGACTCAGTCTGTCTGCAGCATTTATCAGCCCGTGTGGCCACCTTAACAGATCAGAACACAACTTCCTGCTTTTCAGCTCTCTAAGTGACTGGTAACCAATCAGTGGAAACCAAGAGAGCTGCAAAGCAAGAAGTAGTATTCTGGCTATTATGTTAGACATCCAGTCACTCCAGCCTTTATACATTACGTTTTTGGCTAACTAACTATATTGAAGACATTTTTATTTTGCACAGCCCATCTATTTACCCAGTTTTTATTTTTATACTGAACAATTCCTTTAATACATGGTACATTGTCACTTGTGGTTCCAAACCCCCCTTTAAGTCAAGTAGTTGCTCTCACCCATTTGTTACTTCACCAAGCTACAATAAACCTTGCATGATTTTTTCTAGGTTTCTGTCTATAGCAGGGAAGCACCTGTCCGATTCCTACAGCCCACGCAGCCTAACTGGCATCCAGGAGACTGGTGCTTCTGAACGTAAAACTGTCCGTAATCCTTGGCATGAGTACAACTACCTACAGAAGGGAGACCCAGCACAGTTATCTAACTTGATGGAGACTCTGTACATGCTAAAGGTAACTTTGTATCCCCCATATCACATTCATAGGAAAGAAGATTGGTAGGGTTTTAACCCTATAAAAAGTATAAATCCCAGCAGGGACTTTCTCCCATAGGGTTGGCTCAGAGCTCACAACTTTTCATGCCCCTTCTTTGCCTCCAGCCACCCTTTGCCTGTTATCAAACCTTCACTGTCACTCAGCACCAAGTTCTGTGGGCACCAATCATGCCGGCTCTCCTTGTATATTGAAAAGGTGACATGCAGAAAATGGTGATTCCAGCAGGTTATTACTGTTGTCACACAATTGCTGCATGTGTGAATTGTGGGTAGAGTTACTGTTTATTATTGGTCTACCATGGAGCTCAATTTTGATAGTG
This sequence comes from Xenopus borealis, assembly GCA_024363595.1. Taxonomy (NCBI): domain Eukaryota; kingdom Metazoa; phylum Chordata; class Amphibia; order Anura; family Pipidae; genus Xenopus; species Xenopus borealis. The sequence goes on along the minus strand of CM044448.1, from coordinate 98,044,069 downwards.
GTAGATCTCTTGCTCCTTATTAGTGTTGCTTATTTCCTTAACTATTTAGTACCCACCCGTCAGTCTTTTGTAAGGCACCTTTTACAGCAATAACTGCTTTGAGTTCTTTGGGGAAAGTGTGTACAGGTTGTGCACAAGTTAGAAGGGATTTGAGCCAGTTCTTCCAGATCTTCTCCTTATTGTTCAGGTTAGTCCGAGGACTCCGTGCACTTCAGCGTTAAAACATTGCTGCCTATTTTTAGCTGGCTCGAAGGCTCATTTAGCTGACGCGGTGATATTTTTGAACATCTGCACGTGGCCTTGCTTTACAGCTCTTTGTTAGAATAGCAAAGAGCTGGCAGTGACCAGAGGGGAGGCAGTGACCAGATATTTGACCTCAAAGTTGATGAGCCAGTCAGGAACCAGATGAGGCGGTGTGCAAATTGCCTACTACTAACAGCATTGTTAGCTTTGAAACAATCTGCTAATAGGTGTTGTACCATTTGCTTCCAGGAGAAGGGGGCCGTCAGCACCAGCCTTCTTACTGCCTCTCGCTCGGCTTTCACGCGCCAGAACCAGGTGGCGCACCAGCTGGCATTTGATTCTGTCTTTCTGCACATCAAACAGCAGCTCCTACTGGTTCCCAAGATGGAGGTAATGTCCTAGAATTGTATGAGGTATAGGTCTCTATATCACTTGAATCATGTTTATTGCATGCATCTGTTGTGTACCAGACTGTGCAGCATGCTCTGCTACGGAAGATATTAAAATAGAGTGGCGCTAACTCTACACACAGCATTTTATGTTAACAAAGGTGCTACTTTTGAAGACTCTTCTCAATGGGCCTGAAAGGGAAGTTACAAATAGTTGCTTGCATTTACATGGTGTCTATTGGACTTACAAGCCTCACCTCTCTAATCACTGCCTTTTTCCTGCTCAGAGCTGGGGCTATGAAGGCTCTGGGGAAACACTGACTGAAGACCTTCCTACGTTCAGCCTCACTCCACTTGAATATATCAGCAATGTAAGTATCCTCCTATAGCATTAAAAGAAAACTATTGGGTAATCATAAAGATAGAAACTTGCCATTTTAAAAAATAAGGACTCCCCCTGGGATCCTATGATTCCGGGTGTACACAAACAACCCAAATAAACCATACATGTTAGGTTACATGAGCCAATTAACAGACATAGTTCTGTCTTTTGCTTCCACACGTTTGCCTGTAAAAATTACAATTGCCGTATTTCTGGTCAGGTGATCTCTAAGGCAGCACACAGACCATCACTGAATGGTGTTTCAAGGCAAATAAAATATTCTTTAATATGCCACTTAATTTGATATAAACTATCTGTTGCTCTGTTATTCATTCTGGGGTTATAGTTATCCTTTAAATGATATTAATGCAGTGCATGTCCCTCACTTTGTTCACTATCTTTGTCTAGATTGGACAGTACCTCATGTCCCTTCCTCTGCATTTGGAGCCTTTTGTCACCCCAGAAGATTCTACTTTGGAACTTGCATTGCATGCTGGGAAACTGCCATTCCCTCCTGAGCAAGGTACCTAGGAACATTTCCTTTAGACTCAAGCAAGGTAGCAGGTTTAATTCGTAACTTCCAATACACTGACAGCCATTGATAGTGAATAAACAGTTGTGATTCCCTCTTATTTATTCATATCATTGACAGTATTACCAAATAGTATCCATTGCATAACAGGCCCTTTATTTGACCCTCTCTTGAATTGATATTGCCTCTGTCCGAATACTAGATCAACATTTCACACTTCATTTGTTAATCACATTAAGTGACTTGGCACAAAAGATTTGTAGACAAGAAATGAAGAATGCCATGATACAGGTCTCAGTGTGAGGGTGGTGTTGCTTATCATCTTGGTGCTAACTTTATGTTCCAGGAGAGGAAACACCAGAGTTGGATAACATGGCCGATTACTGGCTGGGTTCTCTAGCTCGAGCCACAATGCAGACGTACTGTGATGTCATCTTGCAGATCTCCGTGCTCACACCTCACACCACCAAGCAGCTGGGAACAGATATAGGTAAGGCCTTTGATTGCATTTGCACTGAACTAGTGCAAATCCTTTACATTTTCTTTCCAACCTTGTTCATGCTATAAAAGGGATGTCTGGTTTTTCCAGAATCTGTGTTTTTGTATACTCGTACGTATTACATACCCATTTAATCATAGAGATTAAAGGGTTATTTTTTTTCTTGTTTGTTTATTATTATTTGCAGTAAGGATGCAGTGAATACACTATTTGGGATTTAGCCAAATCCTTCATGAAAGATTTGGTCAAGACACAAGGATTCATCAGAATCCTTTTCTAAAAGGCCAACTCCTGGCTGAATCCTGAACCGAATGCTGGATTCGGTGCATCCAGGCAGTGTCTGCCTTGCTTTAAAGCGATATGTATCTTCCATATAACCCATAGAAACAGTGTAGTAGTCTGAAAAGAGCACAGATGCATCTGGAGATGCTTTCAGCATCAGTAAAATAAGCTTATGCCATTCTGACTGAGTAAACTAGTAGTAAACTACTACTTATATCACATCAATACCTGTTTTTTTAAAAACCCGCCGCCAAGCTGTACCTGCTTTCCTTGAGCCTGACCCGGACCTGCTTACCTGCCTTCGTGAGCCCATGGATTTTTACCTGACCTGTTGCCAGCAATGTCTGCCTCGCCATCCAGAAGTGATGTCACATTGACAGGAAGTGTTGTCACGTTGACCGGAGATGACATCACGCTGGTTGTTTTTTTTTTTTTTTAACATTATGACACTTTTCAGCTCTTTCCCCTGGATTGGCCACCTGTTGCCCCACCACTGCAGAGAATCGGGTACCTGTGGGCCACCTGCACACCTGGCAAATGAAGAATAATTCTGCTGAGTCCTAATCATATTGCGGGGGACTGTTGGAGCACTGTACCTCCAATATGCCTCTTTTAATTGTATAATGCCATTACAAGGCGCCAGAAGGGGAACTGGCCTAGTCGTTTGAGGGAGTGGTGACATATAATTGGGGCACAGAGGGCTGAATTGTAGCTGTTTATAGCACACAGAATAGCAGAGACAACTGCCTGGGTTTTTATGGTCAGTACAGAAATATACAATTAAACAAAGGCAGTATTCTGTGTAAGTGATCTCATCATAAGCCCATATTGCACCACACTGGACCCACAACCCATTGCACATTCTAAACATATCCTGATATATTTCCAGATTATCTGATAAACGTGATGGATGCGTTGGGTTTGCAGCCTACTCGGACTACGCAGCACATTGTCACCCTTCTCAAGGCCAAACCTGAAGAATACAGACAGGTTGCTAAGGGCTTGCCCCGGAAACTCTCCTCTTCTATTGCGGCCATGAGAAGCCTCGAGTACTAAATGAACTTAAGTAACAAACAGGAACCTAACAGAGGCCCAGCACATGATTCTGCCCCGCTGGTACCTTGTTAAACTGACCAATACCCAAATACTGTAAATGTTGTTTATTGCTGAATCTATAAAAATGATTTCCTACAGTATGTCACCACTTGGGTTTGATTACTCGCATTGAAAGCTTCCTCTTTAGCCGGAGAGTATGCTTTTAGCCTTGGGCTTAAGTGGTTAATAAGCTCCACAAAGTATAAGAAAAGGCAAAAAAAAAGGTTTCCTAGGTACAGTAAATCCACTTTACCTGCATGTACAATTGGGTGCTGGCTACTGGTATATTACTAATAAGGCCACATTTTTAAGCCTTATGCTAATGCCCTTTCTAACAGACTGTCCTTTGGCCTGCTTTGTTCTTGTTTGTATGTGTCACGTTGCTGTATATCTGACAAACAAGTGAAAGTCTTTGAAGCATATAAAACACACTTTAGCACATATACTGTATTGTGATATAGTTTTTATGAGCTTATTAATGAATGTATGGGAGTCGTGGTAGAGGTACGCATTCTCTATAAAGTAGAGGGGCTTTTGTGCTACCTCCTGGCTTAAGATAGGTGCTGAGCAATAAATCAAGGGCAGATATATGACCAGCAAAGTTGAAGCCCTTTATGTTCACCTGTAGACCTGTCTTTTCTCATGCCCCTTCGGATTTTAAAGGAGTTGCAAGCCAAGGGAGTTGCCAAATGTTAAGGCGCTCCCCATTGATTATAATGACTTAACTTATACCTGATCTTAAGAGAAATTTGCACTGGTCCAGCGAGCGGTCCTCTTCCTTCCTCATGCACAGTAGAGTTAAAGGAGAAGGAAAGGCCAATATGAATTAAGCTTTATTAGTAAGGTCTATATAAATACACCAGTAAGTAATGCTGCTCTGAGTCCCCTGTGTGGGCTTGAGCATGCTCAGTTTGCTCCTCTTCCCCCCTCCCTTTCGCCCCCCTCCCTGCTGTAATCTCAGCCCAGAGCTATGAGTGAGCAGGGAGAGACCCATTCAGGAAGTGATGTCACGGCAAGCTAATATGGCAGCTGTGATCCTAAACAGAGCTGTTTACTCAGGTATGGTAAAAAATTCTGCAGAATAAATTTGGTGTTATAGCTTGCATTATTGTGGCTACAATAAAATGCCTTGGTAGCATTCCTTCTCCTTTAAAGGCCAAACTTTTACTAAAAAGACAGCTTTTTTGCTCTATTGTGCATGTGTCTACTGCTGTATTTTGAAGAAATAAGAAGGGAGTAAGAAGGTCACATGCTCGCAAGTGACCAAGGGTGTTAAAGTCTTCTGCTAATAGGAGCACTGTCCCAAAGTATCAGGTAAGTCATTACCTTGGGAAGTCGCCCTAACATTTGTCCCCCCCCCCTTGGATTGGAGCTTTCATTCTCTAAGGGTGGTGGCAGACGGGGAGATTAAGTAAGAAAGTAAGAGGGAAACGTGGCCTTTTCTACATCTGTTTTACATACAACCATTATGTCTGCTTAGGGAAAGCCAATAGTAGCACATTTGTCAGCATGCTGTGGATCCTCTAGTTGCCAAACAGAGGCAAATCCAAAAATCTACACAAAATACCACAATGCATGCTATTAATAAGTAAAAAACTATTTATTAGTACATAGTTAAAAAGTCAAGCAAAACCCCTTATGGAGCCTTCTCTACATCTGTTCTAAGCAAATTCCTTGTGCCGGTATATTGTGGTGTATATTAGGCACATGATCCAGATTACAAGGAACTCACTAGGGTCATCTCGTTCCTACTGAGCAGCCATTCTGCTTCCATGACTTCTCAGGTTGGACTGATTATACTCCTGTTTGCTGACAAAGAATGGTACGGGGTATTTTTGGCAAATGGTACCTGTCATGTCTGAATGCTGGTGAATGTCCAGCAGATTGAAGCCTATATGCTGGGTAACCTAGAGAACACCCAGAAGCCATGTTAAAGTGAAGGAGATTTAATGGTTAGAATGTAAGCAACAACAGGAGTACAAACTGAAAAAGCAAAGTCCAGATACAGGCCTGGGCTGAGAAGGTCAGGGCTGGAGGAAGACTAGCAATGTCCAAGTAGGGTCAAACAGGGTCCAGTAACAGGCTGAAGGTCAAACCAAGGAATCCACAGAAGACAGGAACCAGGTGGGAACAGCTAGAGGACACGTACCCAGGCACATGAACCAAGAATCACAGAAGTCAAAGGCTAAATCAGGTTCAGGAGCTCAGATGATCTTCATGATTGTGGGTTGGATAACAGGCCGAAGGTCAAACCAGGGAATACACAGAAGACTAGTATTGGGAACCAGGTGAGGACAGGAGCAAGGGAAACAGGCAGTGGACACGGAAGCTGGAATCACAGAAGTCAAAGGCTTGATCGGGCTCAGATGATCAAGCAAGGAGCAATGGTCAGGGACAGATTTATAAAGGATCCTGATTACGGTATGGAGAACACATGGGACTAATGAGGTGGGTGGAGTCAAGGGAAAATACAATGCATATATATAGGTAGGCGGACAGGTCAGGCACAGCTATGGGAGCCTCCAGTGGCTCAACTGGAAAGTGCATAATCCCAGGAAAACTCATGCCAGAGTTCGAATCCCACCTACCAATGGAATGACTAACCATATAACTTCAATTGGAACAAAACGTAAAACACAGTTTCCAATTTGGCCAAGTTGGCCAATTTAACTGCATATGTAATTATATCAGGAACGCCTGCTCTAGAGGGTGAAAATGGAGCGAGAATCCTGCCTGCCATGGGTACATGTGGCTCTTCCCTGCCATGTACATCTCCGCTCCACTTATCAGTGCAATATCCCTTCTTCAGATGTCTCATTAGAGCATAATCTAGTTTCCCTAAAACTGAATGGTAATATTGCTACAACAAGCAACAGCAGTATGAGTAACATAGCACTCATAGGGAACATTCTCTTTGGACAAGAAGAATATATCATTATATTTTGCTGATTTCGTTAAGCTCGGAAGAACAGTGGAAATTTAGGGAAGGATTAGATGCCCTTTAAATCACAACCTGACTTAATTCCTAGAATGATTGCTGTTTTGCATACAGAAGTCAGGGTTTTGGTTACTGTTTTGCACCTACAGATAAGGAGCCTGGTCGCATTATAATGGTGGATCACATGAAGGCAACTTTTTAAAGCTAATGCCCTCGTTTGAGACTTAATATTTGCTCTGGGCCCTCGGTTGGTCGATGAAAACGTAGCCATGCTAGCCAATGAAATGTGGTCCAGGAATATGACCACCCATATGACATGGGTTTCTAGAAGTAATTAAGAACACAAATAGACATTCTTCCTTAATCTCATAAACTCTGGCCTTTAGGGTAGGCAGTTATCAAGACTTTTTATACTGATTCATAACTGCTTAAAGGAGAATTCAACCCCGTTGGTGCAAACCTTCCCCCCCTCCTGAGTAGGACCCCCCCCAACCAATGACCCTAACTTGTTACTTATGCCTCCTTCTAGCTCCTCCAGCGGATTTCACAGGCACCATCTACCCCCGAGTGGTCTTCTTTCCAGATACAATGTTGTCTCAGAAGACGACAATGGACCCGGGAAGATGGCTCCTGTGAACTCTGCTGGAAAGGACCTAGAAGGAGGGGTAAGTAGCAAGTTAGGGACACCGGCCCGTGGGGAGGATAGAGAGGAGGAGTATTGAGCCAAGGGGGTTCAATTCCCCTAACTCATTGGGGAAGCCATCATTTTGCCCTTTTATGCTCATCAATAAAACTGTTGACTCTAACAATCTATGACTGATGTTCCAGCAGGTGAGGGCTGTAGTCAATGTTTGAGCTCGTAGCACAGAGCCTCTCTTATCTTTCTATGAAGTTTTGGCCAATCCTTATAAAGGCCACCCTTTACCAGTATTAGTACAGAATTGTGTTTGTTAACATGAAGTTATATCTCCCGTAATATAGTGTTTAATTGTAACATACTGGCATGCACACCTAAAGGTCACAATGACTTGTATTTAGCTGTAGCCATTTGTAGTGTTGTTTAATTCTCCTCATCACTGGAAACAGGTTCAATGGTATTCACTCTCAGGGAATCATAATTTGGAGGAGGGGTGCCAGGTATATCCTCAGCCACATGGTCTCCATCGTCCTGCTGGAAGCCTGGGTTGGTGTGAGCCTCCACCAGCTCAGATACAGTCGGCGGTGGATCTGCGTACTCAGGCTGCCGTCGTCTTTGTCTGCGGTTCCTGTTCCATGCGAGAAGCTTGAGGATGGTGATCCACACACAGTCAATGATTATCTCGCCAAACTCAACGATACACAGGACAGAGCCGCCCATCCAGAAACCAAACTGACCACCCAAGTTGGACAGTAACCAGACCACCTGTAATGAGAACAGTTTTTTTGTTGTACAAAAAAAAAAAAAGAACGTCTAGTTTTATCACTTTTTAATTGTCAACAAGCTCTGAGATTTGGCCATGAGCCTGTGTGCCCAGTATGACTTTGGCAGCTAGTCTGAATTCCAGGCTACTCACGTTAGTTGCTTCAGATTCTGAAATGCTCCGGTAGTTAAACTCTTGAAAGTAGATGTTTAGCCGGACAATTCCATTCCTGCAGAACAAGTGGAGGAGATCTCTATTAAAAAGATACTGTCATGGGAAAAAAGTTTTTTTTTCAAAGGACATCAGTTAATAGTGCTGCTCCAGTAGACTTCTGCACTAAAATCCATTTCTCAAAAGAGCGAACAGATTTTTTTTTTATATTTAAAGGGCAAGGAAAGGCAAAGAATTAAAATCCCATTTTTACTAAGAAATCTACCTCCAATATACTTTAATTAAAAAATGTGTACCGTTTTTATAAGAAGCCTGACTGTATGCAGTGAAATTCTCCCTTCATTTATTGATGTGGATAGGATTTGTCAGACGGTCCCTAACTTCTGGCAGGGAAACAATCATACTTATGAACAGCAGGGGGAGCCCCTGCCTTACTTACCAGCCATGCAGAACTCAAGCAGCTTTGTTTTTTGATCATTTATGACGATCCCTAAGAAGCCCAGACCACACCGATCATGTGTATGTAGTCTAGTCTTGCAAAGATGTATAACAAAGTTACAAGATGACAGCCCCCTGTGGCCAACTTTGAAAGCATAAATCATTTGTTTGATTAGGCTTGTGGTGCAGTAAGTTCATGTTTATGTTTAGTATACAAAATACAGCATTTCTAGCCTTATTCTATTTTACACTTTCCTTGCCCTTTAATTTTTAAATCTGACATGGGGCTATACATATTGTCAGTTTCCAAGCTGCCCCCAGTCATGTGACTTGTTCTCTGATAAACTTCAATCACTCTTTACTGCCTTACTCCAAGTTGGAGTGATATTACTCAATTTCCCCCCAGCAGCCTAACAACAGAACAATGGGAAGGTAACCAGATTAGCAGCTCCCTAACACAAGATAACAGCTGCCTGGTAGATCTAAGAACAACACTCAATAGTAAAATCCAGGTCCCACTGAGACACATTCAGTTACATTGAGTAGGAGAAACAACAGCCTGCCAGAAAGCAGTTCCATCCTAAAGCACTGGCTCTTTCTGAAAGCACATGACCAGGCAAACTAACCTGAGATGGTGCCTATACACCAATCAGGATCTTCCTCTCCCATTTCAGCAAACACATTCTGTATGGAGCTGGCTTCTTGGATTTTGAACATCCAGAAAACCCCCACAAATAGTTCCTGAGTCATTTACCTGTTTACAGTGATGTTGTAGCTGGAATCCTTCTCATAAGAAAGGACATGAAAAATCCAGTCCTAAATAAGGAAGAAGACAAACCTTTTGTTAAAGGGGACATATAACCAATTACCAAGTATAGCTACAGTTGTGTTCAGAATAATAGCAGTCTGACATCACTAACCTGATTTTGGTAGAAATTCTATTTCTACGTGGCAAATAATTTACTAGTAGGTGTAGAAGAGAAATAGAAACCAACAGACCAAACAGCCAAGACATGCTGCTGGTTCTTTGCCATTGAATAATTCATTGAGGCTTGTTCCAAATAATAATAGCATTCCAAATAATAATAATAATAGCCTGTTCCAAAGAATAGCAGTGTGGAGTTCAATTAATGAGCTCATTCATTGTGTGAAATAACAGGTGTCAATTCCTGCCCTTATTTAAGGAAGGTAGAAGCAAATGTTGTGCATTTTGATTATAGTGCATTTCTCTCTGATAATTTGAGTAAAATGGCTCGTTCCAGACATTGTTCAGAAAAACAGCGTACTTTGAATAAAAAGTTCATTGGAGAGGGGGAAACGTATAAAGAAGTACAGAAAATGATAGGCTGCTCAGCTACAATGATCTGAAATGCTTTCAAATGGCAACCAAACCTGAAAGAAGTGGAAGAAAACAGAAAACGATCATTGGAATGGATAGAAGAATACCCAAAATGGCAAAGGCCAATGATCAGCTCCAGGAAGATCAAAGAAGGTGTAAAGTTACCGGTGATACAGTTACAATTAGAAGACTCCTATGTGAAGCCAAGCTATCGGCAAGAAGCTCCCGCAAAGTCCCATTGTTGCAAAAAAGACGTTCTGAAGAGCTTACCGTTGCCAAAGAACACACTGACTGGCCTAAAGAGAGAAGCTGGTGCAGTGTCGGACTGGGACACAAGGGGCCCACCCAAAAACCTTAGACCAGGGGCCCACTGAGCTGGTGGCACAAGCATCATGATATGGGGATGTTTCTCATACTATGGTGTTGGGTCTATTTATCTCATACCAGGGATCATGGATCAGTTTCATTACATCAAATACATGAAGAGGTCATGTTGCCTTATGCCGAAGAGGAAATGTCCTTGAAATGGGGGTTTCAACAAGACAACGACCCCAAACTACATGAGCAACATCTTGGTTCCACACCAACAAGACTGACATTATGGAGTGACCAGCCCAATCCCTGGACCTTAATCCAATAGAAAACTTGTGGGGTGACATTAAAAATGGTGTTTGTGAGGCAAAAGCAAGAAATGCAGAAGAATTGTGGAATGTAACAGGTGCCAGAAGTTGGTGGACTCCATACAACACAGATGTGCAGCACTTCTCACAAACACACATTATACAACTAAATATTAGTTCAGTCATTCAAAGGAAAGCAAAATATTTAAAGTTTCAGTATATACAGTGGATGTTTGAATTTATAAAGAAGAATACAGACACTGCTATATTTTTGGAACAAAATATACTGTTCTGTTTCTGTAAAGGAATAACACAAATTCCATGTGCAGAGTTCCCAGAGTATTTGTGTGTATGGAAATAAAAGCCATTATAAGGATTTTGAGCTTTATTCACTTTTTTTTTTAAACACACTGCTATTATTCTGAACACAAGTGTATGGTTTTTTTTTAATTTGCAAACTGAGCCTTAGAAATCTGTTTATCTGTAGTTATTTATTTAAGTGGGATTCCATGTTGGTTGCCCTTTAGCCTTTCATTTTAGGCTTTTTGCTTTGGAAAGCAAATGTTCTACGGAGGGTTTATGGCTCCCTCAAAGTTCTCTGTGTAGAAAAAGGGGATCACCCAAACATTTTTTTCAAGTAATTCATGATAATCATTGTTATATTATCTATTAATTCATTAATTTGAGTTCAAGTGTAAAAATACCTACACTAGGGGGCAGATTTACTATTGGTCGAATTTCGAATGATAAAAAAATTCAAAATTTGACCAGGGAATAGTGGGGAGGTAAAATCCTACGAATTCGACTCTCGAATTCAAAGGATTTTACCGCAATTCGAATGATCGAACGATCGAATATAGAAAATTTGATCGTTCGTTCGAATATTCGAACGATTTTTTAGCGATTGATCGAATTTTTTAATATACGATCTTAGGGAATGATCCCCATTTCGTTAGGTTTAATCTGGCAAAGTAGGTGGTCGAATTAAAATTTAAAGGGGAAGTATTTGACCATCGAATTTTCTAATATTTGAATAAAATTAAATTCGAATATTCGAATTTGACTATTCGATGGTCGAATTTGCATATTCGAAATCTTTTTGAAAATTCGATCGAATATTCGAATCACTCGTGAATTTAGTAAATCTGCCCCTAGGTGTCTCCATACGGTCTGAAACTGGTCTGCCATCAGTGGGGCTACAGGGGGTTCTACAGTTAGGGGCCCTATGGCTCAGGGTACACAGGGGGCAGAAAGGTGCAAGTCATGGATCACAAAGGGATTAACGGAAAAATTAGCAAATTTCCAGCGAAATTAGAGAATTGCCAAAAAATTGTGCAAAACGATTTTCGGTGAGTGTCCAGTCATTTTTGGCGCGTCTCTTTTTTTTTACGCTAGTGAATTTTCACCAGGCGAATTTTCGCTGGCGTTTCCAGAATATATTCGCCAGCAGCGAATCACGCAAATTCACCGCAAATTTGCATCTGCCGAATAAATTTGCCCATCACTAATGGCTGCGGTTTTCCCATGATGGCTGGGCAGGATCATGGATGTGACCATTTGTGCCAGGGCATTTTCAATGGGTCCCCATCACCTAGGGGCCAGGTGACAGATGGGCTAATAATTGGGGCCCGCAGGGGGATGGGCTCTACTTGGTATTATGGGACCTCCTTGAATACTGAAGGTGGTACTCCTTATGATAACTGTATAAGAAACATTTTCAATATTTTATTTACTGGGAATTTGATTATTTAGGGTTGGAAGGTTCTTTGTCCTAGTAATCTGGCTCTCCTTGCCTTAATCCAGGCACAGGAGGAATTGAAGAGCTGCATAAATTACTATAAATGCCACCGCAATAGGCAAGTTGTCTAGTCATCACTAATGCAGCGACCAGGCTACTCCGTACTCCAGGGAGCTGTTGTGCCCATATACTCACCTCTGCCCCAGCTGAAGGCCAGTCTGCCATTGAGATGACCATCTTGTAATGAGTGTCACTGGGAGAGGCAAGAGAGAGAGTTTACACAAGAGATTTCCTAATGCCCCACCGCTGTATAAAGACTAAAGCCCTTCTGCAGGTTCATTGGTGTGGGAGCCCAATAACAGCTTCCCCGGAATATACTTTGGCTATTGAAATCATCGCTCATCGTTGGTTACAGCAACAGATGATTATCAGCTCTGCTTCTGAAACCCAGTGGACCAGCATCAGATGATGTGGAGCATAATTGTGGCCTGTTTTCCATAAATGTGTTTTGCAGAACTATAGGGGGTGGAGCTTTGATTATCAATTATTTATTTTTCTTTCACAGAAATGTGTTGTGAGCAAAGATGCCAACCCAGGCAATCCCCGTCTGATGATCTGGACAGACAGCAGGTAGGCTGACCTGACAGGGAACTACAGTTTATCTTCCCCACTGTGAGAGCAGAGCACTGATTGGCTACTCACCTCCAACTGTGAATCTAGGGGAGAACCATTAGGCTATGTCCACTGTTTATTAGTAACAGAAGGAATCCAGAGTGGATGTATGGGATATACCAGTAAAGGTGGCCATTATAATGGTAAAGGGGTTGTTCACCTTCAGGCAACTAGTTGTTTTCAGACAGATCACCAGAAATAACGACTTTTTCCAACTACTTTCTATTTGTGATAGTTTTTCTAATATTGAAGTGTAAAGTGTCATTTTTCACCTTCTATAGCAGCTCCGGGAGGGGTCGCCGACCCTGTAAACTGTTCTAAATTGATATATTTAATGGACACATTTTTATTGCTGAGCTGAATCTCTGGGTTTCATTACAGGCAGCTTTTAGAATTGATACAATAGTTGCTAATACCCCAGAGATACTGCTGAGAAATGGATCAACTAAATGTTGCAAAATTGTATCAGTTTAGAGTCCGCGCCTGAATTATTGAGCTGCCAGACTCAAACACCAAAGACTCCAAGATTCAACTTCAAACGTGGATTTTGGAAAAACAGTAAAAAATAAATAATGGAAAGTCATTGAAACAATTCTTGATTTCTGGGGAACAATCTGAAAATAACTGACCTGAAAAAAAGTTTTGGAAGGTGAACAACCCCTTTATTGATCCTTTTTAGCCCAAATGTTTTGCCCTCTACCTAGTTCTTAATTGTGGAACATGGAATTAAAGGAGTTATTCACCTTTGGGTTAATTTGCAATATGATGTAGAGAGTGATATTCTGAGACAATTTGCAGTTGGTTTTCATTTTTTATTATTTGTGGTTTTTGAGTTATTTAGCTTTTTATCGAGCAGCCCTCCGGTTTGCAATTTCAGCCATCTGGTTGCTAGGATCTAAATTACCCTAGCAACCAAGCACTGATTTGAATAAAGGTGACCATACACTGGCAGATTAAACCTGCTGTTAGTCTTGAATAAAAGACTGGAATATGAATATTAGAGGCCTGAACAGAAAGATAATGACCAGATTTACTAAGGGTCAAAATTTCTAATTGAAAAAAATTAGAAATTCGACCATGTGAATAGGCAGGGAAGTAAAATCCTTCGAATTCGACTAGGAAATATTTGATCGATAAATCGTTCAAATCGATCAATTAGAACGATTTTATCGATAGAATATTCTTTATTCGATCAAAAATAATTAAACCCAAATCGGTAGCTTTGATCTGGAGAACTAGGTGGTCGAATAAAAATTTAAAGGGGAAGTACATCGACAGTCGAATAGTCGATTGAAATTTTATTAGAGTCATTCGAATCGATCGAATTTTCAGAATTCACTGGTCGAAGTGGTCTTCAATTTGAAAATTTTAATTCGAATGTTTTTGAAAATTCGATCGAACTTCGAATCCTTCATGTGAATTTAGTAAATCTGCCCCTAAGGGCTAGGGCAGACGGGGAGATTCGGGGGCATTTTATCGCCTGGCGACTTGTAGCCGCGACTTGTAGGCCCGAACCTCCCGAATAGCCAAGTCCTGAGGCGCACCGGCGTTACTTGAAAACGCCGGCGCCTATTCACACGCAGCGGCGCGATTTTTGAAATCGCTCCAAATTGCCTCGCGAGTCAATTTGGAGCGATTTCAAAAATCGCGCCGCTGCGTGTGAATAGGCGCCGGCGTTTTCAAGTAACGCTGGTGCGCCTCAGGACTTGGCTATTCGGGGAGGTTCGGGGGCTACAAGTCGCCAGGCGACAAAATGCCCCCGAATCTCCCTGTCTGGCCTTAGCCTAAGTGTTAAAAAAAAATTGCAATAGTGTAAATTTTTACACAAAGGGGAACCACCCTTTCAGTGCCTAGAATAAATGTGTTGGCAACACCACTTACTTGCACGGCTGCTGGCACAAGCTGATACAGTTTTCCCGGATGGCTACCGAATCCCGCAGACTATAATAACAGGGAACTGGGGGATAAATAAAGCAGAATACTTAAACATTACCAGGAATTCTGTGTTTCAGCCCTTTTTGTTGTGCGGCTCTTTGATCTCGGCAGGTAAATACGATCAAAGAGAGAAACCCCATTAATGTAGAGTGGACTGTCCCGGCACTGTGGTGTTACCTTTATGCTGATCCCATAGTCTGTGCAACAAGATTAACCTCTAATGACCAGGCAGAAAGTAATGAAGAGGAAGAGAAAGGCATTAAATAGAAAATAGAAGTGGAAAAGGGGGAAATAAGAGAAACAAAAAGGGAAGGGGGATGCAGAGAGGCAAGCAGGCTGAATAAATGGGTCCCAGGAGATCTGTCTTTTAGCATCAACTGCACTAATGGTTCTGACTTCTGAAACAGTGAAGCAGATGTGATCTGATTAACAGACTTGCTACAGAACTGACTTCTGCTACATTGTTTCAAGAGCCAGAACCAGAGGACAAACAAGAGGCTGATAAAATAACTAGCAAGCTTTGTTGACTGTAAATAGGGAGGCAGTGATCCGGCACTGGTATTTCTAAGGCTTTCGCATGATTACGATCAGAAGCGGCATTGCTGTGTAAGAGCTGGATCACTGTTACTTTGGTCACTCGCAGTCAGATATGAAGCCCTAAACAGCACTACATCAGCTGTTTCATTATGAAAAGACTAGAAATCTCCATTCGTAATGCATCATTGTGACATTTAGGGTCATTTATCAACACTGAGCAAATTTGCCCACGGGCAGTAACCCACCCTGCTGTTGCCCCCCTATTTATAGACATATCCCACTCCACAGTGATGTCACAAAAGGGGTGGGGGTGGGCGGGTCAATTTAGATGCCGTAAGCCGGCAGTGCTAGGTCGTAACCCGAAGATTTGGTACAGTAGTCCGCCCGAACCCGCCTGATCCACGAGCTTCGGGCCAGCTCGCATATCACTAGTTGCCCAAGGACAAATTTGCCCAGTGTTGATTAATGAGCCCCATTATCTTTAAAATGGGGGGCTGCCTAAAGTGTCACTTTCTGGTTTCAGTTTCATCGACTGTGACTGTCACGGCTGGAAGTTGAAGTTCAACAATAGTTCTTTAGACCACATATTAAAACTCCATGCTTTGTAATATATGTTGTACAGTTACTAAGCAAAGGAAGCTCAGTATGACCTACCCCAGTTGGGATGCTTCTCGTTAGTGCAGTATTCAGATCCATTCGGCAGGGGATACTGGTAGTGAGCGCATTTGCACGTTTTCACCATCTCCTCCTGGTAGCAAGAACGCAGGCACGACTGATAATGAGACGGGACATAGAGGGGTTGTTATTACCTATGAGAATATAAACAACGGATACTAGAGGGGGCATTGTCTTTGCAAGCCCGCCAATAGCGAGAGTTTTCATTTGCTGAATAAAAAGCTAAATAACTCAAAAATCACAAATTATACAAAATGAAAACCAATTGCAAATTGACCCAGAATACTAAGAGCAGACACGGGCAGATTCAGGGTGATTAGTCGCCCTGCGACAAATGTGCTCTTCTTCGGGGAGACTAACCTCCCCGAACTGCCTTCCCCTTCATATGTAATGTGAAAAACCTCATTTGAGGAGCCCAGACTGACCAATTATAGCAGACTTAGTCAAGCCTGAAATTTCCCAGCTTTGCAGACTTGCATTTCTAAGGAACCTTAGATACTGCCTTCCCCAAGAATTTCGTTTGGCTGTAGAAACTCTACTGAAATCAAAGTACATTCTATGGTTAAACAATACCCTGTGCTTTATAACAAGACGTGCATTCTCTGTGCTAACTTTCATCAATAAACAAAGGCATCTATAACCAGAACTTCAATGGACTAGTTCATTACTAGAGGGGACAGAGTTGGACCTAGTCAGTGGGTGTTACAATCTTTCTGCCAAGCTTCTTGGCTTCCACACCACAGTATAAGACTGAGGTGCCCACAGCTGATTTTTTTTTGGGGGGGGGGGGTGAAAATAGAGTCCTGGGATGTAGTTATGATGCAACTCTGAAGTTGTAGATGGAGAAAGTGGAGGAATGCAAGTATTGCAGAACAAGACAGTCATAGTCGAAGCAACCTGCACTTGTCAGTAGAAAAATTGCACTAATTCAAGTTTAGCAGAGAATGATGGTCACAGCAGGGCAAAGTGACTGGAACTATATGTACTTTGCCTAAACTTTACCTACTGTGTCTACCTCTGCCCAGGCTCTAAGTACCATCCACCTCCTCCAACAAGCGAGATCCATACAGGCCAAGTACATGTTGGTTTTTCTTCTAAAGGCTAGGACTGTGACACCTCTTGGCCAGTTACTGAACTGCCAGGAGAATAGGGAAACAGACTACTTGCAATAAAGGGGAACAAAAATGTCCCCTATATAAATATTTCTTATTTTTCTGTAGTTATTTTAATATCATGTTGGTCCTGGAAAAGGCTCACAGTTTACAACTGGCTAGGGTTTTTTGGAGCACAAATCCAATGAAAAAAAACATCCTATTAATGAGGAGTTATATTGATGACATTCCCACTCACATTCCCACAAAAGAGACAGACAATGTTGCACTGCATTTCAGTAACATAGTATAACTTTGAGAGAGATGAAAGCAATCAATAAGAGTTTAGATCCAGTTTAGAGGAACACTAAAGTTCTGGCCAAATCAAAACCCTCAAAAATGGCAAATTCAGCACAAACCCCTAATTAGAAATACAAATTGAATATAGTTCTACATGGTGACTGGCTGGGTTGCTGGAGAATGGGGAATACACTTTGAGAATGGTGCATGTCACAGAGTACTCATAATCAACGTGATCTCATAACCTTCATGCACTGCTGCTACTCCTCCTAAACCAGTCACATCTAGATCAGGGATTAAAATAGGTTGGTTGCTGTGTTTGCATGGGGGAGGGGAGTTCAAGAGGTATTTATCTTCTTTTTCTCTTCCCTCTACCTAGGGAGGGCATCACAGTTTAAAAAATAACTAAGTAACTTGTTGTGTTGCTTGTCTTGAAAAATACACAGCATATTCGCCAACGCATCATCCCTCATCTGCAAACTCTATACTGTTTTGCTTTCCATTTTAGAACATACTATATATTTTTTTTTTATCAAGATCATTCTTTAAAGTTGGGTTATTTGTATATTCTATGGAGGGGTGGTCTGGATCCTTCTGCAACCAAAGGAGCCATGGACCAATATGGACCCAGTCTTAAACATCTGTTGAGGGTTCAGTGGTCCTGGGGCTTGAAAAGGGCAAGAAGAGTCTAGCAGGGGTCCCCAACCTTTTTTGCTCATGAGCCACATTTAAATTTAAAAAAGAGTTGGAGAGCAACACAAGCATGAAAAAGTCCATGGGTTTGTCAAATAATGATTGGCTTTTTGGTAGACCCTACATGGACTGGCAGCCTACAGGAGAGAATGCTTGGCAGGACATCTGTTTTTTATGCAACCAAAACTTGTCTCTAAGCCAGTAATTCAAAAATAAGCACCTGCTTTGAGGCCACTGGGAGCAACATCCAAGGGGTTGGAGAGCAACATGTTGCTCGCAAGCTACTGGTTGGGGATCACTGGTCTATAGCTTTTCCTGTAGTAAGGATTTGAACTTTCAGTTCAAAAGAAGAAGTTCAACCCTTAAAAGAATTCAACCCATGACAGAAATTTCATTAGTGATATCTGCCATAGGAAACAGCAAATGAGGTACGAAGTATACTTATAGACTTTTCCAAACATAGCTTCTGAGTTAATGAAGCAATTAAAACCTGAAAATTCTTAGTATCTAGGAATAAAATTGGCTTTTGTCCTGACTGTCATGGTTAGAGGACTCAGGGACTCTAAGAAAGGGCTAACTGATGGACATATCTGCCTGGAGCTAAAGTGATGAGAACTGCTTGGCTTTCTAAAGCACACCGGGAAAAATAATCTAAAGAAAGACTTCATCATCTCATGGTTGTAGCCATTTAGTCCTTAACTGAAGTGCCTCCACTGACTTGATTTGAGTGGCAAAATAGGAAAGCAGCTCTAAGCCACCAGCAAGTATTAGTCTAACCCATAATGAGGCAACAGCATCAGACAGCCCTCCAAGAACAGATTGGAATAACTATTATGGAGAGAATGTGCAGAAATGGCTTCTTATACAGTAACTCAAAGTTCAGTTGCCCCTTCAATTAGTGGTGCAAAGACCAAAGACTGTCCTCAGCCATGGAGGAAAAACCTACCCTACACTCAACTAGTGGAATGTGAAGGAAGATTAGGGGTTCAAACTCTCATATCTCACAATGAAATATTTGAGAGCACAAAGAAGGGTTGAAAGAGAGAACTGCCGGGGTCAAAACACCCTTCCAATCTCCATGATGAATGTGGGTAGGGCATTTTGAGTGCTGCAGTTTCTCCTGTAAAAATATTGGTGT
The DNA here is from genome assembly GCA_024363595.1 of Xenopus borealis. NCBI lineage: Eukaryota > Metazoa > Chordata > Amphibia > Anura > Pipidae > Xenopus > Xenopus borealis. The sequence goes on along the minus strand of CM044448.1, from coordinate 98,024,962 downwards.
TCCAAAGGCCTTATAATGAGAAGCTGCTTGTGCCTGTTGTTGGGTCCACGCTTCTCCCTTCATATCCTGGTGGCTTTAAAGTGGCTCTCAATGTTTTATGCTCATTTGGTTTCTTTATTATGACAGTTACATGCAACTCCAAAGGTTGAAACATCTCTTTTGTACACTGTGCCAGTTTATCTGGAGGACACAAAAGGTTCTTGAAGTAAAAAAAATTGATTGGCTTTGGGTAATTTAAATCAAGAAGGTGTCTGCTGGGTGTAATGCCAGAGATTAAATAAAAAATTTGGACTATGCACAATTAAAATACAAAGTAATAAGCAACACAAAAATACTTTCAGTATTCACCGGATACACCCCATGATCATCTGGTCCAGTTCCGACCAGTTCTTTATTTTGTTACCGTCGGATCTTCAAGTTGACATCAATGAACCACAAATGCTAAATGTCATAACGGCAGCGATACATTGTATCTCTTGTTTAATATTGAACAATAATAGATCTAGCTGAAACCTGATTAGACTACACAATGTAGTCACTTTCTCTTTATGAGAATTCTGACTCTTTACTTTACATTCTGTACATTTTGTCTTTCCCTGAAATTGATTCTAGGTAGTTCCCATGCCTTTGTGCCTTATCATCTTATCGAGGGTCCCCAAGAGGTTATTAGAGATGAGCCCCCGGCGACTAGTCGAATTGACTTCTTGGATCAACTAGCAGTTGGGCAGGTTATATATAGAGTGAAAAGGTTGAACTTGATCAACCTAACTAAATATGTTAATATTTACTCAACATGTAGATTCTTAAATGTAAGGAGGTAACCCTGAGTGTATCAATATTTTATTTATCAGTGTTACCTGGTGGCCATATCCATTCATCATTCTATAGAAGGTACATATTCTGTTTTATGACATGAATCCCTGCCCTAATGGAGATTACATTCTAAGAAACTCTCTCTAGTGTCTGGTGTGCATATGGGTGGTAGTGTTGAGGGTAGAGGAGGCATTGAATGAAACAAGTGGTTCCTTGTTTGGCTTGGGGATCATCTGAGCTTACAGGTAGTCTGTTTCAAAGGCTGTGGGTACTTTTACATGGTGAGCAGACCCGATTCCTGTACTTTGAGATGGGCTTTTTTTTGATCTTTCACACTTTCCTGCTTTTCCTTTTTTTTAACATATGCTTTTATTTAATTTTCATAAAGTATAAAAGAAACAGAAGGAGTTTGGAGGAGCAAATATGTTCCAGTTATTGCAATTTTAACAAATAATAATATGAGCAAGTTATCAATTCAGCTTAGCTGTTTCTACTAAAACAGTGTTTTGTACATGATGTATCCCGCAACCAAAGCTCAGTCATTGTTGGTTAAATGCAGCTTGTAGATAGCATACTGTTGATTTGGTGACTCCACAGCTCTTCTTTGCTGATAAGCAATTTGTCTAATCTCCCCAAATATTCACTTGTGTCTCTGCCCTTAGTGTTCTTGGACTTGTGCCAACTACCCCAGGGTGAACTATTGATCAGCCACCTTCCCTTTTTCCTTCCATTGATGATTCAGCTCTTTATTTCCAGCACAGGGACCAGCTTTCTTTGTAGGGTTTACTGCATAGACTGGGAAATATCCAGCCCCACCACTACTAATACTGATAAGAGCAGAATACTCTTTAACACATTTTACACATAGTTATCTCCAACACCTTAGGTATGATGACCTCCCTCACATTATCTATCATTCTCTTCTAATGCCTCCCTAAGGGTAGGGACAGACAGGGAGATTCGGGGAGATTCTGTCGCCTGGCGTTTAATAGCAGGCGACAATCTCCACGAACGTCCTTCTCCCTGTCCGTCCCTAGTTTAAATGACAAAGCGCCAGCGCTGTGCACACGCGGCGCGGCGATTACCGGAATCGCCCGAAGTTTCCTCACTTCGGGCGATTCTGGAAATCGCTGCGCCGTGTGTGCACAGCGCTGGCACTTTGTCATTTAAACTAGCGACGGACAGGGAGAAGGACGTTCGGGGAGATTGTCGCCTGCTATTAAACGCCAGGCGACAGAATCTCCCCGAATTTCCCTGTCTGTCCCCAGCCTTAAAGTCGTCCCATCACCCCAAAAAAATATTCAAAATCCTATTTTATCACATTAGTCAAGCAAAATGAACATTAATTACACTATATAAATTATTTTAATCTTGTTTCCTTCAGTCTGGGAATTCATAATTTAACAAGCAGGCAGGAGCCATTTTGTGGACACTGTTATTAAGGCAAGCCTTGTATCATCTCAGAATCTTGTTTGTGCACTGGAATGGGGGACCCAATGTCTATCCCCATGTCCTGGCTACACAATTAAATGGTTAAGAGAACTGGGGGAATGTGTGGGGAGCAGTGACATCTAGGAAGTGCTGAATGGAAAGTGAAAGTAATTATCTGCCTAAGGCATAGAGGAGTGGCAGACAATATTTGATTGACAGCTGATATTTTTAAATGAACTTAAAACAGCTATGAATAGTTTAATAAAAATTTGAAATTGGATTTCATGTTTAATTTGAAAAGGACTTTTATTATACAGATATTTGTGTCTGGGTGACGGGTGCACTTTAAATCACTTTACAGCCCACTGTGGTAGAACTTAAATAATGAGTCTGGATATTGTCTGTTTATGCCAATAAACAGGTAGAAAAATTAATAATCTCATTCCCATACCTCTGTCATGGTAGAGCATGTGAAGAATCTGAAGGTGTATTGATCGAGATCTTCTAACTTCTAAATTTTAGTTTTTGAATAATCACTTGACTAAAGATGGTTTAACTTTTACATTATTTTTTAACTTCCTAAAACATGTAACATACTAAAGTCACGATTGACTGTGCATGGATGAAATCTTAATATTCACTCTCAACGGTACCTGGATGGAGTAGGAGCTGTTGAATTCTTCATACAAGTTCTGCACTGGGATATCAGAGCCGTTAACTGTGCAAGAAGAATATGGGGCCTCCATGTGTTGCAGCTGATCCTGGAGAGGAGAGAGGCAACACAACATTAGTTATAAAGGGAGAGCACATTAGCTAGTGGAATTACAATATTGCACGTAGATCAATTACTGATGGGGGCCAGTAAAGGTGGCCATACAGCAGTAATAGAACTAGGTGGGGGCGGGCCCTGGTGCGGGCCGTGCAGCCAGGCCCCCCCCCACCCTAGTCCGTGTTTGATTGACGCGCCGCTGCAGCCGATTCCAGCTGGCTGCAGCAGCGCGAGACTGCCGGGGGGGGGCCCTGCGGGGGTGCGGGCCCTGGCCCAGTTGCACCCCCTGCTCCCCCGTTAGTTACGCCCCTGCCATACAGGTTTAGATTTTTAAAAGATCTTTTAGCTATTGTAAGACCAAGCTCATCTTGAAACGATTATTTCATTGTATTTGTCCATCAACTAAAAACACCATTTCAAGCGTTATCATCTAGTTAGAGATGAGTGAATTTATTTGCCAGCCATGGATTTGTGGCAAAATTACGAATTTTGCCATGTGCAAATTTTTTCGTGAAACTGTGTAAATAATTTGCACCGGAAAAACTTACAGAAAAAAAAAACACCTATAAGAGAAAATGTCCATTCACTTTATTTCATTAGGCCAAAAAAAGTCGACATAAGAAAAACGCCCATTAGGACAAAAAAGTCGCCATAAGAAAAAATGCCAATTGATTTTCATGCATTTGGACAAACAAGTCTACATCAGAAAAAAAACACCCATTGACTTTAAGGCTAGTGGCAGACGAGCAGATTCGGGAAGTTTAGTCGTCAGGCGAATAATCGCCTCTTCCACTTTGATTTCCGAAATCGTCCGAAGATGCCTCACGGGGAAATTGAACCGCCGAGAGAGAATTCGCACAGGTGATTCCTCACTGAAGCGCATGGAAGGCTGGATGACGACAGTTTGAGGAGACTGTCACTGGTCAGAAGAGGCGATTAGTCTCCTGGCGACTAAATCTCAGCTAATCTGCTTGTCTGCCCCTACCCTAATGCATTAGGACAAAAAAGTAGCCATAAGAAAAAATGCCAATTGACTTTAATATATTAGGACACAAAAGGACATTGACTTTCATTCATTTGGACAAAAACACCCATTGACTTTCATGCATTTGGACATAAATGTCTTTAATGCAGCTGGACAAAAAAGTCGCCATAAGAAAAAACGCAGATTGTATTAGAGCAAAAAAATCACCATAAAAAAAATTGCTCATTGACTTTTAAGCATTTGGACAAAAACACCCATTGGCTTAAATGCATTTGGACAAAAACACCCATTGGCTTAAATGCATTTGGACAAAAACACCCATTGGCTTAAATGCATTTGGACAAAAAAGTCCCCTTAAGAGAAAACGCCCATTGACTTTAATGCATTAGGACAAAAAAGTCACCATAAGAAAACACACTGATTGACTTTCATGCATCAAAGTGAGAAAAATTGCGGTGCGCGTAAAAACGCCCATTGACTTCAATGCTTTTTACAAATTTTTCAGCGAAACGGGACAGATTTGCTCACCACTACATCTTTTCGAATCCAGGAAAACTGTGGGTAGCTGCCTACTTGGCCATGCAAACAATTGGACAATGGATACATTTTACTGCGACCGATGCAAATTCTCTAACCTGTCCAATGTCATTGGATACGCGATCGTTTGGTGCCCACTAACCTCCCGATAATTTGACAGTTTTGTTGGATCGCATTAAAATAGGTTGCTAAGGAAAGAGTTAAGATTGAGATCACAGTGGTGTCCTGACTGATGCCCAGCTTCAAAATATCTTTGAGAAATTAATTCCTAATATCAATCATCTTGTTTTAACTCTAGCAATATCCCCTGCAGAGGAACATCAATAGAAGGCTGTGGAGTCAGGGGTTCCGGACTAAGGTGTTGCTGTGAGACCCAGGAACTTCTATTTGTCGTTGTCAGGCCCTGCTCTCAACAGATGACAAACAGTGCTCAGAAAGGTTTCTACTAATGAAAAAAACAAATGACATAGTTAATAGTAAAGCAAACATGTGTGACCACAACTAACTCTCCATCAGTAGGGGGATAAATCATAACAATTAAAAGGACAAAGATAACATCGGCTTCAAAGAACAGATCTTAGTTAAAGCCATAAAAAAGGCTCAGAAAGCTTTTGTGAGTCTGTTGTTTGGATTTACCCGGTTTAAGCTAAACCGTGTGCTGGCGGGTATCCCATCTGATTGCTTTGAAATAAACTTTCCCATAGACTTACCACGAGGACAGCGATGGAGGTCTCTGTGCCTGGCATGGCATAAATCCCCAGGTCCTTGACAAAGGGAAAGCTTCTCTGCTGGTGCAGGATCAGTCTCGCCGCAGCCGTGGTCTGGAGGAACGGCAGATATTCGTCCTGCTCGATGTCCAGAACCAACTTTAACCCTGTGAAATAACATGTGTGGGCATTCAGCTGGTTCAGTAAAGATATACCATACCACATGTCCCATACAGAATGCCAATAGATATATGGAATGCACAATATCACACCATTAAGTTGGACCAGAATCATCATATCATTGCCAGATTTATTTTTGTTTTGTTTACAATTTCAATTTTCATAGGTCTCAAACAGCGCCATGCAGACATGGTTCACTTCAGCATGTTGAGCATCAGCAGTTCTCTCCCTATAAGCCTCACTATTACTTGCGTAACGACAGAAGTAGTAGACACTGCAGCTGCTTCTCTGTAAAGGAGGCTTAGGGTGACCTGCAATGCACATGAAATTGCAGATCACTAGCAAAAATCTTCTCTTCATGGGTGACCCCCAAACTTTTACAGGAGTAGGGTAAGATTACAATTTGATAATGGGCCTGGTAATTTTGTATGAACCTACTTTGGCCCATCGTGTAGGCAGCATCAGCCTGAGACAATGAGGCATTGGGAAAACCGGTGGGCAACTGCCCTCATGGATCCACAACCATATCCTGGACTGGAGGGGAACCATTTGTAGTGGTCAGAGTTAGGTAGCAGGTTGCATGGGAGGGATGTGCTTGGGGGTGAGGGTTCTAAGACTGGGGTGGGGGGTTAGGGGTCAGAACAAAATACAGGCAAGGTCATAGAAGAGGGTGTGAGGCAGTGAGGGACAGAAGTATGATGCAAACAAGCTTGGTTATGATGTAAAAGAGTTGGGATAATGATATAATAATGAAATAGAAGTGATGGCACAGGCCTGATTGGGCCAATGCAGCAGAAATTTGGAGAGCCGGAGGTCCAAACTGGGCACAGGTATTGGGGGCAGAATGACATGTGATTACCAATTTACAGGAAAAAAATATTGTTGGTAAATTTGTAATACCAGTCCTGGACTTTGCTACTATTTTACTGAAATACTGGCCGTGTGGCAACTTGAAATGACAGAAATGTTGAGCCCAGAACGCACGGTGTCGGACAGTGCGGGTAACCAGATTTTTATGGCCTATGGCTAGTAAGGCTGTAACTAGGGGTAGGCAGGAGACTGGAGAGGCACATATCTAGAGTGCAGTGGTTGTGGTGTACCTCACCAGTCTGCCCCTAGTTTAGGCCCAGGTCCAAATGAGTGAGTAATATGCACGCACATGCTGAGGGGAGAGAAGCAGGCCCGGATTTGTGGAAAGGCCACATAGGCCCGGGCCTAGGGTCAGGGCTGGCCGTACCAAGTGCGGGGCCCAATTGGAACCATTTTGGTGGGGCCCCCTAGAAGGAACTTTTCTGTCTGTCGCAGGGTCACAGAGCTGGATGGGCAAATAGTGGCTGCTTTCCCCTCTGTCTAAGTGATGGCTGCCAGTTGGGGATGGGGGCAGGCTGGGCAACTGGGGAATTAAGGGAATAGGAATCAGAGCTCACACTGGAGCGGGGCCCCCATAAGTGCGGGGCCCAATTGGGCCGAATTGGTCCAATGTGCTTAAAACCGGCCCTGCCTAGGGTGACAGAATTTCAGGGGGCGGCATGCTGCCCAGCCACACCCAAATTTGTTCAGAAACACTGGGAATAAGCAGGAAATACAAGAGTTTTTCAATTTCCCATGCACCAATCCCCAATCTCCGGTCCTAATGGTGAAAATTTGCAAATAAAGGGCAGAGTGTGGTGGGAGACGAATGGCAGTGGGCTTGGGGGCGCCCGCTATGTAAATCCGGCCCTGGAGAGAAGGGGGAACACGATGAGGAGAGTCGTGCCAAGATAGTAAGGGCTTGCCTTGGGGCCATCAGAATTAGACCCAGCAATACTAGTTCAAGGTTAAAGCTTACAGTAGGTGCTTTTATACCTCCATGGTGCTCTCAGTAAGAGAGCTCTGGAATTCACACAATTCACTGCTTCCCAGTGTAGCAAACCCACCCAAAGTCTTTATAGAGCCTAAAAGCTAAAAAAAAGGCACATTAACTGTTCCCCCCCATGTTTTATGTCTGCCAGAATTTCAGCATAATTGCACCCACTGGAAACACAATGGCCATGGAATCTTGTGCACAAGTCGCCTTTATACAAGATAGCTCTATCCTTTGCGTCCTTCTGGATGGCTATACTGCCTATTTCCAAAAGCCCCCTAAATATTGTGCAAGATTATTTGCCCCTTCAAACACAAAGAAATGTTCCAAGATGAGAGAACTCCACGAAATTCCAAAATGAGAGAAATTAACAGCAGTGCAGTTGGTCACATTTGAAAGGGAAATGCAGATTGCTTTTAGAGTACTTTGCATCCCGAAATCTAGTATATAAAATAAGCTCAAGTTCCCCTTTAATTAAAGATATTGACAGAGGCGGCCATTCCTTGTAGTATTTTACAATATACTGTAATGGGGAAACCTAGTAAACACCGTTGTTTTTAATCTACACGTGGTTGGATCATGCCCAGTTTGGCAGGTGGAGTGGCCGGCAAATTACACTGTCTTGTCTAATATACAAAGCCCAGCATTTATTATCCTACAGTAAAAGCTGATTCTGACAGTTAGAACTTTTAAAGTTATTTTAAATCCTTAGAATACATAAAGGAAACCTGGATTTGAGTGATTTATCCATCTCGCAGCATTACTAATTACACACCTCCTGCAGGTTTTCTAGAAATTATGTAAAGACTTTCAATAAGGTATAGGGATGCACCAAATCCAGGATTCGGTTCGCGATTCGTCCGAATCCTTCTGCCTGGCCAAACCGAATCCTAATTTGCATATGCAAATTAGGGCCAGGGAGGGAAATCATGTGACTTTTTGGCACAAAACAAGGAAGTTAAAAATGGTTTCACCTTCCCACCCATAATTTGCATATGTAAATTAGGGTTCGGATTCGGTTCGGTATTCGGCCAAATCTTTCGGGAAGGATTCGGGGGTTCAGCCGAATTCAGAATAGTGGATTCGGTGCATTCCTAGTGAATTTGTCCTGTTACACATACCGGCCAAAAATTTGTGAAACGCATTGAAGTCAACTGGTGTCAAACTAATTTTGATGCATGTCAATTTCGACGTCCGCGACAGTTTTGATACGCACGCCTATTTTGTCCAAATGAATTAAAGTCAACGGGGTCCAAATAATTTTGACACCAATGAATTTTTGCTGCAATCTCTGAATTTATTCACTGGCGGTGGAACGCGGAAAATGCAGCGAATTTGCACCTGCCGAATTTATTCGCCCATTAGGTACAGTAAAGTGACAGGTAGATAAGTCATTCTGCTATTATATGAATTCCCATCAGCCCACCCTGCCCCAGTGGAGCTTACAATCTAAGGTCCCCTCTCACATTTACACTCACACTAGGGTCTGTTTTATGAGGAATCTGCCTGTGTATTTTTGGAGAGTGAGAGAAAACTCTGGTACCTGGAGGAAAATCTCACAGATAGAGATGGGCGAATGTTTTCACCTGGTGCGAATTTATGGCAAACTCCTGCGATTCGCCGCAGGCAAATAAATTTGCGAAACAACAGTAAAAGTTTGCCTGGCGGAAATTCGCCTGCATCTCATTTTGGACTCTGCATCCGTTTTTATGACACCGGCAATGTGTGCCAGCGTCCAAATCTAGAAATTTGAGAAAAATTTGGCGAGTGCAATGCCCCAGATTCACTCATCATTACTCACAGACACTATGTCTTGGATGGCAATGCCAGGTCTAGCTTTTAGTCAAACCAGCCACTGGATGGAAAATATAAAGCATGTTCCCCCATTTATTTTACATTTCAACTTTTGCTCATCTGGTTATTTTATAGTTTTTTCTTTGTTTTTTTTTTTTTTGTCCCTCTGTTTTTGTACATTTCAATTATAAGTTCCCCATAATCACTGTTTTCCTCTCTCTGTCTTCCTTAACTCTGTCCCCTTATCCTCCTTGTCATTAAAGTTTCATTTCAATAATTGTCCTCCTCTCCTTATTTACCATTCTGTCATGTCTATAATATGTACATTTCTTTTCCCCTTTCTTCTCTTTTGTACCATTATATAATTTCCCAATTTTCTATGTGTTCTTCTCTGTCCTTCTTCTCACTCATGTACTATTCTCTACTCTGTCCTCTCTCCCCATTTGCCATTAACTGTCTCCCCAACCCCCCATGTGCCAAGCTTTCCCTTCTTCCATTCTATATTCTCTCTCTTTGCCCACACACCATATATAGGGTTGCCACCTTTTCTAGAAAAAAAACGGCCTTCCTATATATTTATAATTTTTCCCTATTAATAACATTGGGATCAACCCTCATTTTTTACCGACCAGGCCGGTAGAATCCCAGGCAGGTGGCAACCCTACCCATATACTGGTCTCTCCTTTCCTTCATCTCTTGAAGTGCCACTCAATTATCCACTCCTCATATGCCAATCTACCCCTTCCCATGTCTTTCCTCAGTGGAATAAGGTTTCCCCTACCAGAGGTGCAGAGTTCTATTAGACCACAGCTCCAGTGGAGGAAACAGTTTTCCACTTTTAGGTGCCCTTTAACCTAATTCCTCTATACAAACTCTTCTTTTGTGCTCTGCCTTCCCCATATACCCTCTGGTCCTTTGAGTTTAAAAAAACATACAGTAAATAATGTTGTACATTCAAATATCTTACTTCATGTCCATGTAGTTTTATTATATCCATTATTTTTTGGGTACAATATGAAACATTGCTTAAAAACGCCCAGCACTGACTGTTACCACACAAAGAAGTGCAGGATTCCTGATATTCAGTTCATTGCTGAGTAAACAGTGTGGACATTGAGATATTCTGGGCACCTTCTCTGGGGCAGAGATAGAGTGATTCTGTTATAGATACCTAATACCTCTCAGTGATATGAGATATGAGATATGGGAAAGCAAGCTGGAGTTAAACAGAGCCAAGCTGCCTCAAATACTTTGATATATTAAAAATCCAGGCTGGCTTTGAACTTGTTATGAATATAGATTTATATATGACATTAAAGCAACAGAGATTTAGTTGAATTAAGAATATACAGTATATTTAGAGCAATCAGTTATCCATAAATCAAGACTGGGTCTGTGTATAACAACTGGTGCTGTGCTGGTCCATTTACCACTGTATGTGATAATCACCTTGAGCTCTTTAAATATCAAGCATGATATACAGCAGTGTAAGTGAATAATGAAAGACAAATATTCTCAAATTAACCAGAGAAAACTACACAGTGGCAATATAGACTCAGTTTACAGTGTGTCTGCCTAACCTTGTCATATCAGTCTTCCAGGATCCACAGCCCTTGTCCAGCTGCAGACAATAGCTCAAGGGCTACTTATACCTGCTTCCCAGACTCCCCCATGCTGGATCATTGGCCAGTCTTCCATATTATAGCCTTGTGTCATGTTTCTGTTCCTGATCTTGATTTGTTTTGGTTCTTATGATCTTTTTCCTGACACTGTTCCTGATCCTGTGGCCCCATTCTTTTGACCCTGCTCCAGCCTTGTAAGTCCTGCTTCTTTCCTTTGGCCTATAACCTAAACATTTCTGGTGGCCCTCTCCCAATCAAAGGCTGGTGATGATGACTCCTGTACCAGCTGCTGACCATGGTAAGTCAGTCACTTCATTTTCCTTTAACTCAAATACTAAACCTGGACTGTAAAGTTACTGTGGGCAGTTGTAAGTAGCACACGTGCCAGTATGGAACAGGAGCTCCCATAAACAGGTCATATGTGTACCAGTGAAGAAGACCCATCCAAGTTGCACATGGCTTGGTTTTTCCATGAACTTCTGAGTAGTACTGCTAAACAGGCCTGGCTGAAACAATGATCTATTATTTCCTACAAAGAACAGACACACAGCCTTTCATTAAGCTAAATTCATTATGTTTTAGAGGCTTTTCATCATTGTCCTTTGTCACACCCTCCTACTAAAGAGAACTATATGACTTCATTGTATGAAATGCTGTATAGTAAAATTAAGAACAAAAACTTTAGTCTTTAAAGGGAAATGAGTTTGTTCTTCAGATATGGTCCTGTAAGTGAGTGGCAGAGAATTCCAATGAAAATGTCAATGCAAAACATATTCTCAGGATATGGATGCAAACACAGGACGTAACAATTTATACCTACAAGATGTTGGAGAAGAATAAGGGTGTTAATGAATGATGGGCAAGTTGTTGAGGTCTTAAGTTGAAAAGGTGAGTTTGGAGTCTCTGGAAATGTCTAATGGGATGGTGAAGGGAATTCCAGAGCAGCATGTGACAGTCGGAATTGTGAGTTTTAAGAGGCAGCAACTAAAATGGAGAGAAGAACATCAAGTGCAGAGTGGAGGTCATGCCTAGTGGTGCACTTTACTAATACGGTGATGTATGCTGGTGCAAGTTTGCTGAGTGCTTTGTGAGTGCAACAATTTTAATGTGAATTTGGTGCATGGCACCAGTGCAGGGACTTCCAGAATGAGGCAACACTTGTAGAGGGCTTTATGGGTCTGGCAGAAGTGTTCATGATTGATTGGAGGGGGGGGGTAATTTTAGAAAGGAAGGAGTATTGATTGAAAACAACAGGTGCATATGAACTGGACCTTGAAGTAGCCCAACTGAGAGCAGATAGGGTGGAAAGGTGGAGCCACATAACATATTAATATAATAGAGCCAGCACAACATATCGCCCAGCAGTCCCATGATTTTTTGAACCCCACCTTAGGCTCAAAGAGTCATGCAACCTCAACGCTCACCCAGTTCCACTGTGAAGTGCTAAGTTTCTGGGAATGCTCTAGAAAACAGAGGGTTGTCATGTCACAGAATACAATACTTCAACAAAGGGGTGAATGAAAAGAGAATGTCGCGTTTGGCATTCCAAAACCCAGAACAGATGCCAAGGTTCTCGCTTCTTCCTATACCAGCTGTCTTTCATTTAAGGAGGAGCCCTTCACCCTGGTCTTTAAATGGGAGAATCAAGGTGAGGGTTCTGGGCAGGCAAGGGAACCAGAATGTGATACAGGAAGGATGGGGAAAGATTAAGCGTACCTGTGGAACAGGCCAGGGTCAATAACCGATCAAAAAGCTCAGTATAGAATCAGGATCCAGATGAATAGTCAGTAATCAGGCAAGGTCAGTTCAGGCAGCAAATCAGAAGGGTCAAGGACAGGCAAAGTTCAGGAACCGTAAATCAGATCAATAGCACACCCAGGAACAATCTTGGAATAGACCTACATTGGGCAATGAGTCAGTGCAGAGTAGGGGGTTATACAGCCAGACCAATAGGTTACACTGATCCACCTGTGGCCAGATTAGTAGAAGGTGAAACAAGCCATGCCTACTTGCAATTACAGGGATCTCAATAGCAGTGAACCAGGACCTTGACTGTCTTTTCATATAGAGTAGAGTAGAGGCAATGCAGACAGCATGGAAACACCAGGTCACTGGTTCAACTCCAGGTAGGATGTTACAGAGAGGTTGGCAATTGTGGTGAAGGGGTCTATAAAACTGATGCCCTCGTCAACAAAACCTTGAATAGTGTCCACCTCTAATACTCCTTCATGGCCTGCCATGCTTTCTATATTCACTCCCATCTCTGATGTGATTAGATGGGTAGGCAGGTGCAACCTAACAAATCAAAACTGCTGACAGAGTTGGGGCTGGACTAGGAGTTATGTGACCAGCTGGGGGGGACCAAGACAGAGTTAGATCTGATGCTGTTACCTTATGATGAAGTATTTTATCTGCTGAACCCACCAGGCCTGCAACTTTCCAATCCACCTGCACAAAATTTATGTGCAATAATTGGTACTCTTTATCAGGGCTTGCACAAAAAAACGCTACACTAGTAATTTCACTGAAAATAAAAATGCCCAACTACTGTATTATCGCGATCATTCCATTTAGAAAAACCTACCAAAATCAGCTCCTGGGTTTGCAGATGACATGGTATTGTCCCCTTCTTGTCCCCAGTTAAAGATGTAACAATTTCCATAATCAGCATCATAAATCTGGGTGAAATTTCTAGAACAAAAAAAACAATAGAACCAATTATTTGACAACTGTACAGGGACAGATGTGAATGATCTATAAGTGCAGTAGAGTATGTTGGTGCCACCATGTTTGGAGATGTCACTTCCAGGCTCAGACTTCATGGCAGTGTTTGCAGACCAGAAGCATACAGGACTACAACTACGGTTAGGGAAGGTCTGTGCCTTGGGCACAAAGGTAAGGGGGTTCTACATACCTCTTGTGCCTGCCTGACTACCCCTAGTTTCAGCCTACAGTGACCAGGAACTTAGTGAGGGAGGGAAGGGGGTTGCTGAGCAAGGGATGCCATGGTGTGCCGGGGTCCTCAGGGTTGGGCACAGTTGGATAACAACAGAGCACCAGTCTATGCAAGAAAATATCACATGCACCCCTCAGCCCCCACCCACCATGCATGTGCCCGTTCTTGCGCTGATGTAAAAATATATACAGAAGAATAGCGGCCTGGGAGGTGAGATTATTATGCTAAAGGGAAGTCGACCCTGGGGTCTGGGCCACTTGTTCCCCAACCCTCCTGCAGAGTCTGCTTCGTCCTTAGTTACCCCACAGGTTGCAATTGACTTGGGGCTCATAATGTAGCAAAGCATGGTCCTGGTGAGTGTTATGGCTAAATATGATGGTCTCCATCCCTACTGCTCAGCTCAGCATTAGATGGACAGGTAAGGGGGACTACAAAATGCGGCTGGGGTGCAGGAGCAGCTGCATTGAGGTTTAGTGTCGCTCTAATGCTGTTTTAGTCTGTGGCCTCAGGCTACAGTTTTTTCTTTTTTAACATTTTACAATATAGATATACTATGTATGCTTCTCTCTTTCTCTCTCTCTCTCTATATATACATATATTTATATATTTGGATAAAATGTAGTTTATGGTATTACAGCTGGGTGTAATACTGGCAAGCCAAAATGGCTCAGTAATCTCAGTAAGATTAAGTAAGATTGGAGAATCCTCTTACATCTGTAATTAAGTTTGGAATGCCCACTTTTGAGAGCTAAGGGAGGTACATGAGAGTCAGTTTAAAGGACCAGTAACATCAAAACAGTTTTTTTAAGGCTGGGGACAGACAGGGAGATTCGGGGAGATTCAGTCGCCTGGCGTTTAATA
>CM044448.1:97991141-98009750 GCA_024363595.1 Xenopus borealis | reverse complement strand
CAAGTCGCCAGGCGACAAAATGCCCCCGAATCTCCCCGTCTGCTCTAGCCCTAAGTGTAACTTTTCCCAAGAGACCTGTTATCTTATCTTGTTACAATTACTTATTTTGAAATTGTTAAAAAGTATTTTATTTGAACCTCCTGCCAGTTCTGGGCTCTCTGCCAAAAGCCAATTAAGTTAGAAACTTTGTTTTTTTTTTCTTCTGGCTGTTCAGTGTAGAGAAAAACAGGAGTTTCCAGTACAAATGAGGGACTGTGGTTGAGCTGTCAAAAGAGGGACTGTCCCTCTAAAAACAGGACAGTGGAGAGGTGTGTATTAGTTAGGATCAAGTACAAGCTACTGTTTTATTATTATAGAGAAATATTATTTCTCTGTTAAATTATATATATAATATTAATATATTTTTTACAATGGAGTCTTTCTCCCAGCTTTCTGGAAAACGGTCCCATACCTGTACATGGATATCAGTCAGGCAATAGTTAAAGGGATACTGTCATGGGAGAAAATGTTTTTTTCAGTAATGCTCCAGCAGACTTCTGCACTGAATTCCATTTCTCAAAAGAGCAAACAGATTTTTTTATATATTTAATTTTGAAATCTGACATGGGGCTAGATATATTGTTAATTTCACAGCTGACCCTGGTCATGTGACTTGTGCTCTGATAAACTTCAATCACTCTTTACTGCTGTACTGCAAGTTGGAGTGATATCACCCCCTCCCTTTTTCCCCCACCCAGCAGCCTAACAACAGAACAATGGGAAGGTAACCAGATAACAGCTCCCTAACACAAGATAACAACTGCCTGTTAGATCTTAAGCTGGCCATAGACGTAAAGATTTTTGAAAGATCCAATGTTTATCGTGAGACCACGATTGTCTCAAAACGATCGTTTAAATGTCCGATGTGTCCATCAACTAAAAAGACCATTTCAGGCGATATTGCCAGCAAAACTGAAGGGTCGCTGCCTGCTTGGCCCTGCAAACATAGGTAGATTGCATGGGGACCGATAAAGATTTTCTAACCTGGCCGATCTTCAGACCGAAGTCGGCCGAAAAATCGTAATCTGCACGATCGCTGGTATTCCACTAACCGCACGATAATTTGACAGATTGGTCAGATTTGCCTAAGATCAGTTGTTTTGCAGAGAAAGATCTTTGCCTCTATGGGACCATATGACCAGTAGTGATGGGCGAATTTGCGGCGAAATTCCAGAAATTTCACCGGCGTCTCGTTTCGGATACGTGTGTGTGTTTTTTTTATGCCGGCAATGGGCGCCGGCATCCAAAAATGGACGTGCCCGTCCAAAACGAGACGTGGCGGTGTTTCGCAAATTTTTCGCTGTTTTGCAAATTTCTTTACAAGTTCGAGTAAAATGCAGAGAAACACCAC
The DNA here is from genome assembly GCA_024363595.1 of Xenopus borealis. NCBI lineage: Eukaryota > Metazoa > Chordata > Amphibia > Anura > Pipidae > Xenopus > Xenopus borealis. The sequence goes on along the minus strand of CM044448.1, from coordinate 98,008,360 downwards.
TGATTTGCCCATCACTAAATACCAGCAATCAATAGTAAAAACCCATGTCCAACTGTGACTCCTTCAGTTACATTGAGAAGGAAAAACAACCGCCTGCCAGAAAACATGACCTGGGGCAGCTGGGAAATTGACAAAATGTCTAGCTCCATGTCAGATTTCAAAATTGAATATAAGAAAATCTGTTTGCTCTTTTGAGAAATGAATTTCAATGCAGAATTCTGCTGGAGCAGCCCTATTAACTGTTCCCATGACAGTAACCCTTTAAGATTAAAAGCAGAAGGGGTGGGCTGGCACTATGCTCATAATTACCACCCATTCTTTTCAATGCCAATCACCTGAAACCATGGATGCACTCATGGGTCAGGCATTTGTAGCTAGGGTTGCCACCTTTTCTTGAAAAAAATACCGGCCTTCCTATATATTTATCTTTTCTTCCTATTAATAGCATTGGGATCAACCATCAAAAATACCGGTCAGGCCGGTAAAATACCAGCCAGGTGGCAACCCTATTTGTAGCTCAGCATTTTCAGGTCACCATCACCCAACCCACAGGTCAAAGCAATTTCTTTAGAAATCAACAGGGCTGCCCACATTCCCAGCTTCAGCAATTGCAAGTCTACACTATTTTAAAAGTAACATTTTAAAGCTGACGATTGGATACATGCTTGGTACCAGTCTGAGTATTTCTTTATCCTTGAGATCCCTGATCTCCTTGGCACAGCAGCGGCACAAATCTTTCCTGTTCTGCTGGTGAGGCTGGATGTCTGAGGTCTCTCATCACTATCATTGTTAGTATAGGGAGGAGGAGTTCTTACTCTTTTCATTGCAGTGGAGATTGGAAACCAAGAGCAGAGCGAGGTGTAGGGTGTAACAAAAATCTGCGCTTCCCCAGAACAAATTGCATAACGCCAGCAACACAACTGCCAACACACACACACACCCTGCAATGTCTCGTATTCTTTTTTCCCTAGACCTGTTCTCACCTACCACAAAACTAGGGAGATTTTTAGGAAATCCTAAGAGGGAGCGCGTGGCTGAATAAACGTAAAGGAACAGTTTAAAAATAAATAACTAAAAATCAGAAAAGAGGGCGCACACCCTTAAAATTATGATGCAAGGTGCTAATCCATAGAGAGGCTCCCCATGCGGGTCTCCAAATTTGACAGGTAAATAAACAATATATTTTTGTTACATAAAAAAAAAATCACAAAGAATACGAAAATCACAAAAGTAAAGCCCAACGCGTTTCGACCCTGGTCTTCCTCAGGGACATAAATCATAAAAGAAACAAAGAAAAAGCCACACACCCTGCAATTTTTACGATATTTATTATGACTCTATAAATGTATTTTTTTTTTCCCCTAGACCTGTTCTCACCTACCACAAAACTAGGGATATTTTTTAGGAAATCCTAAGAGGAGGCGCATGGTTAAATAAATTTTAAGGAACAGTTCAGTGTAAAAATAAAAAAAACTGGGTAAATAGATAGGCTGTGCAAAATTAAAAATGTGTCTAATATAGTTAGTTAGCCAGAAATGTAATGCAGGGACTGGATGTCTAACAGAACAGAACACTACTTCCTGCTTTTCAGCTTTGTAGTCTAGTGAACTGTGTAAAGTTTAGTTGAGCAGTGCAACAGGGTTAACTAGGCTTTTAATAAGCTGTCTTCCAGTGCATTGCTTTAAAAGTCAGAACCACCAGTGCAGAGAATAACTAATGTCCAATCAATGTATATTGGAAAGTGTCTTAGACTTGCATTTTGCTTAATTAGGCAAAACATTTTTGGGAGTTTACCACCAACTTAAAGACCTGCAAGTTAGGCTAGGGACAGACAGGGAGATTCGGGGAGATTCAGTCGCCTGGCGTTTAATAGCAGGCGACAATCTCCGCGCACGTCCTTCTCTCTGTCCGTCGCTAGTTGAAATGTAAACGCGTCGGCTCTGTGCACACGCGGTGCGGCGATTTCCGGAATCGCCCGAAGTTTCCTCACGAAGTAACTTTGGGCGATTCCGGAAATCGCCGCACAGCGTGTGCACAGAGCCGGCGCTTTTACATTTCAACTAGCGACGGACAGGGAGAAGGACGTGCGGGGAGATTGTCGCCTGCTATTAAATGCCAGGCGACTGAATCTCCCCGAATCTCCCTGTCTGTCCCCAGCCTTAAGCTTTTTTATATACCTGTAAGCTGCCTTTTTAATAAGCTGTCTGGGGGTCCCAGATACCTGTAATCAACCTCCCCTGCCCCCATCCTTGTTTGCCTATATGGTTTACTTTATGCAGGGTTAGGCTGGCCCTCCAGGAGAAAATCTGTTGGGTCCCAGGGATGGATAAGGGCCAAGATGGACAGCGCAAGGGGGGTGGATTGCAGCAAGGGGTAATAACCAGCAGCAGGTGGAGGAGAGGTGAAGAAGGGCCCTTTACTCAGATTTTCCAGTGGGCCCTAACAACACTGACTTCAGGGTTTGATCCACTACATTAAACAGGAGGCCTGTTGGACTCATCTGAATGGCCACCATACTAGGTCCCAGTGCGTCAAAAATGTATCCCTGCATGTGGATGTCCAAATCATGTCCAGATCAGTTCATTTGCTGACCTCTCCAAACCAAGGAATCTGGGAATGTGTAGCATCACCTGAGCAATTTCCAACTCCCTAGGTGGGTGATGAATGGAACCATCCAATTTATTTCTATGGGACTTGCCAGCAACCACAATATCAAACATCATTTAGAGAGCACTGACAACACCTTGGAATGCAGGAGATTTGCATAATAGAGAATGCCAGGACATTTGATTTGGACATTGCTTGGATCTATCTACTTTTTTACATTGGGATTTCTGCATACAAACTTTGTTTCTCTTGCTCTCCTATAAATTGTATAAGCAGAGTGCTACATGTCCTTGCATGTTGCCTATCCACAAGCTTAATCACAGAGCCCCAAATAAACATGATATGACAACCAGATGGATGGGCACCAAAAAAATTCACACCTGGAGGGTGAGTTACTCAAGAACTCTAAGCTGTGATACCTTAAGGTGGCCATACACGGGCCGATAAAAGCTGCCGACAGTTGGTAGTTTATCAGGCCGTGAGTGGGGCCCTCCGACGGCCTTCCCCGGTCGATAGCTGGCCAAAAGTCGGGCAGATGTCCATTGGGCAGGATTAAAAATCCTGCATCTGTTCGTTGATGCGGTCCCGCGATCCGACAGCCCGTATCCGCGTCATTGTGATTCGATCGTTGGGCCCTAGGGCCCACGATCGGGTCAGTCCGATATCACCAAAGGAGCGGATCTCTCCGTGTATGGCCACCTTTAGACACAGTTCTGCAACCCCATTACTTGTCATGACATTATGGACCAATTTGTGTGTTCATTTCTTGAAAATAAACCCCCCTTTTTGACATAAACTCCAGAAACAACAGATATCCCTGATTTCACACATTGAAATGGAACATTGTGCTGAAGTGACCACTCCCTCCCCCTTAGGCTCACAGTGTAACCATTCCTTCAACTTGTTCAATTGGGAAGTAATTGATTCTGGGACTTCATGTCCCTCTACTTTCCAGAGCATCTATGCACCACCCAGCAGAACCACGTAATGTCCCAGAATCCAACATTTCATTGCGGGCATTACACCGGCAGTGCAAATGATATTGGGAAATGGCTACCTTTTAGTCTGTGGAATTAGGTGTTTCCAGGGGCGATCCTACGCTCTGTGCCGCCTGAGGCGGCCTTGAAGTTGCCGCCCCCCATTCCCCACAGCGCCAGACAGGGGTAGGGGGAGTCAACGGTGTGCGCTCTGCACTAGAAGAGTTGAATTTCCAGGTTGAAAACCCAGAAATTCGGCTCTTAGTTACCAGGAGCAGCATTTTTGCCGCCCCTGGTAACCATGGGGGCGCTGCCACCTGAGGCGAATGCCTCAACTCACCTTATTGGCGGAGCACCCCTGATTGTGTCTGTGTAAATAAAATATATTTACATTTATTTTTTGGAAGGTCAGATAGTGTTTATGCACCTTTTCAACATAACCCAGCTGAATAAGCTCATGTCAAAAAGGGGAGTGGGAGGGTATAGTTTACCTTTAAAGGGGTCCTGTCACCCAGACATAAAAAAACAATTTAATAAAAGTCCTTTTTTAAAATTTAAACACAAAGTCTAAATTCTTTTTTTTATCCTCATCCATACATGTTATAAACTTATGAATGAAAGTTGACCTCTGTAGATCCGGCTTTCTCCAAAAGCATACATGCCCTTTTTAAAAGGTATTAAGGGAATGTGCCAAAATAGCCTCTCCATAATCTTACCACCCTCACTGTAAAGGACTCTTTAGGCCACCAAAGGTGAAGATGCTTATCCTCTCATCTCAAGAGGTGACCTCTCGTTCCTTGTACATTCCTGCGAGTGAAATGATGTTCTGAGAGTTCTTGATATTGGCCTTTAACATATTTGTGTATTTCTCAGCTCACAAACATCTCTTCTCTACATAGAACTAACCCAACTATATTACTTCTTATATATTATATCTTTTATACTACAACCCATAAATCCCACTTTATTAATTTTATTTCTTTGCACTTTCTTTTTAGTTAATATTTTTAGGAGCTGGCCTGGAAATTGCAGAGAAACAGTTTACACTAATTTGAGTTAGGCCTTCTATTCTCCCTCCATTGTCTGCTGTGTGTGTTTTCTCTTGTTCCAACCAACAATGTGCGCCCTCACCCTGACACTGATACTGGGCCCCCTTATTTTGTTTGGGGCCCTGGCAACTGGATGAAAATCCCACACAATATGATACTTTTATAATTCTCTACAGGTCTGTCTTTTATAGTAGCAGGAGAGAGAACTGCAGATTATATTCAACTCTCTGTCTATAGTCTATATACCAGTCATCCCCAACCAGTGACTCGTGAGCTACACGTTGCTCTCTGACCCCTTGGGTAATGCTCTCAGGTGCTTCAGTTGCATAAAAACTATAGGTACTGTCCATAGGCTGCCAGTCCACATACCAGTAGCCAATCAAGCCCATATTTGGTACCTCAAGGAACGTTTTGCATGCTTATGTTGCTCTCCAACTTTTTTTTACATTTGAATGTGGCTCATGGGTAAAAAAGAGTGGGAACCCCCTGGTCTATACCATTGGTTTCTAAACTGTGGGTCATGCCCCCCTGGGTGGATCTTCAACCTGAAGGTCATTTATGGAGAGATTCAGGAAAAATGTCTATTAGCTCTCCTAGATACCGATTGATGGGCAATTAAGGTGATATTTACTGTAAAAACATATTTGCTGTTCCTGATTTTCTTGGAATTATGGCTGAAAAACCAATCTATTCCATTATCTGTAACTTTGTTATTCGCTAAGGAGGTCCAAGAAAAACTGGTCTTCTGAGGTGTGACAACCACAATTCAGATTTTTTGTTTTAAAGGAATTGTTCAGGCTGGAGTGACTGTAAGTCTAACCTAGCTTTTCAGCTCTCTTTTGTTTACACTGACTGGTTACCCTGGTTACCAGGCAGTAACCAATCAATGACTCGAGGAAGGGCCACATGGGACATAACTGTAGCTTTTGAATCTGAGCTGAATGCTGAGGATCAATGGCAAACTCACGGAACAGTTATGTCCCATGTGGCCCCCCCTCAAGTCGCTGACTTACTCAGATTTAGAGAGCTGAAAAGCAGGATGTTGTGTTGTATTCTGTTATGTGAGACATCAACTCACTCCAGCCTTTATACGTTACATTTTTGGCTAACTAACTATATTAGAAACATTTTTTATTTTGCACAGCCTATCTATTTACCCGGTTTTTATTTTTACCTTGAACTGTTCCTTTAAGGCTCATATTACATATATTACAATTTGAGCATGTCCTACACTGTCATAATGAAAAGTCAAAATATCCGCTTGCATAAACATAAATTTTAGTGAAATAGGGTTTAACTACACAGGACCATGTGACTGCTGGGGTTCTTGGGTATAGTGTGCTTCTTGTGTTAAAATATTGTATATTTAAGGAGGCCATAAAATTATTTTGCCGTAACTTTGCCCAGATATTGTCCTAGTGACTGGGTGCTGAACAACAATTCCACCCAGCCATTGAGCTGTGTGTCAATATGTCTTGTGAAAAGGTCACAATTTGTAAATATAGGTACCAAGCAAGTGCTCTACAGAGGTCAATAAGTAACCACATGGTTGTAACAGTAAAGGACTGTGGTGCCCATTCACTTCATTCATTTAATATGTTGATGATGTACCTGTAGCTGCACGGCTGCCCCCCAAACAGGCAGGTGAGAATCAAATCTTCTGCTTTGAAGCCCATATCTATGCGATCAGACAGTGGCACATTGGAGAAGATGATGGAAAGCTGAAGAAGGTACCACTCTCTTAAAGCTTGAACTCCACTAGTGAAATTCCGATAGACGCACTGGGTGTTATTGTCCGTGCACTGCAGAAAAAAACATTGGAAAGTAAATAAAACTAGCTGTACAAAATGTCTATAGATATAACATTATAGGATGTGCGTGAAGCTCCTTCTCCAACCAATCAACCAACCAACCAACAATGACTAGCAACTATATGTTTCCTTGGCCAAGTTTTATTGTGCTATTATCAATAGTGGAATGGGGGCATGAATAATAATATGGGACATAAAAACAACATTTTGTACAAAACTTTGCATCTGCATGAGAATGCTGACAATGGAGGGAAAATGTTTTTAGAGCTCATCCTAGAGTTGTCACTCTATCTCACTCTATGAAATATGACTCTCCTTCCAAGAGGATTGCTGCCTGTATGTTCTACTTCAATATTGAGATACAAGCTAATTTGAACCCCTGGTTGCTCTGTGCTTAGGATCCTTTAGCCTAGAATTGGCACTCGTGGGTCTCAGCCCAGTGTTACATCGCTTCAGAACGGGTGGCCAATTTGTATGTCTCTGTTAGCTGATTTCACAAGTAAAATAAAGCCACTTCAGTAGAAAGAAAACTTGGCAAGTACGAATAGACTAGCAATTACTAAAGAAAACGGTCTGTCCTCAGAAATGTGGAGGAATGTTGACAAATTCCTCTGTGTTGTCAGGGTAGACTCCAGGCACAGTTGGCTGCCAAACGAATCACCTGTGTCAGGTGGAAAGACAGAGACCCCCATGGAAAAGCTGTTTATTTAGTGGCCTTAAAGGGAAACTGTCATGGAAAAACATGTTTTTAAACATATTAGTTAATAGTGCTGCTCCAGTAGACTTCTGCACGGATATCCATTTCTCAAAAGAGAAAACTGATTTTTTAATATTCAGTTTTGAAATCTGACATGGGGCTAGCCATTTTGTCAATTTCCCAGCTGCCCCAGTCATGTGACTTGTGCCAGCACTTTAGGAGGGAACTGCTTACTGGCAGGCTGCTGTTTTTCCTTCTCAATGTAACTGAATAGTACGCAGTGGGACATGGCTATTTACTATTGAGTGCAGTTCTTAGATCTACCAGGCAGCTGTTATCTTGTGTTAGGGAGCTGTTATCTGGTTACCTTCTCATTGTTCTTTTGTTAGGCTACTGAGTGGGGAAAGGGAGGGGGTGATATCACTCCAACTTGCAGTACAGCAGTAAAGAGTGATTGAAGTTTGTCAGAGCACAAGTCACATGACTTGGGGCAGCTGGGAAATTGACAAAATGAAATATTTCAAAATGAAATATAAAAAAATCTGTTTGCTCTTTTGAGAAATGAATTTCAGTGCAGAATTCTTCTGGAACAGCAATATTAACTGATGCATTTTGAAAAAAAAAAAAAAAAAATTTACCCATGACAGGATCCCTTTAATCTTTTTTGGGTACAAGAAACTAAAGGAGAAGTAGCTCCTATTGCTGAATGACAGAAGACTTTTATTCTGGGTTCCTCTTGGCTCATAAAAAGCTTACAGTCATTGGAAAACATTACTGTAATTATTTACAGTAATTATCCCTTAGCTGCTGAGGCCCATCAATAGAGAATCATCTCAAATAACCACCCTAATGCCCCTCAAGAATGCTCGTTTTGGGGTTTCTGAGTGGTGTAAGCCTCAAGTGTCTACCATAGACAGCCATATTCTTTTTTATGCTCCTGTAAAGGTAAATTCAACCCTAAATTTAAAGAAATCCTACCCCCCATCCCCATAAGACCCCCCTACCTCCTCCCTCAGCCTAAGTGTTAACCCAGTCAAATGCCCCTTAAATTTTATTTACCCCCTCAGTGCAGATTCAGGCATCAGACTTCATGGGTGCCATCTTCAGCCTCTTTGGTAATTTTCGGAATGTGACCGGTGCTTCTGCAATTTTAGTGAGTTTTGGACAGTTGCTCCAACTTTGCATGCACCACCACACCACTCTCATTCTGAAGATTACCAAAGCAGCTGAAGATGGCACCCGTGATGTCCGATGCCTGAATCTGCACCTAGGGGTAAGTAAAACGTAAGGGGTATTTGCCCGGGGTAACACTTAGGCTGAGGGGAGGAGGGGTCTTGGTGGGGATGGGGAGGTAAGGTTTTTTTTTAAGTTTAGGGTTGAATTCTAATTTAAACTCTCAGAGTACCTCTGACTAGTAATTTCTTCTGTAAATGAGAAGATGGACTCACCAGTTTCATGGCAACTTTGTATCGCTGAGAGTAGGATGTCTGATCCGCTGAAGAATTTTTCAACAAGTTGCCCTTTGAGTAAAATACATCATTGTCAAAGATGTTATGTATAATAGGGTTACTTGGGTCATTTTCATCAATGACCACTAGTGGAATGTGGTTCCACAGAGCGGGATCAAGAGTCACATTCTGACGTGTATTGTTGTGAGTGAATGTGTTGGCTTGGTTTTGGGAAGAAATCTGAATGCGATCTAAAGCTGTTGTCACCAGCTCATCCAGATCCTTCAAGAGCGGCTTAATCCGGGAGTATCTAAGAAGCAAAACATAAAAAATAAGGTTAAATCTATTCCAGCAAGCTATTCTTATTGGACTTATCAAAAGTCAAGGAAATTTTACTACACTGGCACCTCCCCATTGTATTACCCTTTCCTTGTCCTTTAAGGTCCAAGTATCTAAAAAAGCAACAAGTAACAAGAAATAAGGTTAAATCTATTCCAGCAAGCTATTCTTATTGGACTTATTACTGGACCCCCCCCCCCCATTGTATCATGCCACCCCCTAAAAACAAATCAACAACATCTGTCATTTTCCAATTCCAGTTATGAGATCTGTTATCCAGAATGCACAGCCAGGGTTGGACTGGAGCTTTGGGGGCCCACTGGGGCTGCAAAACGAAGGGCCCTCCTGGCAATCAACCGGGAGCCCCCTCCCAACTTCTAACGAGGAAGATGCTGCGTGCATTCACTGAAAACGCTGTTCCGCGGCACAACAGCTTCTCGCCAGGGGAGCAGGTTCTCTGTGCTCGGGACCTGGGATTTTTTGGATAATGGATCTAATTTGTATTTTAGTACCATAGGTCTATTAGAAAATCATGTAATTATTAAATAAACCCAATAGGTTGGGCCTGCCTCCAATAAGGATTAATTATATCTTAGTTTGGATCAAGTACATGGTACCGTTTTATTATTAAAGAGAAAAAATAAAAATCAATTATTTGGTTAAAATGAAGTCCTGGCTGTACTCACTTGTAAGGGTTGGCGTTACACACCGTCACAGCAGGAAATTCCATGGTCTTAAATCCAATGGAAAGAGATACACTCACTCCGTAGGAGAGATATGTCAGTATGAGAACCCCCCACTGCCAGAACACAAGTCCTGCAAAGACCAGTGTCAGAATAAACCACATAACTCTCTTCTTAGGTCCTTCTTTAATGATCCGTTTGGGGCCATGAGTGTTGGTGTTATCACAAAACCAGACCAGCAGCTCCTTGTAGGTGTATCCTGGTCCCTTCTGTATACGGTGCAAAGCCCTTGTGAAATATCGCTTCAGTCTCTTCAACTTTCCCTGCAGAAGGTACAGACATTTCATTTGCATTAATGGATATATTATGGCCTTCAGTGATGCATCTCACATACACAGTACAATGCTCTTTATATTGGAGAAAGGGCTTCAGCTCTTTGTGCCTAGTGCACCATTATTCCTGTATATGGGCACAGTAGCAAAGCATAGGGTGTGCTACCCCAACAGTATCCACATTTAGTCAAAATGTTGAGATCGTGTGTGTCTATTAGTGGTTCAGGATTTTGCCAAATCCCAGCGTTTTGTGCAGGATCTTTGTCTAGGTGGATCCTTTGTATTCAGCCAACCCAAATCAGAGTCCCTTACAGAGATACTGTCATGGGAAAAAATATTCTTTTCAAAAAGCATCATTTAATAGTGCTACTCCAGCAGAATTCTGCATTGAAATCCATTTCTCAATAGAGCAAACATTTTTTTAATGTTCAATTATTCAATATTGAAATCTGACATGGGGCTGGATATTTTGTCAATTTCCCAGCTGCCCCAAGTCATGTGACTTGTGCTCTGATACACTTCAATCACCCTTTACTGCTGTACTGCAAGTTGGAGTAATATCACCCACTCCCTCCCCCCCAACAACAAAACAATGGGAAGGTAACAGATAGCAGCTCCCTAACACAAGATAACAGCTTCCTGGTATAAGAACAGCACTCAATAGTAAAAACCCATGTCCCACTGCGTACTATTCAGTTACATTGAAAAGTTAAAACAACAGCCTGCCAGAAAGCAGTTCCCTTCTAAAGTGCTGGCACAAGTCACATGACCAGGGGTAGCTGAGAAATTGACAATATGTCTAGCCCCATGTCAGATTTCAAAATTGAATATAAAAAAATAATCTGTTTGCTCTTTTGAGAAATGGATGTCAGTGCATAATCCTACTGGAGCAGCACTATTAACTGATTTTGAGGGGTTTTAATGCAACTCTATATATCAAACGATCGTATATAAAAAATATGAACGATCAATAAAATCGTTCGATTCAAACGATTTTAAGCAATCGATCAAATTTTTTTCATTTAATCAAAAAAACTTAGAAGAATTCTATGGGAGCTTCCCATAGGATTCTATAGCAATTCGGTAGGTTTAATCTGAATTTGTTGATTGATTTTTTCTTAAAGGGACAGTACTTTGAAAATCGAATTCAAATTCTAATTTTGGGATATTCAATAGTCCAATAAGCCCAAAATTAATTCGAAATTCAAATTTTTTTAATTTGATTCGAATTTTCCCTTCAAATCAATTCGACCCTTGATAAATCTGCCCCTAAAGCTCTTGATAACTAAGTTCTTTGTTCATAAATGATGGGTTTTTTTCTGATTGTTTAGTCAAATACAAGCATTATGGATCTGGTACATCCCTAGTGCCTAAACAATTCCAAAGAAATCATAAATCTCTGTATTTTCAGAGGCTGGCAGTGTGCAGAATTAACTATTAAACATGGGTCTCTTAAAATCAGACCTTGACATGTTAATAAAAAATATTGAATGGAGAACAAAGGAGCAGTGCGTTAATGAATATAATTAAAGAACAATCTAAATAACATAGCACATACAATACAATATAATAGAGGTAATTATCTGTGGCACACTCCAGGGAACACTAATACTACCCTAACCTGACTAAAAGCTTAATGGGGTTGTTCACCTTTAAATTAACTTTACAAATGACAGAGACAGTATCAAATAATTTGCTATCTGGTTGCTAGGGTTTTTTTTTACCTTAGTAATTAGGCAGGGGTTTGAATAAGAGACTGGAATATGAATAGGAGAGGAACTGAACAGAAGGATAATAAGTAATATAAGGTAACAACAATAATAAAATCGCAAGCGCACAGAGCTGCCGGGGTCAGTGACCTCGTTTGAAAGCCGACTGATCTGGACTACTTCTCTTCATTGATTAGTCACTTCCAAAAAATCTGTTTACCCTCAGCTCTCCCACTACTTCTACCTAAGGTAACCTCCCACTCTGCAGGTTAGAGGGACAGTCACAGTCCCTCATTTGTACTGGAATGTCCTGTTTTTCTCTGCACGGCCAAGCCAAAAAAGAAATGAAGTTTCTCACTTAATTGGCTTTTGGCAGAGAGCCCAGAACAGGCACAGCAGCAGCAGCAGATAAAATTTGCGTAACACAGCCGCGTCTCGTTTTGGACACCAGCGTCTGTTTTTAGATGCCGGTGCCCGTTTTTGCCCGCCGCCGCCCCCATTGCTTCTTCGAAAAACGGACTCCGGCAATGGGCGCCGCCGTCCAAAAACAGACGCCGCCATTTAAAACGAGACACCGGTGAACTTATTCGCCGGTGGCGGATCGCGGAAATTTGCAGCGAATTCACCCAGCACTAGTCCCTTGGGACTCAGCTTAAAGGACAATTCACCTTAAGTAGCAAAACTGTAATAGCTGATAAAAAAAACAGAAATATGATCAAACATTCATAACCTGACAAATTTTGCAAAATGAACATGGTAATTAGGGGGTGTGGCCACAGAAATGGGTGTGGTCATCTGTCGCGCTGAGCACTGCAACTTTTTTTGTACCTCTTTTTATTTCCAAAATGTTGGGACATGTGCTCCAAAGTGACTTATAGCATTGTTATATTTTATAAAATGGGGTACAGTCTTATTTTGCATAATGTACAATGTTAACTGGCTCCCCGCACACGCGTTTTACTTCCCAGCCCAGTATTTCCAGAATGTTCAGTATTCTGCCTTCAGGATTCACAGACCACGAAGCAAGAAAACAGCTCTAGTTTCCCAGATGCCGGCTTTGCCCACGCAGATATAAATAGTTCAGCAATAATATTGACCAAGCTTTGGTTGGAAGTGATCAAAGTAATTGCAAACTTTTGGGGAGGGGCCTTAATTAAAACTTGACCTGCCACCGGTGGTTTTGGGTCAATCAGCTCATTACCAGTGGAGTAATTTTGGTGCTGCTCTAGGCACTGAATCTATGATGCACTGAGCTGAAGTGATGTCATTCTCATCCGTATTACATCACTTCCACAATCCTGCAACAGTTTGAGTACTTGCAGAATACCCACAAAGCAGTCGGGACTTGGTGTGAATATTTGTTATGTCCCTACTGTGAGTGCAGCCGTTAAGCTGCACCTTGGGATGAGCAGGCGGCCATCTGGGAGAGAAATTGGGCATCACATGATGTCACTTACTGTTTACATGATGTCACTTCCAGGTGAAATGGTGCATATGTGGGAGGCAGATCAGGTGTTCAAGCATGGTCTCTACTGTCTGCCACTTATCAATCAGGTACCCTTTACCCATACTTCCCAACTGTCCTGTTTTAAACAGGACAGTCCCGCTTCCAACAGAAAATGTCCCACTTTTCTCTTTGATCTGCTGCACTGAACAGCCAGAAAAAGATACAAAGTTTCTAACCCAATTGACTTTTGGCAGAGAGCCCAGAACAGCCACATAAGCAGATAAGATAATTTTGTAACCATTTTGAGATAAGCAAATAAGTAATTGTAACAATAAAGATAAACAGGTCTCTTGGGAAAGGTTAGACATAGCAAAACTGTAATAACTGGGGACAAAAAAACATAAATATGTTCAAACTTTCAAAACCTGCCAAATTTTATAAAATGAACATGGTGATTATGGGGGTGTGGCCATAGGAAAAATGGGCGTGGTCAAATATGTGGCGACTCTTTTTGTCCGTCTTTTTATTTCCAAAATGTTGGGAGGTATGCTTATCACTCACCCCCTACAGCATCACCTGATTTATTTGAAAAATATTCAGCGGTGACGGTGGAATTATTTTTTTTATTTAGGAAAAGTTTTATTTATAGCACCCAAGGGCGGCCCCCATAAAATTGCCACCCTAGACACAGACCCTGAAGTGCCTATATGTGCCACTGCTCGTTAATATACTCTGGGGGATTCACACTAGAACCAAACAACTTGTTGGCTGGTATTATTTTTACTATATCTTTGTAGTTAAAAAAAAAATTGGTTTATATTTGCTTTTGAAAAACAGAAGAACTCCTCTAACAACCAGACTTCATATCCATTCTGGAGAACCAATAGAGAAAACAGTGGAATGCTGATAAGGTGGGTCAGTAACCAGAGGAGAAACGGCTAAGGACCAACTTGTCCTATTGATTGAACAAATTGTGTTTCTGGGTTAAAGGAAAAACACTCAGAAACCAGTGTTCTGGATCACAGAGTTGAGGAACACCATTCTACATCATTACATTGAAAGAAGCCAATAACCTTGTGTTGAAGTCTGTTTGTAAACCCGTACAACAAAAACACCTTTTATCTTGTGGCCAAGTACACATTTCTGTGTGTGTTCTGTACATATATTTTTCTCTAGGGAACCAATTTCAATCCAGGGAATTATTACTCAAGAATATCTAAATACAATGTATATACGTAGAATAACATGATCCTAATGTCTGATTTTGTGCCTTAAAGGAATACTGTCATGGGAAATTTTTTTTTTCAAAATGCATCAGTTAATGGTGATTGAAAATCCATTACAAACAGATTTTTTTATATTTCATTTTGAAATCTGACAAGGGGCTAGACATTTTGTCAATTTCCCAGCTGCCCCAAGTCATGTGACTTGTGCTGTGATAAACTAAACTTCAATCACTCTTTACTGCTGTACTGCAAGTTGGAGTGATATCACCCCTTCCCTTCCTCCACCCAGCAGCCTAACAACAGAACAATGGGAAGGTAACCAGATAACAACTCCCTAACACAAGATAACAGCTGCCTGGTAGATTCAAGAACACTCAATAGTAAAAACCCATGTCCCACTGCGTACTATTCAGTTACATTGAGAAGGAAAAACAACAGCCTGCCAGAAAGCAGTTCCCTCCTAAAGTACTGGGACAAGTCACATGACCAGGGGCAGCTGGGAAATTGACAAAATGGCTAAATGGTTAAAAATGGTTAAAAAAAAACCTCAAATTCGACCCTTAGTAAATCTGCCCCATAATGTACAACATTTCTAGCTATTTCTTTAGTTAAAAGAACACAAACATAATTTTTTTTTCAATTTGTTTTTTTAACAAAAATAAACGAAAACAGAGATAAATCTTTAAAATCGTTAAGTTTTTAATTACCGATTCTCGGAGAATCGCCGCACGCTGGATCGTCACCATATAACCATCTCAAAAGGGGAGCGCATGCAGAGAATCGGTAATTTTTTATTAAAAACTTACCGATTTTAAAGATTTATCTCTGTTTTAGTTTATTTTTGTAAAAAAATTTTTAAAATAAAAATGATGTTAGTGTTCTTTTAAGCTTTAGTTCTCCTTTAAATTATTAATTTGAACTGGCTTGTATAGGAATACTGTACTGTGTTGTGGTGTACTTCTTTATCTACAGTTTATAATGTATCTTGTAAATTCTGCTTTGGACACATCAAGCAGGCAGGTTCTTTCCGGTTATGTACACTTTGCTGTCTGTTAAACAAGAAACTGCTAAAAATGAATTTTTATGCTGTGTTTGCAAAAGCTGTAGATAAACATAAGTGGCAATTTATTGAACACTTCCCATAAACCAGAGCAGTTAACACCAAAACATTTACATAACAACAAGAAATGTATTGAAATGTATTTTCTATATATAGTGAATGTTTGGCTCACACAAAAAAAAAAAACAGGGTCGGTCTGGGCTGACGAGACATCAGGAAAAACCCGGTGGGTCAGTGGCGGAACGACCATGGGAGCAGGGGGTGTGATTGGACAAGGGACCGCACCTCCTCAGTCAGGGCTGTAACTAGGGGTAGGCAGAAGAGGCACCTGCCTAGGGCGCAAAGCTGTGGTGGCGCTAGGCTGGTACCAGTTAAAAAGTTTTCTGCCTACCTCTAGTCCATGTTGTTTAATCCACTGCTCCTCTGCATCCTCCCCTCTTCACTCCCCTCGTGACTGCTTACCCTCATCATTCCCCTTCCTTCCTCCCAGTGTCGGACTGGGATACCAGAGGCCCATCAGAAAACCTTAGACCAGGGGCCCACCCAAAAACCTTAGACCAGGGGCCCCCCAAAAAACCTTAGACCAGGGGCCCACTCTCAGTACTATTATCCTTCCTCTCCTCACTCATCCTCTATTTTCCTAGTCTCTTTTCTTTACATGCTATATCTATTATTCCATCTATTAAGCCTCTCTGTTCTCATAGAAATAGGGAATGGCCATGAAATAGGCTAATGTTTAACAGCATGAGGGCCCCATGACACAAGGGCCCACCAGGAGTTTTCCTGGTATCCCGGTGGGCCAGTCCGACACTGCTTCCTCCCCTCTCCACTTCCTCTTCTCGTCAATCTCCTTCCTCCCAGTGAGTACCTCCCCTTCCCTTATTCTCCCCTACAGCGCATGCGCATTCGTGCTGCCTCGGGGGGCGGGGCTAGGGAATTGGGTGCCTAGGGCAACCTGTAGGCTTGCCCGGCCCTGTCCTCAGGGCCCCCAGACAGCTTGATCACCGATTGAATCTGCCACCCAGGGGCGTAACTAGAGAGGAAGCAGACCCTGCGGCTGCAGGGGGGCCCAGGAGGTATAGGGGGCCCCATTAGGCCCTGATTTCAATATATATTGGTAAAACAAGACAAACTCTGGATAGTGGGGGGCCCTAAAATTGATTTGCTGTGGGGCCCAACAACTTCTAGTTGCACCACTGCTGCCACCCCCTCTAGTTACAATACTGCAGTTGGTAGTCCCAGTGGGCTCTGGAAACCCCAAACTGACAGAACAAAAAAAAGTCAGACATACTTTGTGACATTGGTTAAATTTAGGTTATAGGTTATATAAGCCAAACCCTATTCAATACACAATGGATACCATCCTCTCTTCTTAGAAGTCATCTTAGACTTCAATGGCTTATATAAAACAACTTGCTGCCTTTGTTTGGCCTGCAATTGCCGAGTGGCTTCCCTATAATACCCAAATGCATTTGAATAACATGTAAAATATTAATGGTGCGTATAAAAGGGGCTGTGTGCCATTGAGTTAACTTTTAGTATGTTAAGGAATGGTCCATTTTAAAGGAGAACTAAACTCTAAAAATGCCACGTTTTCTATATTGAACTTATTGCACCAGCCTAAAGTTTCAGCTTGTCAATAGCAGCAATGATCCAAGAATTCAAACTTGTCACAGGGGGGTCACCATCTTGGAAAGTGTCTGTGACACTCACATGCTCAGTTGGCTCTGAGCAGCGGTTGAGAAACTAAGCTTAGGGGCCGTTGCTAATTATGCAGCAGAAAATGAGGCTGGTCTGTAATATAAGATGATGCTACAGGGCTGATTATTAAATT
>CM044448.1:97953751-97977266 GCA_024363595.1 Xenopus borealis | reverse complement strand
ATGTAGCCTCTCTGCGTCTGCTCTCAGCCCATGTAGCCTCTCTGCGTCTGCTCTCAGCCCGCACTGTAGCTCTCCAAACCGGTATCCTCCACAGTCCTCAATGGCAGCGCTAGAAATTAATGAGCCCTGCAAAATAATTCTGGGGCCCTTCTAAACATGCATTTCTCCTAGAGATATACTGAGACTGCTTATTAGTCTGTGCATTCTGGGACCCTTATACCATCACCCTCCAGTAGCCACAGGTGCTTCCACTTTTTCAAGAAAGTTTTTACACGAGGCAAAGTGCAGCTGGTCCTATTACTGTCCCACTGGTGCTCCCTCCTGGCACCCAATAAATCAATGCAAAGCTCAGAGTACAGGACAGAAGGACACAATCACAGAATTACTGCTAATGTGCAAATTTATTGTAGTCCACGCGACATGTTTCTGGCACAATCTGGAGGCAGACAATACATTTGCATATTAGCAGTAATTCTGTGATTTTGTCCTTCTGTCCTGTACTCTATGTGCTTTCACTTTATAGTTACCACCCCCACCTGATATTAGTGAGCTCACCTCCATTGTTCTCAGTCTCTTGCCCTGTAGGAATGTCTAGTATTCCTTCCATCCAAATCTCTCCTCTTGCCTGCACCTTTTATTTCATCATTATCCTTGTCTTTCCCTTCACCTTTCCTGTCTCTGTTTGCACTCTGTCCCCTGTCCTTACCTTAACAGTTTTAATGGCATCATAAACTCGTACAATTAGGGAATTCACCAACTCTCATGTCTATCCCTTTGCAGCAATGTGGCAAAGCAATGTCTTCATGCTATGTGCTCCATGCTGGAAGAGGCTCCTTTCTGTACCCGTCCTGAATGACTGCCAAATAGTGATGGGCAAATTTTCGCTGTGAAAATCTGTTGCGCGTAAAAATTGGTGTGCACATAAAAATTGGCACGCATCAAAAATATTCGGACCCCCATTGACTATAAAGAAATAAAGACTTTTTTCAATGACTTTCAATTATTTATCTTTTACTGTTTTTCCAAAATCTAAGTTTAAAGTTGAATGTTGGTGTCTCTGGTGTTTGAGTCTGGCAGCTCAGTAATTCAGGTGCAGACTCTAGACTGATACAATTTTGTAACATTTAGTTGATACATTTCTCAGCAGCATCTCTGAAGTATTAGCAACTATTTTATCAATTCTAAGACTAGTGGCAAACGAGCAAATTCGGGGAGATTTAGTCGCCAGGCGACTAATCGCCTCTTCAGCCCCAAACTGCCTTCCGTCTACCTTCCGTGTGCCTGAATGCAAATAAACTCGCGGCACTTCGATTTCCGAAGTCGTCTGAAGTTTTCTCGTGAGGCAACTTCTGGCAACTTCGGAAATCAAAGAGCCAGGCTGAAAAGGCGATTAGTCACGCTTATAAAGATTGTCGCTCACGTCAACATTGTCTTGCGACAAAATTATTTTGATGCCCATCGACTTTCGCAAATTTTTCATCGAAGCGAAAACAGCCCCATTGAAAAAATTGAAAGCGTCTGCTCCTGCGCTTCCCTGCGGCTGAGCACATAAAACCGGGACGCAGGAGATCGCAGCTTCAGGCGCTCATGCGTAAGAGCCCTTAGACAGGGACAAAGCTGGACTCAAAAAAGGGCAGTTGTGAAAAAAGTTGACATTGTTTAAACCTCACACGTTTCGTACAAAGCACATAATGCTTCAATACCAGAGCTGATAGGATTACAGATGGGTGAAAGGAACACCAGCAGATGGAAGTAAAAAGTAGCTGTAGTTCACTACCATTCAGTTATTCATGCTATTATAGGTATGGGTTGTAATGAGCAACATTTACCCCAATGAGTTGTTGGTCTGATCAGGGGCGCTGCAAGAAGCTCGCTTCAGGTGACTACTTACTATGGGCGGCCTCTCCTGGTGGTTCACCTTTAAGTTAACTTTTAATATATCATAGAATGGCTAATAGTGATGGTGGAATTTCTGGCAATTCACAGAAAAATTTGGAAAACGGTGAATTTTGACAGAATTTTCAACCCCACCGTCAATTTTTTACGCCGGTGTCGGAAGTTTCATCAACGGCGTCCAAAGTTTTGTCGACGTCGTCAAAAGCTTTAACTTTTGACGCGTGGCGAAATTTAATGGGTGAATTGCGGAGATTCGCTGCTAATAAATTAGTTCATCACTAATGGCTAATCCTAAGCAACTTTTCAACTGACCGTTATGTTTACTATTTCATAGTCACATGATTTGGGGCAGCTGGGAAATTGACAAAATGTCTAGCCCCATGTCAGATTTTAAAATGAATTTCAGTGTAGAATTCTGCTGGAGCAGCACTATTAACTGATGCATTTTGAAGAAAAAAATTTTTTTCCCGCCTTTAAGGTAATAAACCACCCAGCTACCTAGAAGCAATTCTAATTCTAGGCTTGAGAGTTGCAGGTAAAATTCCTCTCTTTCAAACACCAGAAAAAATAGAAATGAAGACTAACTGCAAACAATCATGAAATACTGCTGTGAGCAGAAGACACTGGATTTTTATTTACACATTAAAGAAAAGAAGTGGATTTGGGAAGCTGCTCTGTTAATTATTATCACAATGGTGTCTGGCAGACCTGTGGGTGCCTCATAGACTCTCATGTGATGGCCGCAGAATTGATAAAACTCTCTCCTACTTGTCTCCCCGTCTCTGAGACAGTCGCTGACACTGTAAAAGCATACATTTTATTGGTTAAACAATGAGGGTGGGTTATAGTTTGAGGCAGTTAATCTCTGTGGGAGGGTTAATTATGGGGAATAAAGCAAAAATCATGAAAGCCTCACATAAAGAAAGAAGAAACCTTCCATTCTCAACCAAGAAGTAGTGATGGGCGAATCTCCCGAGATTCGCTTCGTCGAAAAATTAGCGGATTTCCAGAGAAATTAGCGAATTGGCAAAAAAATTTGCGAAACGAGTCGCGGGACGCTTATGACGCGCGTCGCGTAAACTTTGGTGCGTCGCCTTTGGCGCATTGCGCAGTTTTAGGAGCACGTTGCGTCGTTTTCGGCGCGTCGCGTCAAAAACGATGCGTGACTCGTTTTTCTGCCGAATTTTCGCAAAGCGAAATTTCACTGGCGATTCGCAAATTTATTCGCCAGCGGCGAATCGCGGGAATAAATTCGCCCATCACTACCAAGAAGTCCTGGGAACTTGTGTTCAGAACCAGCTGTGGAACTATTGGGTTTTATTCTGATAGCGTTACCATGTGGCCAGCTCTTTCTAGAGGGACTAAATGTGCCTGAAAGCAGAACAAAAGCTCTCTATTGGAGCACAGTTATGGGACCCTTTATCCAGAAAGCTCCGAATTACGCAGTCTCCCATAGAGTCCATTATAATCAAATAATCCAAATTTGTAAAAATGATTTCCGTTTTCTGTGTAATAATAAAACAGTAGCTTGTACTTGATCCCAGCTAAGATATAATTAATCCTTATTGGAAGCAAAACCAGCCTATTGGGTTTATTTAATGTTTACATGATTTTCTAGTAGACTTAAGGTATGAAGATCCAAACTACGGAAAGACCCAGGTCCCGAGTATTCTGGATAACAGGTCCCATACCTGTGCAAATAATGGCAGAAATCTTAACTGTATGTCAGGGTAGTTCCTAGGGTTGCCACCTTTATTTGAAAAAAATACCGGCCTTCCTATATATTTATCTTTTTTTCCTATTAATAACATTGGGATCAACCATCAAAAAAAATACCGGCCAGGTGGCAACCCTAGTAGTTCCCCCATACACCTCGGTCTTGGTGGCTCCAGCTGAGAACCAGAAAAAGATCCATTATTTTCCCCGTAATTAGCTAATGAGACTCATCAATTTATTTTCCCAGACAGTGCCTGTAATATTTCATTATTACACTAATGGCGACTTTTGCTTCTAAAAATAGAAGCCTGAAAAACAAACTTAAATTAACCATGTCCTTTCCATTAATCACAGGACCATTGATGGCCTATAACCAGTGGGGCCCCAAAGCAAATTATTTTTCAGGCCCCCAAATTGCTTAAGGGCTCTTACACACAAGTGTTTTTACCTGCGCTCCCCTGCGTTCCGTTTTGCTGCGTTCAGCCGCAGGGGAGCGCAGGTATAGACGCACTCAATGCTTTTCAATGGGGCTGTACTCACACGAACGGCACCAAATGCAGGTTCAGACACAACATGCTGCGTTTTTCCTGCGTTCGGCGCCTTCATGCGTTCGTGTGAGTACAGCCCCATTGAAAAGCATTGAGTGTGTCTATATCTGCGCCCCCTGTGGCTGAACACAGAAAAACTGAACTCAGGGGAGCGCAGGTAAAAACGCTCGTGTGTAAGAGCCTTAGAGGTTGATTTGTTTTACTAATATTAATTGAAACTGTATGTGAATTAGGGCCTCATGGGGCATATACAGGGGCGCTCCACCAATGAGGCGAGTTGAGAATCTTGCCTTAGGCAGCAGGGCCTCACTAGGGGGTAGATTCATCAAAGAGTGAAGTTCTGCCACTAGAGGGAAATTCCACAGCTCTCAATTCATTTCTATGGGATTTTGCAAGGTGTATTCATCAATGGGTGAAGTGAAAGTTCACGCCTTGCAAAATCCCATAGAAATGAATTGCGAGCTGTGGAATTTCCCTCTAGTGGCGGAACTTCACTCTTAACTTCACTCTTTGTTGAATCTACCCCAAAGTATCAGAGACAGCAAAAATGCCGCTCCTGGTACTTTAAGACCCGAATTTCCTGTTTGAAAACCGGAAATTCGGCTCTTCTGGCCCAGACTGCATAATCAAGAAAAGTAAGCGCCCGGGGGAGTGGGGGCGGCAGCAAGAGCAAGCTGCGTCAGGCAGTAGAGGAGCCAGGATCGCCCCTGGGCTCATATACCTCCTGGCCCCTCTGCAGCCGCAGGGTCTGCTTCCTCTATAGTTACGCCCCTGCATATAGCTAAAAACTCTTTCTGTAAACCACTGACCATTACCAGCCATCAAAATTGATGATCATGTGAAGTTAAGTGATCCCAGTCATGTCCATTCATGAGCTCAATTCATAATATACTAAAAGGTGAACCAACCCACCCTTTTAACCTATGTCTGGCAGTTCTCTGCCTCTATCTTAGGTCTTAGTGGCCTGATCAAGAGCACTCTTGCCATCCTGGCCGTGCTTTCGACTTATATAAGTCCACAGTCTGCTCAAACCTTGAGCAAGTCTCTCCCCTTTAGAGGTTGGCAAATTTGGGGGCATTGGGGAATATGCAACTATTGTATTTAGGCAGTAATGTAATAAATGTTGCAATGTTTCTACAGGTCTAGTAATCCATAGCAACCAACCAATGGATAGCATTTACTTGTCAGCTGTTTCAGGTTTCAAATCAAAGAGGGAAAATATGATATATAATTAATGACTCTCCTGCATTATTGGACTACAAGTCCCATTTTCTGAATGGCAGACATGGAGCTACCACTTGATATCACTGGACCTTTTTTCCTTATTGGGGATTCTCTGGTGATTGGAGCCCAGTACCCAATGCTCCCTCTTTCCCATTGTCAAAATAAAGGATGAAGGGAGCAATATCATTATCTACCTTGCAAGGAGCAATCATAGACTAGCCTCAGTTGCCCTATTTGCCCTGTTTAACTCAAGAAACCACAAAAAATATCAATTTTTTTCCTGTTTAAAACAATAAACAAAAGATGTTCAGCACAAGCCCTATTTATTGCAAACATGCAGGTAGCGGTGTGTGCCTCTATAACTGAAAAATATATAAAGTAGGCACAAAAAAGTGAAAAAAAATTTATGAATAAACAGTAAAGTCATAATTAATGGTTCTTCACGAGACAGCCCCCAGTCCAGAAGTTGTCAATTTCAAATCTGTAGAATCCAAGGTTGGATGAGGTCCATTAAGCAGTAAATCAGTAGCTCAGGTTTGAATAAAAGTAAAAAAAAGACTTTATTAGGACATACAAAAAGCGCGTTTCATATCTAAATGGGCACTTACTCATTGGCTATAAGTCTATAGGCCTATTTATTGTACTTATGTTGAATCGCCGCTGTAACAATGGGATTATATTACAAATCCTAGCATTCTATAGAAGCCATTCCTAGAGGGCTTCTAGCTGGAATGTTGCTGGTTGAGTACTGAGCGTAGTATATGAGAGATCTACCTATTGATCCTGATGGCACAGGAAATCCAGTGACGGAGCTGAGGGGGTGGAGGTAGGGGAAGGGTCGGACTGGGGGGGTCAGGGCCCACCAGAGCTGCCATATCAGGGTACACCCCCAAGGGCACCCCTCCCCAGTCGAAAATCCCCCTCTCCAGACGCAACCCCCCTTTCGCCAGCACATACCTTATTCCTCTCTTATCTGATTGCAGGGATGGGCCAGGCTCCATTAAGAGCAGGTGCACAGGAGCAAGCGGCTGGGCGGACAAATCTGGGCCTGAGTCAGGCTCCTTGTAGAGGTTCTGGGTCGGTGGGGTCCACGAGGGCTGGGGCCCACCAGGTTTTTTGCCGCCGGCCCAGTCCAGCGCTTGGTAGAGGTGCGAAGAACCACCAACACAAGCCAACATCACACGAACAACATAAGGGTGTGTTTAGGTCCGATGCCTAGTGCAGCATCAGACCTAAATAAAATCCTAGTTTGATGGAGTTACATTTAAATACACTTGGAAACTGCATTCATTTATGTATGTATATGATGTATTTTAAGTGGACTGGACTGGGAAACAGGTAAATGCTCCTTTATCTTTAAAGTTGGGAAATGCATACAAACCGATTGACTGGTGGTCATGAAATAAATTGGTAGTTCTATAACAGAATATATTTCCCCATAGCAAAGGTCTTAATAATAATAATAATAATAATAATAATCATGACACACAGAATTATTAGGCTGGGGATAGAGAGGTACAGACATCACTAATGTCCCACTAAATAATTGAAGCATTGGCTAACCAATGACAGCAATCTTTTGTCATGGCATTTGCTAAAAGTACAGCTTTGCATATTGAACCACTCCAAACCAGATTGGGTCGGTTGATCCAGGATAGTCATAATTTTGGCAAAGGATCCTGATGTGGATCAGATGAGTCTATATGACTATGGAGAACAGTATGTCTCAGGGGACAGGCTTCTGTTTTCTCTGCGTGTTTGGTTTACTTAACAGATTGGCGTGTCTAGTATAATATGGGGTTTTGCCTTACTGGGTTGAGCAAGTCTGGGTGTAAATAAATATAATTAAACTGCTGACTTTATTATCTGTTGTGATTGCCAGTAAGTGCAGTCTATTAGTATTACTAGGCAAGCAACCCATTTTAAGCCAATAATGTAAAGAATGTCATAAAAGACAATCTAAAATTCACTAGTAAAATCTCCCTGCTTTATGTAACGAGACATCAGATGTAGCACTGATATGCGGAATTCTCAATGGAGTATTGTCTAGTACCTGTAATTAGTCACTTAGTATTGACTTGTACCTGTAATGTAGTCAATTTATAGACATGTCAACTCACCTGGATTTTTTGGGAGTCACCCTGATTTAAGACCCCCTCCCCCGGTCACCTGAAGTCAGTGGCGTCAACCCTGTATAAAGGAAGCAGTCTCCACGGGGGTCTGAGGAAAAGGGGGGCCCAGACCACGGGGTCAGCTTTCCCAGGAGGGAAGGGGATTGTGGGCAGGGGATTTAACACATTGGGCCCCTCTGAATATTTTTTTGGTCAGGGGCCCAGATCACACTTGTTACACCACTGTCTACAGTAACAGGTTTGCCACCCAAAAACCTTACTTGCTCCATTAAAATGCCTTCACCAGAAGTCCACCTCTATCCAAGCAGGGAGCTCAGCAGGAGGCCAGGGAGGAATGGGGTGTTGGTGGGGCAGGTGTAGTCAAAAATGCTCCAGGGTCCCTTTAAATTCAAGTTGGCATCTCTGGGTCATATTCTTATGGAAATACAGATAACCTTTAGGGAATCAAACCCCCCCCCCCCCCCGGCGCTAACTGAAACCCTGATACGCTGGTACTACTGTGCATGCGCCGAAAGCTCACAAAGTTCAGCCGGCAAACTCCGTGAACTTTCGGCGCATGTGCAGTAGTACCAGCATCCTGCTGCACATGCGCGCCCATCGCCGTCTGATCCAGGAAGAATCGGTTAGAAGAGAAGATGGCTCCTATGAACATTGCTGGAGGGGACCTGCATGAAAGGGACCTAGAGGCAATAGCCCAGGGGGAGAGGTAGGCCGGGGGGGGAGGAGGGAGGGAGGCCTATAGGGGGGTGGAGGTTTGAGTTTACGCCGGGGAGAAGTAAAGCAGAATACAGACCACTTGCACTAGAGTCATGCGCAGAACCAACTGGACCTGAAACCACGACCCAAACCGCAACCTGCATTTACCCACTTTGATCCGCAACTGCTTTATCTACAACCCAATCCACAACCCGCCAACTACCATTAAATAGGAAGTGGTGTTGCTTCAAATTAGGATTTGGTTCGGTCGGGCAGAAGGATTCCAGCTAATCCTGCTGAAAAATGCAGAATCCTGAATCTTTCATGAAGGATTGTGGATTCGTGCAGGGCCGGCTGTACCAAGTGCGGGGCCCAATTGGAACCATTTTGGTGGGGCCCCCTAGAAGTAACTTTGTTGTCTGTCGCAGGATCACAGAGCTGGATGGGCAAATAGTGCCTGCTTTACCCTCTGTCCAAGTGATGGCTGCCAGTTGGGGATGGGGGTAGGCTGGGAAACTGGGGAATTAAGGGAATAGGAGCGGGGCCCCCATAAGTGCGGGGCCCAATTGGGCCAAATTGGTCCAATGTGCTTAAAACTGGCCCTGGATTGGTGCATCCTTACTCTCAACCCACGGTTACCTGACCCGGTGCAGGACATGCACCTTTCCGCCCCACCAAGAACACACAAGATAGTCACCATGTCTGGCTACTTGACTAGTCCCTGAGTCACCCACCATAAGCATATACACTGGAAGCCTGAAAATAACCACCATTGCTTAATAATAGACATTGCAATTACAAATATATGAATATGAGTAAAACTCATTCACTGATGCCCTCTTTAAAAAAACACATGGTCGTGTTTGTTTCTCTCTCATGTTCTAGAGAGTGGCTTATTTGCATGTATTTCCCTTACTGTACAACTGTTATACCAGAGGAATACATTGTTTTGCTGCTGATAAAGTGCGTCTTAATATCCCTGAGAGCACTTTATTTTTTTTCTTGTTACAGTGAATGCACTTAAATGAAAGTGCGTATTTTCGGAGGGCATTAGGGAAGAAGTGGCACCTATTCAGTTTTATGTTCAAGACAGAAATGCTAATATGCATGGGCTGTTGATGTAGCAAGGACAGAAAATCTGTTGTAATGCCACTTTTAACCAGTGGCTGCCACTGAATGTCTGCTCTGTTGGCTTGAAGCTGGCTGCACATTGCCCAAGGTGAGGTATTTTCAAGCAATTGCCCCTAAGGATGATTGGATATTAGTATCATTTTGACACTTAATGATCTAATGGTCAGATCACTCTGTGGGAAAGTGAATTTATTTAGTGATGGGCGAAATTATTCGCCAGGCGCGAATTTGTGGCGAATTCCCGCGATTCGCTGCCGGCGAATAAATTCACAAAACGCTAGAGAAAATTTGCCTTCCGAAAATTTGCTGGAGTAAAAAAAAAACCGAGTCGCATCAAAAAAAGTGACGCGCGCCGAAAACGACGTTTTGTTGGAAATTCGCAAATTTTTAGGCGAAGCGAAACGGGATAGATTCGCCTGGGCTTTTCTGAACTTAGACTGGTTGGTTGGTTTTGTAGATCACTATTGAAGCTGATGGCTAAATTAGCCCTAGACATGTGCAGCGATGTGTAATTGGGACCAATGTGACTCACTGGGTAGATCTTTAATAAACAATTCAAGGCAGATGTTTCTATCTGAGGGCAAAGAGGCGCTGGGAAGTTGTAAGCTGTATTGAATAGATATTTACCCAAGAAAATTTGCAGATTTTAGTCTTCATCTGAAATTTGCAAAGTGCAATGTTTTGTGCAAAATTTACTGCTGGAGCACAAAGTGCTGTACCTAATTCTGGCATAAGGGCATCCCCAGTACAAAAAAGGAGGGTTGTGGGTGCACTCCTAAGGCTATATTAAAATATATTTAAGTACAATGGAAGTGCTAATTAATCAATGCATATTCCCTAGTCAATGAATATGCAAGTGCGTGTATTTAAAAAAGAAAAGAAAAAAGAACTTTTTGTTACAAAGTTATGATCATAAAGTTGATAAGCCACCATACCACAAAAAAATGAGCAAGGTTTAAAGTGCCATGTTTTGTGGAAAATTTACTGCTGGAGCACAAAGTGCTGTACCTGATAATAGCATTAGGGCATCCCCTGCAACAAATTCAGCATGATAGAGAGAGCTTAGGAACACAAGGTGCCTCTGTGGGTGCTGTGTACTTAAGTACAGGACTCCTTTGCACTTGAAAGGACGACAAATCTTGGTGCAGATTTTATATTTGGTGCTAAGCACATTATATACAAATGGATGAAAAAAATAGATGCAGTCATCATGCAAAGCAACATCATTCATTAAAGGTACTTATATCCAAAGCTGCCCCTTGAGCTTCTGCAACTTCTGCACTATGGTTCTGGTTCTGCACCTTTCCCTCCAGCTGTTGTGAATTGTGCACAAGCGTGCCTATTGATGATGGCAAAACCTCAAATGTGATGCCCCACATCTGCCAGAGTCAATAGGCACAATGACATGCATCGGAAGTGATGGTATCCTATATCAGAGCAATAGTCAGTCTGACTAATATAGGGCTAAAAATCTGCAAGATATTTATTATGCAGGTTTGAAAATCCCATTGAGTGAGGATCACATACACAAGTTGATGTGCTCCTCATCCAACAGGTGCCTGTACTTTTTGCATTATGATCGGATTGCTGGCCTCAAAATCATGTAGAAATCTGCTTTGTCAACCTTACCAAAAGGCAGACCATTAAATTTATGGCTAACTTCAGGTTATAAAGTGTTAGCAGGCATTGAAACTGACCTATTGAGATAACATCATTCAAATTCATCTGTGCAGTTGGCTATATTTTAAAAACAGGGACAAAAATGTTCTATGGACGTGGGGATGGATAGTTGATAATTGTCGGGGGGGGGGGGGCCTACCGGCTCCCAGCGGGGTTGTCAGGACCAAGGAGGAAGCTTCAGGGGTTAAAGTCCAAATACGTAGTACAAATAGGGATCAGGAATAAAAATAGTCAAAATCCAGGTGGAGGTTCAAAAGGCAGGCAAAATAATAGCAAAGTCAAAGTCCAGGAATCAGTTTAGGAAGAATTTAGGAACACCCAGAAACAAAGTTAGCAATTCCTGTAATCGGGCACTGAACCTGTGAAGGGTTTTTAATTTGAATTTCGTGCCAAGCATGTGAAATCATAGTGCCGACGTCGGGTGCTGGCGTCAGAACGCTTCTGCTCGACGTGGGGACCATGGGCACCACCATGTTGGATACGGTGCCAAAGCAAACAGGAACGGCAGGGGTGATCCTGGCGATATCGCCGCCTGAGGAAGCTTTTGATATGCAGCCCCCCCCCTTCCCCACGGTGCTCACTTCTTCAGCTCCGAAGAGGGGTAGGGGGGATGCACGGCACTACTGCAGAGTGCACGCTCTGCACTAGTAGAGCCAAATTCCGGAAATTCAGCTCTTAGTTACCAGGAGCGGCTTTTTTGCTTCCCCTGGTAACCAGAGGGGCGCTGCAGTCTCATTGGCGGAGTGCCCCTGGGCGCCGGACGGCGCTCGTGACAGCAATGATGTGATAGCAAGAATGATCCATTGCCTGGTGTAGGTTCAACCATAAGGAGGGATCAGATGAAGAGGAATGAGCAGCATTAAAGGGATTCTGTCATGGGAAAAACATTTTTTTTCGAAATGCATCAGTTGATAATGCTGCTCCAGCAGAATTCTGCATTGAAATCCATTTCTCAAAAGAGCAAACATATTTTTTTATATTTCATTTTGAAATTTGACATGGGGATAGACATACTGGCAATTTCCCAGCTGCCCCAAGTCATGTGACTTGTGCTCTGATAAACTTCAGTCACTCTTTACTGCTGTACTGCAAGTTGGAGTGATATCAACCCCCCCCCTTTTCCCTCCCCCCCAGCAGCCTAACAAAAGAACAATGGGAAGGTAACCAGATAACAGCTACCTAACACAAGATAACAGCTGCCTGGTAGATCTAAGAACAGCACTCAATAGTAAAACCCATGTCCCACTGTGTTCCATTCAGTTACATTGAGAAGGAAAAACAACAGCTTGCCAGAAAGCAGTTCCCTCCTAGTGCTGGCACAAGTCACATGAACGGGGCAGCTGGGAAATTGAAAAAATGTCTAACCCCATGTCAGATTTCACAACTGAATATAAAAAAATGTGTTTGCTCTTTTGAGAAATGGATTTCAGTGCAGAAGTCTACTGGAGCAGCACTATTAACTGATGCGTTTTGAAAAAAACATGTTTTCCCATGACAGTATCCCTTTAATCACAAGCTTGCATTACAATGAATAGTCACTCAGAATATTACATATGTATAACCTTCAAAAGATAACACAATACCTAGGTCTTTACAGTAGAAACTATGGAACTTGTATATAATAATACTTTGTGACTTACTAATGATTTCTGCAGTTATCCAGGAAATATCCGGTGTTAGTGAGGCTTATGGAAAGGTTGGAGAACTTGGTCTATTACATACATTTTTATTCATCAGGAAAAAAGCAGTTATGGCTCTGAATTAGTGCAGCTGCACTGAGCCAACCTTAAACTAACCTTAGCAAGTAGCCCATATCTGTGTTGGATCTGGAACTCTGTGTACTATGTTGTGTATTAACATACCTCCCAACATTTTGGAAGTAAAAAGAGGGACAAAAATTTATTTTGCCCACAGCATGGCAAAATGTTTGTGTCCACGCCCATTTTTGTGGCCACACCCCCTAATTGCCATGTTTATTTTACTAAATCTGACAGGTTATGAAAGTTTGAAAATATTTTTCCTTATCTAAACTGTTACATTTACTTATTTTCTTATCTCAGAATTGTTACAAAGCATCTTATTTGCACCTGTTAGCTGTTCTGGACTCTCTGCCAAAAGCCAATTAAGTTAAAATCTTGTTTCTTTTTCTGGCTGTTCAGTGCAGAGAAAAGAGGGACTTTCCAGTACAAATGAGGGACAGCGGGTTGAGCTCTCAAAAGAGGGACTGTCCCTCCAAAAAAGGGACAGTTGGGAGGTATGTATTAATTCTTCTTGTGGCATAAAGAAATGCATATGTAACAACTATATGAGCACTCTGTTCCTCAAATATTATGTTGCGTATTGAGTAACTTACAGAGTAATTACATCTTCTTGTTCTTTCAGTATTTGTTCTGTAGAATGCAGGAATGGGAATTACCAGGGGGAGGGGGCTAATTTCTATGCCGCATTTGATGAAGCTGATGGATGCCTGAGAAGCATCTATTTTATTTAATCGATCGAGAGGTATCACGTTGAGTAAACTATGTGCTTTACAGATGGATGACGCTGTCTACTGAATCCTGGTGGCACAAGCGGATGTCAGATATCTATATACAGGTATAGGATCTGTTATCCAGAAGCTTATTATCCACAAAGCTCTGAATTACGAACAGGGCATCTTCAATAGACTCCATTTTATCCAAATAATCCAGCTATTGAAAAACATATTTCCTTTTTTCTCTGTAAGAATAAAGCAGTAGCTTGGACTTTCCCAGATAAGATAAATGTAAGCCTTATTGGGAACAAAACCTGTCTACTGGGTTTATTTTGTATTTTCCTGATTTTCTAGTAGACTTTGGCACACATTTACTAAAGGTCGAAGAGAATATTCGAATAAAATTCAAATTAAAAAAATTCGAATTTCACAAGTCATTTTGGGCTACTTCGACTATCGACTAGTCCAATATTCGATTCAGAGCAAAAATTTGAATATTCAAAGTACTGGGCCTTTAAAATCCTTCAACTTCGACACTTCGTCACCTTGAAGCTGCCGAATTGCTATTTTAGCCTATGGGGACCTCATAGAACCTGTCCTAAAAAAATTTCTATGTTTCAAGAATTCAAAGGATTTTGCACAAAAAAAAAATGTTTGCACTGCATCATTTGAACGAATGAATTGTTTCCTGCTTTTGTGTTTTGGATCAATTTCTGGAAACTGGATTTCTCAGTCATTAACAAAAAAACCCCTATGCGGAGGCTAAAACAGAGATGGAAATTGGTCTACATGTGGCAAATGGAAACCTTGGGCTTGGATTGGATAATGATGATACATGCTTTAAATGGATGTGTAAACTCTGCTCATTGCATGCCTTAGACCCCCCCAGCCCCCAGCAGGTTTCCTGCAATGAACTGCAGGGATAATGCCATCATTGCACTCTTTTTACATTTTAAAAGAGCAACTATAAGTTTGTGGGATATAAAATTTCCCTAAATTGTATGGGCATAATTTAATTTGAGGAGAATAGTTTTTTTTTCTTATTCCATTTTTTCCCCTATGGCATTCAATCTGGGCTCCCTAGCCCATAGTGAGATAACTGTTCAGTTTTATGGTTTTTAATTATTATTGTACAATTTTTCTTATGTAAATAACCATGTGACATCTAGAGAGCGTTAGGGTAGGTCAATGGGGCATAAACCTTCAACTGCAGTGTACTCCGCCCAGATGTTGTTGGAGTACGAATCCCGAGATATACCAAGAGAGATACCAAGAGATACCAAGAGAGATACCAAGAGATACCAAGAGAGATAAAGAATTCTGGGTGAAAGATAACTTTAGGGAAAGTTTAGATGATCTTCATTGTACAAAGGCTACTGGCACATAATGTGTTGTCTCCACTGGAATAAAAATAAGTGCCAGTTTGGCTCCTCTTCTAACCATATTGACAGGGCTGTAATTATTACTATTATTATTAATATGTATTTATATGGCTTCAACATATTTCGTAGCTCTTATCCACTTGTAACTGGAGCACATGGAGCAAATTTTGCCAAGAAAATATGGAGCTGAGGGTGGGGGTGGGGGATGGAGAACTGGTGTTCTCAGACAGACAAATCACAATGTGTACCAGTAGCCTAAAGCTAATGAATAATGTATGTTGTTAATAATAATAATTATTATTATAAATAATAATAATAATTATTATTATTAATAATAATAATAATTATTATTAATAATCTTAATAAGAACATGTATTTATATAGCGCTAACATATTTCGTAGCACTGTGTTGTCTATGGAGGTCTCCCTCTTTGTTTCCCTGGAAATCTCTTGTTTTTGGTTGGTGACCTTTCCCATGATCAGTGACTACAGTTTTCTCTCTGTCTATTGGTGGTTGGAAGTGTATCTGGAGCAGCAGATGCCAATAGCCTCTGTCAAATACGTATTTTAATCATAGTAAAAAAGCCAATCACATTGTGGAGTTGCTTAATGAGCCCAGGTACCTTCTTCTGCAAGGAGATTTTTCCCACCACTCTTTTTAGGGCCACTTGGAGGTTAGGTAATCACCTTTCCTATTGGAGGAAATGCCCTTGCATGTGCTGAAATTATAACAAATGAATTGATAACTGTGGCCAAGCAGTCTGAGATGGTCCTACAGCGGCCCACTCAGAAAACACCCAAATTACCAAAAGTTGATGTTTGTGCTCTAATTGGACAGAAATGTTAATATCGAAATGTGTCTTCATTTGCCTTATGTCTCCATATCTGTAAGACAATTTCAAGTAGGTTCTCAGCTGAGAAGTTGCATGAATCCAATTCCTCACCAGAAACCTCTATGCCCTGGCTGGTTTATGATGTTTTTTGTGTAGCTTTTCATAATATCTAGCATTGCTTGTAATGTTTTAATGAAGGCCTGATATGTTTCTTATAGTCAACACCCAGGCTCTTCAGCTCACACCAACCAGAAAGCTGCTATTTTTGTTGTTATATTACCAGTGTGAAATTCACAGGTAAAGAAAAGTGAAGATTTACAGAGGCTTAGTCTCCCCAAAGAGACTACCTACTATATATTTGTAACCCTTTCTTGGCTATAATTAACCAAACCAAACTAGCATGGGTAGAGCATTGGTTACACGCGACTCTTTCACTCTCAGGTAGGGCTTTCGCTATGTGGAAAATCACGTGTGAGGTAGTTGAACTACAACTCAATACTGCATATAGTGTAATAACAGGTGTTGGACGCCAGGGGTTCTTTGTGCAAACAAGTTGAACAAGTTTATTTACAATAGCAGCACAGGGTATCATATACTCACAGACAGTGGTATTAAAAGCAGCAATGCTTTAGTACAGGCACAGCGTAGATTATGCCCTCAGGTAGGATACAAGGATGGGAGTTGTAGTTGCACCAACCAGGTTATCAATGCCCATGTGGTCCGGATCCCACCAGCAGGTTAAGGTGACTCAGGGGTTAAATACTATTCCTGTAGTCCCTATCTCTGAGGTCCCTTCACTTCAGGCAAGGTAGAGCCTGGGGGAGAGCTACTCCCTACTATCCTCCTTGATGGGGCTTGAGCTGCCCTTTCTCTCTTTCCTCTCTATCTCACTTCTCCTAGAGAGTGCTATAACAAGCATATCCTGACTCTAACTTTTCCTCATTCACGGGGCCCTGTTCCCCGACTTCCACTAAAGGTGTGCTGTCCCTTTAGGGTAGAGCGCCTCTGGGGCCCGGTTGGCACCCAGGCTCAATGGAGCACTGCCCCCTCTCCTCTGCTGCAGGCCAAAGAGGAAGTGCCACTCCCTGCAAGCACTTTTATTACAGCACTGCAGGGGTGGGTCACAACCTGTAACCAATAATATGACACATTATAGTCACCTGGACTTTAGTCCAATAGCAGGTAGCTACTGTAAGGGCAAGGGAAGAAGCCATAAGGGCCATGCTACTTATGGGTCCCTACATTTTATTTATATAGAAATACAAATTCTCCAATGGAAACCCTCAACCACACAATCATGTCACCCTCCACTCTGGACTGGCATTTGATATGAAACTGTTTCCACTTCTGGGCACTCCTTATCGCCCTTATTTTTCCGTTGTAAAACTGTCAGGACAAGATTTTAGTGGCCCAGTTCAGTATAAACAGTCAAAGGTGTTGTGTGTGTGTGTGTGTTTCTCTCAACCTGTAGTGCTTATTCAAACTATGAGATCAGGGAAGAAATGGAATCTAGTAAAAGTAGAAGAAGTACAGAGAGGTTCTTATGTTACGTGCTATTTTGGAAGATAATGCTCTTGCTGTGATCTCCTCCCAAAGTGATTGATGACAAATGCACAGTATAGAAATACCCCCCTTGGGTTTAATACCTCCCTAGATGGTTTCAAATGGTACTTTGTTTTATTCAATAACATGTATTGTGATAAGTGTGTAATGTGACAATAACAATAGCAGCTATCTGGTTGGCATGAGCTGAAGAGCCTGGGTGTTGACTATAAAAAACATATCAGGCCTTAGTAAAAACATTACAGCAATGCTAGCTATTACTTATCACAATGCATACGTTATTTAACAATACAAAGTACCATCTGAAACCATCTTGGAAGCTATTTAACCCAAGGGGGGTATTTCTATAATTCTTTTTTTATTTCCATACTATCATTTTCATGGTGAACAAAGGCCTCCCAGAGGAAGAACACTGGGTTGTTAAGGGCTAAGGGGAGCTAGAATCAGGTTGTTAAAACAAAACTTTTTTTTGCATAATAATGCAACTCTTGCCCATAATAAGGTCCTCATCTTACTAAGCTGGAGTAATTACACTGGGCAAATTTGTACCTCTGCAGTAATCCTTAGTTGTTTGGCATAAATAACTCCTTTTCATCTGCAATCTCTGCTCTTCTGTCTAGGGTCTTCCTATATTGCCCCTTTTGTGCTCAGTTCAAAGAACACAGCCATGTTACACCTTGCCCCAAAATAATAACAGAACGCTTGAAAAGAGTACATCTGATGAAAATGCCTCTTGAAAAACAGATTGTTATAACAAAATAAAATAGAGAACTAAATACTATAGTAATTGTCCTCTAACTTGAGTGTTGTCATTCCTGCCAACTTTTATTCTATCTATAGTGTTTCTTTATCTTATATTGAAATACTATATTGTCATGATATGACATTGGATAAAAGAGAAACAGCATCGTAGTAACACAAATACCAGCACAGAATAGAGTTGAGCAGCTTTTGTATGGTCTTTAAACTATGAGCAATGTAAATGGACAGCACGAAGACTTGTGTTACTTACTACAGTTAATGTAGGTATGAATGGAATCCCTGCAGGTAAGCCTTGATCAAGTTTCAGGGATTAGAGTCACAGGGTTTCTGGTTCCATGGAAACATCTGACGCATTTGTCCAACTACATGACTCGTGGATCCTACAAAGACTTTTTTTATTTCCTTTGTCCAAGTAAACTATGTGCTGCTCGCATCCATTTGATTTCCTGGAAGGAATTTGTTATCCTCTTTGCATCTATTCTAGTGAGAAGCACTAAACATGGAGACTCCATCTTCAACTGAGAGAACAAAATCAACCCTTATAGAGAGAACTGTTTTTGACTTTAGTAAGTTGGGTCATGTTTTGTTGTTTAATTGCTATCGAAGGGTCAGGTCAGATGGTTGCTACCTTGGGAATTCGTGAGGCTTGGGAAAACGAAGTGCCACGAGTGATTAGCGCAGGCGACTAAAGCTGGCCATACACTGAGAGATCCGCTCGTTTGGCGACATCAACAAATGAGAGGATCTCTCCCCGATATGCCCACCTTGAGGGCTATATGGGCGGTCAGATCGCAAACATCAACGAACAGATGCGTCCGCGATTCGATGGGATTTTTAGTCCCACCCAATCCACAACTTACAGCAACGGCACTTCAATGGTTTTACAAGGAGAATACTTGCCTGCTACATTTCCTCTTCTGCAGGTGACTAATCTCATGTAAGTGCTTTCCCACCGGTAAGACAATTGGTAAAACCCATGTTTTGCCTTAGTGTAAGGGCTGGTCCACATGGGAAGATTTGGGGAGATTTGTCCCTTGGCGACTCATCGCCTTTTCTTTGGGGCAACTAATCCCCCCAGACCGCTTCCCCCTGCCTTCCAGCTGCTTTAATGAAGAATCCCCTGCGCCTATTCACACGTGGTACAGCATTTTCCGAAATCGCTCGAAGTTGCCTTGTTAGGAAAATGCAGTGCCGGGTGTGAATAGGCGCAGGAGATTCTTCGTTAAAGGGGTTGTTGACTTTTAGTATGATGTAGAGAGTGGTATTCTGAGACAATTTGTAATTGGTTTTAATTTTTTATTATTTGTGGTTAGAAAGCTAGAATGATTCAGGAGAAGAAGACAAATAATTTATAAACTATAAAAAATAAATAATGAAGACCAATTGAAAGGTTGCTTAGAATTGGTCATTCTATAACATACTAAAAGTTAAAGTGAAGGTGAACCACCCCTTTAAAGCAGCTGGAAGGCAAGGGGAAGTGGTTCAGGGAGATTAGTCACCCCAAAGAAGAGGCGATTAGTAGCCATGCGACAAATCTCCTTGAATCTTCCCATGTGGTCTAGTCCTAAAGAAAGTCATATGAGATTAATTGCCTGCTACAATTCTCCTCTTCTGACTAATCTTCCTCTTCTGGCAACTTCAGTTGACTTCGGAAGATCAAAGCGACACATTGCTTTGATGACGATAATAAAATAATTAAATACTCCTATGAAATTCTTTTACACAGTAGAAGTCTACTGCAGCACTATTAACTGATGCATTTAAAAAAAAAACATGTTTTCCCATGACAGTTTCCCTTTAACTCTGGAAGATCTGGTTCATAGCTAGTCCTTGATAAAGCTCAGGAGAGATAGGGTACTACTATCTAGCCCTATAGAGGCCTTCATGCTGTTTTAACCACCAATTTTGTTTGCCATTGCTAGCTGCATCTTTTAGGGTTGCAAATCAAGACTGATATTTATTGATGAAACATTCCTATAACCAAATACTTTTCCAGGAAGCTTTCTTCTCAACTGAAACAACACAGTAGGGCATAAAATAGCATAACAGATTGTTTGCTATGAAACCACAAAGTTAAGAGCAGTTGTTGACTACCAACATTTTCCTTCTAGCGGGTCTGTTTATGTGGTAACTATAGACAGGGATACTGCCAGTAACCACTTAACAATCCTAAAAGTGCACCTCCCTGAATAGCAATAACTAATGTGCAACTTGACCTTCACCCAGTGCATTCAAGACATTGCAAGATATACAAATACACTCACCAAGAACATTAAAAGTTATTCAGTCCTGTAGGTTTGTTCCTCTTTCTAAAGTCTTCACTTTCCAAGCTCATTACGAGAGGAGAGACAGTAGGAGACATTTATTATGATGAAACCAAAGCTGGGCCAGCACAATATGGTGCTCAAGGCAAGCCCTCAGTCTCACTCCGAATAACTTTCTCCCCCAACTCCCTTTGTGGACTCCACTCTCTGCTTGCTCCTCTCTCATACCTGTTTCTCAAGCTCTCTCTTTAATCCCCCTGGCACCACACCTTCTGTAGTTGCTTATCCAATGAACAAGGCCAGAGTAAAGGTGGCCATAGATTTTCAGATCGTGTTTGGAGTGTCCCGACATTAGTCTTGCCATGTGGATCGGTCGTTCAGTCGATCGGACAGGTTAAAAGATTTCTGTTGGCTGGCGATCATATCTCTGCATGTGTTTCCGATCTGATGATTTCCAGTGGGAGACTGTCACCAGCTTTGTTGGACAGAAACTTTTGTACAATTGCTGTGGGGCAGAACATCTTCTGATCTGTTCTTTTACTACCTTATTTGATCTGAAAGGATAATGGCAGTTCAGGAGATGGGAACGTCTGATCATTCGGATGATACTGCAGGTAGATCTGCATGTCTATGGCCAACTTTAGAGGAGGCAGAAGTATGTACCTAGACACTAGAATGAGAGGTGATAAGGAAAGCTCTAGACAAGATTTAACAGCTTGAGGAAAACAAAGGCTAAATGTGACCACTCACTGCAATTTGAATAATGCAACAACAATCTGCCAATGCTTTGTTTTTCAAACACCTGACCATACTCAGGTATTGAGCAGATAATGTTTTTTTCATCAGTTCTTTCTCAACAAGTGGGAACCACAGGGTCCTTTTCTGGATTCCATGATATCTGGTCAGTTGTTTTTATGGATGCTTTGTTTACCTGGGTTGTCAATTGACCAGAAAAAAACGAGCCTGTGTTTGTATTTGTTTTGTGCATTAGAAAGCAAGGCAGGAAAATGTATTTCTAATAAAATGGTGGCTGAGTTCTTCAGAAACATATTTTGCCAGTCTTTGTAGGTTACATAGAGAAGTTGACAGCTAAGACATGTTGGATGTAACTGCACAGGAGGCAAAATATCAGTGGATAGCATTGCTGCCTTACAGAGCAGGAATCCTGCCTTCAAGTCTACTTGGAAGTAATGTGGAAGGAGTTTGTATGTTCTTCCTAAAACTGTATGGGTTTCTTTCCATATACCAAAAACATTCAGGTTAAATTACATTTTTCATGTATTAGGTTGTTATTAAAGGCTATGAACACTTTTCTTTGACTACTGTGTGATTAGGTGACCAACATTATTGGAACGTTTGTCAAGTCTTAGTATTAGTATTGTCTGTGGTGTCATTGAAAAAAGAACCCCATCTTTGAGGACAATTAGATCGATTCATTGATGATGTGAAATAATTTAATATGAAGCAAAAACAAGAGAATGCCATTGGATGCAGCACAACAAACTCCCCCAAAAATCCAGGTTGTGATGGGTCAAGCCTGAGACACATGGCCAGATAAATACCGCTTGCATCCCCACCTAATAACTTTGCATTCAATTCTTAGCAGCATATGCCCCAGTTAGCCATGCACATGGGCACATAGCAAACTCTGTATCATAGCATACTGAAAGGTAGCAAGGCAAATGAATGCATTTCTGCATGGTGATCTCCAACAACAACACCTATGGTTGGCTTCTCAACAGCAGCCCAGTGCATACTGAGCATGTGCAGGGCCACTGACTGTCAAAAGATGGCCTAACAAGATCAAAACATGGGGAGCTGCTGTGAACAGATTGAGGGCATAGATCAGTGCTGTTATAGGACTGCTGATCTAAATATCTTTTAAGCTTTATTTCTCATTCAAATACAGCTATTTGCCTCTCATTCTCTAACAATTTACAACAAATATTACATCTCTGACGGGAGAGCAGTACTAAGTTTCACAACATCTAGTTTTTATTTCCCTCAACACTGGTGTTAAGTTTTAGAACCTTGATGAGTCCTCAGGCACCTACTCTTGCCATGGTGCTCGCTATAGTATCTCCTTGGGTGCCCACATTTGCAGAAAGATGGTTCACATTTGTTTTCCAATGCACAGTGCTAGCGTGTTAAGTTTAGGTTTAGACTGGAACAAGTCTCAGTTGCTCATGCTGTTGTTATAAGATCCAAAACAAATCTGGCAGTCAGAAGCAGTCATTGGGTGTTCTAGAATGTCATTTTGGCATCTTCCCTGTCCTGAAACATCACCTTACATGCTCGTCTTTGTGAGACCTATATTTAGAACTGGATATCCCCACAGCTTCTCAACCAAGCACTGGGACTGGTTTTACTGGAACAGACGTAATCATGCCAACATTACAGCCAGTGAATGATACAATAAATCATATGAATCATATGAACCAACCAGATGTATTATCTTAATGTCAAGAATATAGAACACACATTCCGAAGCCTGTCTCTGCATTAGATAAGGAACACATTATTGGATAGAAAGATGTCAGGAAGGAGAACCCCCACTATACCTTCAGATTTGTCTACACCAGTTTATCCACCTGCCCTAACCAAACAATAGGGCACTGCTGTTTGCTACCTTCCCTCTAAAACCCATAAGTGCACACATACCTCTGGTCCTATTTAATTGTATGTATTCAGGCCTTCATTCCCATGACTATGATACAGTGTAGCCATGTTTTTGCTTTTGGGTCTGGTAAGGAATTTTAAAAAATTGCTTTTCAACCAGAAGAACAGGTTGGAGATGCCCACTTGCCTCTAAAGGCTAAAGGACAATTCTCTGGTCAGGTTTTAACATTCACAAAGAGCAATAAATATAAAATATGCATTTTTAAAGGTAATTTGAATTTAGATAAGTCAGAATTTTTGGTCTGACATGATATAGTGCTGATATGAATTTATAAACAAGATCCAAATTCCGATTTATTTATTTTATAGGAATATGACTGTTATGTGACATGTACCTCAATATATCTCTTTTTGCAGCAAGTGCCGCTTCATATTTTGTTCCCTAATTACAAGTATTTATTTGAGAAAGGTTTATAAACAAGGGCAGGGAATGCTGTTCTTTGTTTCAGAAAATCTGTTTTTAAGTTGTAATGGTTATGAACATGTAGGGACCCATAAGTACCATGGCCCTTATGGCTTCTTCCCTTGCCCTTTCA
>CM044448.1:97893686-97949923 GCA_024363595.1 Xenopus borealis | reverse complement strand
CAGAAATAGGATAGTCCTGTCATAGCACTCTCTAGGAGAGGTGAGAAAGAAAGGGTTACAAACAGAAGTTCTGAAAAATCTGATGTACATGGCGGGGGGAGGGGGGGTTATAGTGCAACAAAAAGTATTCAGGACAGGATACTGATTGGTGGGTAATGTAAGAATGCCAAACTCAAGTGGCACCCTCCATAGATTTTAGGAGAGTACTGAAAGCTGTATTCCATTAGGGCAGTGATCCCCAACCAGTAGCTTGTGAGCAACATGTTGCTCCCCAACCCCTTGGATGTTGCTCCCAGTGGCCTCAAAGCAGGTGATTATTTTTGAATTCCAGGCTTGAATGCAAGTTTTGGTTGTATAAAAGACAGGTGTACTGCCAAACTGAGGCTCCTGTAGGCTGCCAGTCCACATAGGGGCTACCAATAGTCAATTACAACTCTTATTTGGCACCACCCAGTTACATTTTTAATGCTTGTGTTGCTTCCCAACTATTTTTACACCTGAAAGTTGCTCATGGGTGAAAAAGGTTGGGGACCGCTGCTTTAGGGTAATGGCGGATGAGAAGATTTGCCATTGACATTTTTTCACCTACCAGTAGCACAAGTTTTTCACGTGTGATACATTTTGACAATTATCCTCATATCTCATTACACACATAGGGCTATATTTATTTAAAGAGTGAAAACAGAGCTCACCACAATTTGCTCTCGCTCTTGTACAGGATTTCCTATTGACATATCTAATCAGCCATTGTAGCTCCAGATTCAATCTTTCATTGTCATCATTTCATAAAAAAATTACTGGCTTATATCCTGTAATTTTTACGTCACTACATACAGTAAGTTACATTTTTAATTATCAGGACACTCTTCCATAGACTAATTAAGCTGTATGTACGTACAATGCAGTTGTTGGTTGCATTCCACTGAGGATAACAAATAAATTCTAAATTATACAGCACTAACACATGGTTCATCACTGATATCACTCTCTGTCCCTATCACTAGGGCCAATTGCATCAGAACCCAATTAACCTGCCTGTATGTGTTTGAAGTGAGGGAGGAAACCAAAATAACCTCATGCAGACATAAATG
Organism: Xenopus borealis; assembly: GCA_024363595.1. Taxonomy (NCBI): domain Eukaryota; kingdom Metazoa; phylum Chordata; class Amphibia; order Anura; family Pipidae; genus Xenopus; species Xenopus borealis. The sequence continues at coordinate 97,948,832 of CM044448.1, read as the reverse complement.
AAAATGAACTTGGAACCCAATGCCCGTAAATCAGCTGTACTACCCACTGAGCTTGGAATTTTGCTGGGACATCATTATGTGGAACACACCTCAAAGATCATACATGGTAATTTGGACTTGATGTGGCAAGCCTATTATATCAGCATTTTCATGTCATATCTTGCAGATAGGTTGGCCTTTCTTCTAAAGCAAGTTGTATAGTTATATACCTATCTAAACACAGTAGCCTTGGATATTATGCTTGTTCAAGCCACTATTAAAGGCATTAATAGAATCTGCCATCCCAACATCCTCTGGCAGGGAAATCCACAATCTCACTCCCCTCACCTTGAATATCCACTTACACTGCTTCAAATGGAAACTGTTCTTCTAGTCTAAAGGGGTGGCCTCTACTCTACTTGAAAAGAGTAAATCAAGTCCCCTCACAAGTGCCTTTTCTCCAGAATAAAGGAACCCTAGCCTTGACAGCCTTTCTTCTAGTTTAATTCTTCCATCCCATGTACCAGTTCAGTTGCAAGTCTCTGCACTCTCTCCAGCTCATTATATCTTTTTTAATGGCTGGTGCCCATAACTGCACTGTATACTCAAAGTGAAGCTTTACCGGGGACCTATAAAAAGGCACCCCCACTGGTATGGCGCTAGCCCGGGACCAGATTATGTTATCCCACCGTATGTGTTCAAGAATAAAGCTGACTTTTCTACATTAATACTTGTGTCTTGACTACGTCTCCCGGACTAGCGCCATACCAGCGGGGGTTTCTATAGTGTGAATACGATACTGGCACGGAGTGGCGGGCGTCCCGCCAAGGCTGCAGCAGGGAAGACACAGCATAACACGTCGGGTGAGCTCTAATTGGATCCACAGCTTTCATTATCTGATACCTATAAAGAGGCAAAATTGAATTTCATCACTTTTATTAATAAAAATGTTTTACTTTATTTGCTTTAGCAGCTACAGAGTGACTCTGCCTAGAGTTACACAGCTTGTTATCCGCAAAAATCCCCAGATTCTTCAAAATTAAAGAGGACTCATACTAAAATATATTACCACTACATGCTTAAGTTTTCGAAATCATACACTCAAGTAGCTTGCTAGCTGCACCATGAAAAGAAAATAAGTTAGTGCTAAAATAAATAAAAAAATGAAGACTGGTTGAAAAGTTGCTAAGAATAGGACATTCTATAAATTTAATTGTTACTCCAGTATATGCCATTTTAAATATTGGCCCCCCCTTCTTTTACATCACTGTAAATCCTACCCTGATTCGATTTCAAACTTAATTTTATGAATATTGGCAGCTACTAAGAGGGTCCTGTTTCTATTTTGGATCTCAAAATCTACCTAAAAGAAATTTTGGCATATCTAAACCAGTTATGCTCTACTGGAGATAGTGAGTTGGGGTACTAATGCTTGGGAATCTTTCCACATCTCTTCCTCCAGGTCTGGGATGTCTTCACACCATTGTTGTTTAATTTTGTTCAGTTGGGTTGATTTTCTCTGCATTAATACAGTGTAAATGCAAGTTAATGCTTTTGCCAGATCTGGTCAATGAAGATACAACTCCAGGGTGGTATCCATAACCACTAATGGACATATAGGGATTTGAGACTGAAAGGCATGCTTTAAATGAAAGTGTCTAGTATCTGCGCGCTTTGGCAGGCTGCGTTCAGGTCCCAGGTCTAGGAGGTGACTGCCGGCCTGTTCTGGCCCAGAAATGCAGTGGAGCTTCTCCTGTCTTGCCTGTCAGGGGAGCATCGGCGGTTGGGCACACTATTACTGGGGGATTCGGGAGGATCTATATTGAGGCCCCGGGAGCGCCTTTGCAGCACATCTGCCTCAGTTGCCAGCCGACGACGCCCCCATGGATTAATGTTTATATCATATGGTAACCGGTTCAGAACATGCGAGTGTGATAATGCATCAGATAATAGCTTGAACATTGTCTCATAATGCTGTTCTGCATGCTGAGCGATCATGATTAACCAATGTACCAATAGGTATACTGGCTATAAAGCATGTTTTGTACTATAGAAAATAGACCTACAGGGGAGGTAATTGTATTGCTAAGTGTAGTCAGATTGCAGAATGACAACACCTTGGAACAGAAATGACCATAATTATAAGGACTTATATGACAGCACATACCAATTACCTTTTCTGTTCCAGTACAGAACTGATGCAGTCTTACTGTTATGATGGCATAATAATGCTAATAATAATGAAGACCTATTTAATAGACAACAGTATCGTTTAAAGTAATAGGATTGCTGTCAACCAAATAATTAATTTTAGTGAAGGGCAGGGTCTGAAGTTTCACACTTAGTCGCACATGTAGTTAGTTTTTTTAGCCTAGTTTTGCAAATATGCATTAAAGTCAACGATTTAGGTGAGAGCTATAAACGGTAGATGAGAAGAACCTAGTTGGTAAATGCTCAGCATTACGTACTATGTGGAGCAACAGAGTCAGGGGTCTTAATTGGAAAGGGAGCATCAAGTAAATTTTGGGGAGTGGTAACTATGTGTGAATATGTGTCCTTATTCCAATGAATACTATAGGGAACCCACGAAAGTTTTAAAAAGGGCAGTATTTTTTTACCGAGTTCTCTTATGGTCAGCATTGTTACAATTCCATTCTTAAAGCCCACCACAGCGTTATCCCCTTTTAAAGAAATTCAAACTTAATCCAGAATAGTATAATGTTTTTCTAATAAAGAGGGATCTAATGTAACTACAGAGCTGTCCCACACACTGCTGACGTTTAGTGGATGGAATGCCTGGATTGATGTTGGCGGGGAAACTGATTTTGAACAAAGGTCTCAATAGTTGAAATGGGTACTATAAATATTCATATATTTGGAACATCTAGGCCTTTGCGTATTTTCCCTTGGACCAATAGTGTTACAGTTGCTGGTCAAGTTGCAAATCTAGTAGGGTAAAGGCTGTGAGGCAGTTATTGACCATAGGGAATAGCCCTCTATTTCTGGCTTTATGTTGAAAATCTATGCTGTCTCATTATAATTTGCATTTAATTTCTGCTCTCCTCAGCCTGGAACCGAGCGTTGTTTAGTTGTTATGGACAGTGACCCCTCAGCAAAATAAATAAATAAATAAGAATGAAAAGAAGAAAACTGTCCATGAGACCTTCCATTCCCTGATATCATTCCTAACAGTTGAAGCTGACAGTAAACCTCTGAGATAGCTTTTTGTAGCCTTCCCCTAAACCATGATACTGAACAATCTTTGTTGTCAGATCCTTTGAGAGTTGCTTTGAGGATCCCATGCTGTCACTCCTCTGAGGAGAGTCAAACAGAAGCACAACTTGCAATTGGCCCCCTTAAATACCTCTGCTCATGATTGGACACATCTACCTATGAAGTTCAAGGCTTAACAAGCAAATCCAACCAATTTGGTGTTGCCAGTAATCAGTATTGAACAGTTAAATACATGTAAACACCCCAAGCGTTGAAGCTGATTATAGTTTTTTTTATATAGAAAAGTCAAGTCCTAATGTCATTCTAGAAATGAACATGCTTTAAAGCTCTCCTATTGATGTGTATATTAAATGTACATCATAGCACAAACACCCCTTTTATAATATTATTCCTGAAAGAGCACACGTAATTTCTTGAGCGGGTTTCATCAACTCGTCCTTTTCGTTAATTGTTCTTCTGAAAGAAGAGTTACATTGCAAATAGTATTTTGTCAACTTCTGTTCCTCATAAATGAAAAGGGATTGTTCTTTACTTTCTCACTTTCTCAAGGGGATAATCCGGGCCTCCTGTGTAGAGGAAAGATACTTCCATCACTTGAACATTGTTTGTATCAGACGTTATTGCTGGGTACAATCAATCAAGGAGCTCAACATCACTCATACAAGTGTGGCCTCTGTTTTATTAGTGGCTACACAGAATGCGGGAGATATACAATGTTATTCACAGTCACAGGTAACTGCTTTGTCCCTATAAATATACAGTATGTTTGCGGCTGCTTGGCCCTATACTAAACATTAATGAATTTAATACTTGCCCATCTATTGAACCAATAAAGCTGAGACCCCAGCGTGACTTGATATTTCAGAATGTTTACCTATATGTTCTCATTGCTCATTCAGTGAACTCAGTCTCCGCATACTTCTGAGTTCTTCAGGGAGAAAGTTGGCTGGAATAGAATGGAATGAAAATAACAAGTTTGTTCAGATCTCTCAAGTGAAACTGAACGGAGCCCATTATCGCCTGATCTCAGGAAGATCTCAGTACATAGTGTTCCGACGTATTAAAACTCTGTTACACTGGGTACCTAGCCGGGTTTTATTACGTAACTACTGTACTGAACAGTGTTGGAAATTCAAGTTTTGGTGCCTCATGGCTAAATCTTTTCAGTGTAGCACAAACCTCTCCAGATTAGATGCCTGCACATAGAATTGGACGCCGACCCCCCTCCCGACCCTCCAGATCCCCTACCCCCTCCTGTCCTTGAAAAATCTAAACCGGTCCCGGAACCAAAAAAGGTTGGGGACCCTGGGCTAGTAGAACCAGGCAAAGAAGTCACCTGCTGTTACCACTAGAGGTTGCTACAATTATAATATATGCAAAATATAATGTAGAAATGTTATAAACGTCATATTCCTGCAGAGTCAGACTCAGCCACCTAGAACCCACCAGACAAACTGATCACTTTCACAGTAATTACATGTCAACAAGGTATAGAGATGATATAAACTATTGGGGGAAGTATGAAAGGGCTAATGTGAACTTTCCCAGACTGGCCAGTCGAACCTGTGCTCTACTCTCTGTCTTTGTACCCTCCTGGGTAGAGAGAAACTCATTATCAAAAGAACAATGTACCTTGACAAAAGGATTAGTACGTGGCCATACACGGGCCGATAAAAGCTGCCGACAGACCAAGGCGGCAGCTTATTGGCCCGTGTATGGATCCCTCCGATGGGCTTTACCGATCGATATCTAAAAATCCCATTGGATTGCGGCCAAATCTGTTCGTTGATGTGGTCCTGCGATCCGACCGCCCATATGGCCTCCGTTATGATCCGTTATGGGCCCTAGGGCCCACGATTGGATCAGCCCAATATCATCCACCTCAAGGTGGGCATATCAGGGAGAGATCTGCTCGTTTGGCGACATCGCCAAACGAGTGGACCGTTCCCCGATATGCCACTGACTGGCAGGGCTATATCGGGGTAATTCGAACGTTCGGCCATGTGGTTGAACGATTGGATTATGATGACGCCAAAGGGCTCCAACACATTGGTAGGAAGAAAATCAAACATTCCTGATCGATATTGTGGCCAGATATCGATTGGGAAGATCCGTCGGAAGCCCCCCATACTTGTTCTAAACGACCGATATCGGCCCCTTTATCTGTCTGTGTATGGCCAGCATTATGTGCAACTGTGCAACAGATCTATCAACCAGTTATGTTTGCTTTAAACAGGTGGTCAGTCAATGCTGCCTTGTGATTGGTTGTGTAGTTGTGTAGGACTGGTCATCCCAGGGATAACCCTGATGTAGTTGGCCAGCTTAAATATATTGCAATATATGGACAAACAATCCCTGTTTAAAGGGTAAGGCATTTGTTAGCTTAAGGCACAAAATGTCTCAATGTCCTTAAAATATTGATAATGGGTTGAGTGCAGAGGACCTCTTGTAGTTGCACCCCCGGTTAAGGTTTTTAAAAGTTAGTGGTGAGCACAACATTCCTTTGTTTGTTAAAGAAAAAACGCTGGTGTTTTTTCATATTTTAATGTGGGATTATGTTTAAAAGTTGTAACTTAAATATTTTTATTTACACTTTTTTTTTTAACCATTTGAAGGTCGTGCCACATTTGTTTTAGGGTGGGCTCATGTGTACGACAATAGAGGATCTCTCTTTATTTTGCTTTCCCTGCACATTTTTATGAATAAGTAGCCACTTTGAACAATTTCACCATCACTGATAAAGACATACGTATCACCTGTATGTACCCACCATAATGTAAGAAGTTTCACTAGGAAGAAAGTAACCTTAAAGGCAATTTGCAAAGAAACTTTTGTGCTGATGATTTTTCACTAGCAAAAATACGCCAGTTCATTTGCAGAGACAAATTTTCGCATTTTGAAGAACACTCATAGTTGTAGCATAATATCATCTGATGTAGCTGTGTGAAGTAGGACGAAGATTTCTGAAGCGAAAATTCGGACCTAAGTCAATTCGCCCCCATGTCAGGGTGCAAGGATCTTCATCCTGCTTGATGTGGCTTTGCCTGTCATGTTGTCTATTCAGCCCTTGCACCTGCTTGCGGCTTCTTGAGTGGACAACCGCTGTAAGTCAATGGTTAGGACTGTATAGAGATGTCCCAGGAGTGACAGGGAAGAGGAATATCATCAATGTGGGGTGAGCACAACATTTCCTTTGTTTGCTATAGTTTAAACAGGAGCAGTGGCCAACTTCTGTGTTGTAGCTCCCACCCTTTCTGCTTGAAGTTGGGTGGTCCTACTGGTGTCCAATAGAAGGGCAGCTATGTTTGAGGGTTTTGACCTTGAAAGCAGCAAGTGAGTTGCAGGTAAGACTTGGTCCCTGTTGTTAAAAATGTATAAAATGTACAACGAGGCAGTTGAATTCTAAGGAATCAGGTGAAAGTTGTGTAGAACTGGCCATACCAGGGATGACTTTGACGTAGTTGGCCAGCTTAAATATTTTGCAATATATGGACAAACAATCCCTGTTTTTTTAGAGGGTAAGGCATTTTTAGTAGCTCAGGGCACAAAATGTCACAGTATCCTTGAGATATTGATAATGGATTGAGTGCAGAGCACCTCTTGCATTTGTCTGTATGTATTGTGTGGTCACTGCCTCATTGTACCCTCGCTTAAAGGGATACTGTCATGGGAAAAACGCATCAGTTAATAGTGCTGCTCCAGTCTCTGCCCTAAGAATAGCACTCAGAAGTAAAATCCAGGTCCCGATGCAACACATTCAGTTGAGTAGGAGAAACAACAGCCTGCCAGAAAGCAGTTCCATCCTAAAGTGCTGGCTCTTTCTGAAAGCACATGACCAGGCAAAATGACCTGAGATGCACCTACTCACCAATATTACAACTTAAAAAAATACACTTGCTGGTTCAGGAATTAAATTTTGTAAAAATTGTAATTTAGAAATAAAATTTGCATCATAAAAATCATGACAGAATCCCTTTAATGTTTTTAAAAATGAGCGGTGAGCACAATTTTCCCTTGTTTGCTAAGGTTTTTACAGGAACAGTGGCCAACCCCATAGTGTAGCTGCCACATGTAGTTGGGTGGTCCCAGTGGTGGCCAATAGAAGGACAGCCATGATTGTGGGTGTTTACCTTGAAAGCAGCAAATGAATTACAGGTAAGACTTGGCCCCTGTGAAAAATGTGTAAAATGTATAATGAGACACTTGAATTCTTAAGGAATCGTGTGAAAGTTGTGTAGGACTGGCCATACCAGCTTACTGCTGACTGGCTCTGATTTATTTGCTGATAGACAAAAAGGTGTTGAAACACCTGATGGATATTGATTTGTAAAATATTCTATTTCTGTTACCCCCCTCCCTGCTGAGTCATCACCAGCAAAAGAAATGTACAGATTGTTATTTGTTGAGCGAGTTAAATCTGTACATAGCCACCCATGGACTGTGAAAGAGATAGAAGGTTTTTTTTGTGGATATATAATATTATAAACCTCATTGATATGTTTCCACTCAATGTGTTGTTCCTTTATCCACAGTAGATACACAAATTATAACAAACAAAAGCTATAAATTACATGTAAATATAACCTTAAAAACAATGCTGTGTGATAAAATCAGTTATAATTAGTGTTAGTCACAACCATGCTGGCCGTGCTGAAAAGGAATGGTAGAAGGTAGGCCAAATTGCCATCATACATGTCTGGCCAATTCTAAGGTACAACGTTGCTAATGCAGTGCAAGAAAAATGGCATCCTCAGATAGACCCCTAGATCTATGGTGGCTATTGTTTTCATTAACTGACTTGGTTGATTCAATCTTGGGGTGCAAATTAATAGGAAGCAAAGTTTGTACCTGGTCTAGGTGCACAGTGCATCCATTTTTTTTTGCTTTCAGACAGTTTACCAAGTGCTTCATGCTGATTGGCTGTTTTCGGGTTTGGAAACCTAAAAACATATGGCACCTTTTGTTATATTACCCACCAAATCATACTGGCAAGTTTCAACTTGAGCAAAGTGCTGGCTAAAGGCATTTTCTATTCCAGAACCATCCCAGTTTATACAGCAAAGCATTGCCATCTCCACTGGCAACATACAGTAACTGTATTGACCCAAAATTTACAACGTCATAAAATTCTCCCAACAAAAGTTCTGCGCTGTATAGAGATTTCCTCTGGGGTTTTCAGCTTTATTGGTGCCCGAAATCAGTGACCCCCAATCAGTGGCTCCCCAAACCCTTTGATGTTGCTTCCAGTGGCTTGGAGACTAGTTTTGGTTGCCTAAAAACCAGATCTACTGCCAAACAGAGTCTCATGTAGGCTGCCATTCTAGCAGATTAAATTGGCCTAATGTCCATCTCCAGCCATTTCTCTTTGCCTCCCAATACACCAGCGATTGAATGTAGTTTTGGAACCGTGAAAAAGGTTGGAGCTCCAAGAGGAACTGAATTAATTAATTCCAACATCTACTGTTCCTCTTGAGATACATTGCAAATCTGAAAACAAAATATGGGTTCTGCTTGTCTCCCTCCTGGGGAGCCTGTTATGTGTATAATTTATTGATCTAGTTACTATACATTTCTTCTGGTGACTTAATTTTGCCATGGCGGTGTGACCATTTGTGTAAATATAAAAAGGGGGTTCGTGGGTGCACTCCTAAGGCGAAGTTAAAATAAATGAGTATAATGGAAGTGCTACTGGCTTGGCCAATTAATCAGTGCACATTCCCTGGTCCCCTGTCTCATAAGTAATTCACTTTATATAAGTGCATGTATTTACAAAAACAAGGGTTTTTAGTTACAAAGTTATGATCATAAAGTTGATAAGCCACCATTCCAAATCAAGGTAAACCCCATGGTGGTCCCTAACTTGATTACCTCTGGTCATAGTAAAATGTGTGAGTGAAAAATGTGTATAATATGTGCAAGTGAAAAGGGCACATTTACTAAGGGTCGCAGTGAATATTCGAATAAAATTCAAATGTAAAAAAATTGAATTTCGAAGTAATTTTGGGCTACTTCGACTATTGAAAAAGGCCAAAATTCGATTTGAATAGAATAAATTCAAATATTCGGCAAGTCAAATCTTCGAAGTTCTGGCCCTTTAAAATCCTTCGAGTTTGCCACTTCGCCGCCTTAAAGCTGCCAAACTGACCATTGTAGCCGGTGGCGGACCTCCTAGAACCTGTCCTGAAATTTTTTCTAAATCTTCGGAATTCGAAGGATTTTGTGCAAAATCCTTTGATTCGAATGATGCGATGGCATGATTTGAAACGATTTTTATTTGATTGAAAACGGACCCATTCGATTGAAATAGGTTAATTTTAGACTGAAAAAGCCCTTTAAAAAAAATTTGATGGTCGAATTTCGAAGTTCTTTCACTTCGAAATTCGTCCATTAATAAATCTGCCCCTAAATGTGAGTATAGATAAGAGTACAGGTGTGAGGAAATATCAGTAAGAAAGACAGGCTAAAAAAATGTCTTTATACTCCCTCCCTTGTGTCAGGGTAGGCCTAGTAGGAACCCTAGGGGAGTAGTAGGGACCAAGGAGGAAGCTTAGGGGTTAAAGGTCCAATAACACAGTACAGGCAAGGATCAGGCAGGAATCAAGGTCAAAGTCCAGGCAAAGGTTTATATAGGCAGGCTAAAGCAATACAAAGTCCAGGCAATGGTTTATATAGGCAGGCAAAAGCAATACAAAGTCCAGGCAATGGTCAAAATACAGCAAAACAGGATCAAAATGCACCCAGGAACAAAAGCAATCAAGTTCTATAATTGGGCGCCTTAATGGCGCTAAAATATGCAAAATGGCGCAGGCGTGTGATGGCAGCATGCTGAAGCGTCGCAGTGCCATGACATCATTATGCCAGCGTCGCTACCCACATGGACGCGCCGCCCAGAGCTGCAGGTAAGCCTCCTGACACCTTGGCCAACTTGTATGGTTTCCCACATCACCTCTATGCTGACCACACTCTCCTCCCGATCTCAAGCCGAAAAAGCGAAAAGTTCTTAACTCAGGTCTCCTCCTGCCTGTCCACTGTCTCTACGTGGTCTACGTGGTAATGGTTCTCTTTCCTCCAAATAATTCCTGTAACATTCCAGAATTATCTGTTGTATTTAACAACTCCACTAGCGACCCATCTCCCCAGTTCTGGTGCTTTGGGTTTATACTATATTCTACCCTGGCCTTTACTCTTCATATCCAGTCACTTATTAAATCATGTCAATTTCACCTAAGGAACATATCCAATATATGTTCATTTATCACCCAAGATGCTGCCAAAATTCTTATTCACTCTCTCATCATATCACGTCTAGACTATTGTAACTCTCTATCAATTGGCCTTCTCTGACATTATGATTCATAGTGTATTTCACAATCAGCGTATTTACTGCTTACATCTTGTCACTAGTGATGGGCGAATCTGGGGGGTCACTGAATTTTAAAAAAAAAAATAATGAAATTGGAAAGTTCACAAAAAATTCGAACGTTTTCAAGAAAAATTTGTGAAATTTGAACGATTTCACTATAAATCCATGAATTTCAAACAATTTCACTATAAATCAGTGAATTTCGAACGTTTTTCACGAAGAATTCGTGAACTTCGAAAAATCGTGAAAATCGGAAATTGACGCCCGCGTATTTTCTCCGGCAACTTTTCACGGACATATCATAAATTCACCCATCCGTACTTGTCACCTGCCTTTGCTTCTAAACCATGTGATAATTAGATTAGGATTGGATTAACCAGATAAAGCTATACCCAACTATGGTGTCTAACATATGCCATAAAAAACATGAAGACTTTCTAACTGAAATTATAACAATATTGTACTTCCCCAGGCTTTAGCTTTAGGCAGGGAAAATGATATCTTTAACCATGCATACAGGAAGAGCCAATCAGAAAACTGCATTCTAGTCTTATGGGACACACAAGATCTATAATGCTAAGCCAACAACTCACACTTGATAAAAGTCTGTATTGCTAAGTAGATGGCAGGGAAGCAACTGCAATGGAACCTTATACATCACTTTTGCATATTCAGGAATATGGTTAAATAGAGGGTTTGGAATTGGGGAATTGAAGGTTATTGAGGACATAGCTGCTTGGGGAAATGGCCCTAAACCACATTTTTTACTTGAGCCCTTAGCTGAACCCTTGTGTGTAATGAAAGATAAAACCATACTTAAAAACCATACTTAAAAAGGTTATCTTACTATATTATAAAGAGGGAGTATTTTTTTTGTTCCACTACAGAAGCGTATTCTCCAATCACCACTGAACTGACTTGTTATTTAAATGGATATTTAAATTTTTGTCATGATTTGTATGATGTTTTTATTTCTAAATTACAATGTAAAAATATAAATTGTCATTTCTGAACCAGCAAGTGTATTATTTTTTAGTAGCAATATTGGTGCGTAGATGCATCTCAGGTAGGTTTGCCACATGGCCAGTATTTTACCGGCCTGGCCTGTATTTTTGATGGTTGATCCCAATGTTATTAATAGGAAAAAAAGATAAATATATATATATAGGTATTTTTTTTCAAGAAAAGATGGTAACCCTAATCTCAGGTCATTTTGCCTGGTCATGTGCTTTCAGAAAGAGGCAGCACTAGTGATGGGCGAATCTACCCCGTTTCGCCGAAAAATTTTGCGAATTTCCAGCGTTTTTGACGCACGTTGTGCCGTTTTCGTTGCGTCGCGTTGTTTCCGACACGCGGCGCGTCGTTTTAGTCACGGTGCATCAAAAACGACGCGCAACTCATTTTCACTGGCGTTTCGAGAATTTATTCACGGTTGGCGAATCGCGGCAATTCCCTGCGAATTCGCCCCTGGTGAAAAAATTTGCCCATCACTAGGCAGCACTTTAGGATGGAACTGCTTTCTGGCAGGCTGTTGCACCTACTCAATGTAACTGAATGTAACGCAGTGGAACTTGGGATTTAAATTTTGATACTGATGTTTACTCTGCATTATAAAAAGTCATGTGATGGTAAACTGGGGAGAGATCTCTCCAGAAATAGTTTTTGCACTTGCAGTTTATCACTCAGATGTAATAGTCTAATATAAAGAAAGAGTTCTGATGCGTTTGAACGGTAGCAAAATGGAATATACAGTAGTACAGGCATGGCATCTGTTATCTGGAAACCCATTATCCAGAAAGTTCAGAATTACGGAAAGGCCTTCTCTCATAGACTCCATTATAAACAAATAATCCAAATTTTTAAAAATGATTTTTTTTTTATCCAGAAAGTTCCGAATTAAGGAAAGGCCTTCTCCCATAGGCTCCCTTATAAACAAATAATCCAAATTTTTAAAAATGATTTTTTTTTTATCCAGAAAGTTCCAAATTAAGGAAAGGCTGTCTCCCATAGACTCCATTATAAACAAATAATCCAAATTTGTAAAAATTATTTTTTTTTTAATCCAGAAAGTTCCAAATTCAGGAAAGGCTGTCTCCCATAGACTCCATTATTAACAAATAATCCAGATTTTTAAAAATGATTTCCTTTTTCTCTGTAATAATACACCAGTTCCTTATACTTGATCCCAACTAAGATATAATTAATCCTTATTGGAAGCAAAACCAGCCTATTGGGTTTATTTAATGTTTTAATTGATTTTCTAGTAGTCTTAAGGTGTGAAGATCCAAATAACAGAAAGAAACAATATCCAGAAAGCCCCAGGTCCCGAGAATTCTGGATAATAGGTCCCATACCCGTATTAATTCAATTGTTATATAAAACATAAAAAATATAAAACTTTTTAAATAACGTGGAAAGAAACTATGAATGCATTGGGGCTAAAATCAATTACAGGAAGGTTATATTATCTGAAAAGATTTGGCTTGCATGGTAGGTTTCCTGATGACTTTTTTTGGACAGCAGGTTTTCCGGTGATCCAACACTTGATTCTACTAACACTAACAATGTCCCATGCGGTTTCTGATAAAATTGGAAGCTGTGAGGTATACGGATAACAGAGTAAAAATTTAAAGAAGCTGAAGAACCCTTGCAGAAAGTAAAAGGAATCAAGTGGAAGAACCCACAAAAAAGTTCACTAGCGAAAGAGCTCAGATCTAACAAGATTTGCTCCCTTTCGCAGGGAAAATTTCGCTCAGGCCGATGATCGTTACTCTGCAAATTCATCAAAGTGTGAATTTTCCCCAATGTTACCGTTTTCGCTAGAGTCTAATAAGATTGAGCTACATCCTCAATAATCTTATGTCAGTGACATCATATCCTGTTATGGACATATTTTAAAGTCGGATTATGTTTAAAAGTTGTAACGGTTAAATATAGTTTTTATTAAGTTTAAAAAAGTTCATGCTTCATTTGTTTTAGGGTGGGCTCATGTCTATGACAATAAAGAATCTCTTCTGCCTTTATTTTGCTTCCTTGGACATTTGTAATAAGAAGTGGCCACTTCAAGCATTTGCACCAACATCTCTAATAAAGTCACGTATATGACCTATATGTATTGTCCTAAGCGAAGTGCGTTAATGCAGTTTCGCTCGGAAGAAAGTAACACTAGGGAACGTTAGTTTTGAAATGCTCATTAATTTCTAATACTAATTTTCACTGGCAAAACTTCCTCAGCGTTTGTCTGCCAAGATGTAACTTCGCATATTGATGAATAAGGGTATAAACTGCGAATTAAAACTTCCGGAGCAAATTTTCCCCCTTTAAGAAATTTCCTCTCTTATTATTCTTGAAACCTAAATAACATTTTTTTTTGTAATTTGCATGTAACAATATATTTCCCACACACACAATTATTCTAAACTGTTACTGAAATTATTTACTGTAAAGTTTTATTAAAACCCTACATTTCCCTTTACAGCAATGGGAAAACAATGGCGTATTGAAGAAGAGACTAATGCAATGTAGTAGCATTTAATATGACTTTAGAGTGAAACCCTCCTCTTGAGTCCATGGTGGTGCTACAATCTCACGTTGGAAATGGAGCTTTTGCAAACCTATCCAAGAACAATAACCTTTGGGAGTTTCTCATAGTTTTAGCTGTTTATCACAGAAAAACTTTGGCCCAAATACTTTAAAAACGGTCTCCTGTGCAGGACTCATGGCATGTGATGTGGTCTTTCAAGTTCTGCTTGTTCAAATTGCAGTAAACTGTAATATAAATAGGGGTTAATAAGCAACCTGAGAAAGTATGCCGGAACAAGGAGCGCATTAACTAAATGGTGATTTGCGAACGATTGTTAATCCACAAATTTATCTAGGGGGCAGATTTACTATTGGTCGAATTTCGAATTGAAAAAATAAAAAATTCGACCGTGAGAAGTAAAACCCTTCGTAGGTGAAGTAAAACCCTTCGAATTCGAATATCAATGAATATCTAACTAAATTTTTTTTTTATTTGATCAAAAACAATGATACCCAATTCGGTAGCTTTGATCTGGCGAACTAGGTGGTCGAATAAAAATTTAAAGGGGAAGTACTTCGACCATCTTATAGTCGACTATTATTCTATTATTATTCTAATTTGAATATTCGATGGTCAATTATGCCTAATTTGCATATTCGAAGATTCAAATTCGAATCTTTTTGAAATTCGATCGAACTTAGAATTCTTCATGTGAATTTAGTAAATCTGCCCCGAAGTGTTAACTTTCCAATACGTTACCCTTTTCGCCAAAGTCTACCTTGCCTGGAACTACCTGGTGTATTGATAAGATGAAGCGACAGCCTCAAAATTACTAAGACAGTGACATCATTTATTGTATTCAAAAAAAGGTCATAAAAAAAAAAGGAAAAAACCGCTGATCATCACTGGGATCACCTTACTATAGGTGAACTACAACATGGAGTTTGGCCACTGCTCCTGTATAAACTAGAACAAACAAGGAAAAGTTGTGCAAAATTCATATATAGTGATGGGTGAATCTCCCGAGATTCGCTTCGCTGGAAAATTCGCGAATTTCCAGAGAAATTCGCGAATCGGCAAAAAATTTGCGAAACGAGTTGGGGGGCGCTTTTGACGTGCGTCGTGTCACCTTTGGCGTATCACGTCATTTCAGGCGTGCGTTGCGTCGTTTTCGGCGCGCGCCGCAACTCGTTTTTTTGCCAAATTTTCGCCAAGTGAAAGTTCGCTGGTGATTCGCAAATTTATTCGTCAGCGGCAAATCGCAGGAATTCGCCTCGAATTTGCCCCTGGCGAATAAATTCGCCCATCACTATTCATATACAATGTTGTTAATGGGATGAGTGCAGAGGATCTCTTGTATTTGTCTATATGTATTTTGTGGTCACAGCCTAATTGCTTTCCCTTGTTTGTTATAGTTCATATAGGGGCAGTGATCAGCTCCTTGTTGTAGCCCCCACCCTTCCCAGCTATAGTCAGGTGATCCCACTGGTGTCTAATAAAAGGGCATCCATGATTGGGAGTTTTAATTTGAAAGCAGCAAGTAAGTTGCAGGTAAAACTTAGTCCCTTTGTAAAATGTATAATGAAGCAATAGAATTCTTAATGAATCAGATGCAATTTGAGAGTAGAACTGGCCAGATATGGGATGACTTTGACATAGTTGGCCAGCTTAAATATATTGCAATATATGGACAAGCAATCCCTGTTTTGTTTAAAGGGTAAGGCATGTTTTAGTAGCTGTATGCACAAAATGTCTCAATGTCCTTAATATATTGATAATGGGTTGAGTGCAGAGGACCTCTTGTATTTGTCTATATGTATTTTGTGGTCACAGCCTCATTGACCCCCCGCTAAATGTTTTTAAAAGTTAGTGGTGAGCACAACTTTCCCTTTTTTTGTTAAAGAAAAAACGCTCGTGTTTTTTTCATATTTTAATGTGGGATTATGTTTAAAAGTTGTAACTTAAATATATGTTATTTACACTTGTTTTTAACCATTTGAAGGTCATGCCACATTTGTTTTAGGGTGGGCTCATGTCTAGGACAATAGAGGATCTCTCTTTATTTTGCTTTCCCTGCACATTTTTAGGCTTAGTCCAGACGGGGAGATTCGGGGGCAATCCGTCGCCTGGCGACTTCTCGCCGCGACGGATCGCCCCCGAATCTCCCTGAATAGCTAGGCACCGGCGAGGCTTAAAAACGCCGGCGCGTGTCCACACCGAGCGGCGCGATTTTTAAAATCGCTCCAAATTGCCTCGCCAGGAAGAAAGTAACCTTAAATGCAATTTGCCCCCATGGACATATAGATCACAGTTGACCATGTGTCC
This sequence comes from Xenopus borealis, assembly GCA_024363595.1. Classification (NCBI taxonomy): domain Eukaryota; kingdom Metazoa; phylum Chordata; class Amphibia; order Anura; family Pipidae; genus Xenopus; species Xenopus borealis. Next base: position 97,932,408 of record CM044448.1, on the reverse strand, counting down.
ACCTATTGCATGGGTGTGTAACCCACAGCTCTGGAGCTTTATGCAGATCTTCATTGTGCTTGCTGTGGCTCAGTCTTGCGGCTTTGCCTGTTATGTTGTCTATTCAGCCCTTGCACCTGTTTGCAGCTTCTTGAGTGTGTGACTGCAGTAAACCAATGGTTAGGGCTGTATAGAGATGTCCCAGGAGTAACAGGCAAGAAGAATATCATCCCAGCTAATCCCTGTACTTCCCTGGTACTAACACTAGAATCTCTTTAAAGGGCAAGGAAAGGCGAAGAAATAAAATCCCATTTTTACTTCCTTTAATGAAAAAGAAATCTACCTCCAATATACTTTAATTAAAAAAATGTGTACTGTTTTTATAAGAAACCTGACTGTATTCAGTGAAATTCTCCCTTCATTTACTGCTGTGGATAGGAATTGTCAGACGGTCCCTAACTTCTGGCAGGGAAACACTCATACTTATGAACAGCAGGGGGAGCCCCTGCCTTACTTACCAGCCATGCAGAACTAAAGCAGCTTTGTTTTTTGATCATTTATGACGACCCCTAAGAAGCCCAGATCACACTGAGCATGTGTATGTAGTCTAGTCTTGCAAAGATGTATAACAAAGTTACAAGATGACAGCCCCCTGTGGCCAACTTTGAAGGCATAAATCATTTGTTTGATTAGGAATGTGGTGCAGTAAGTTCATGTTTATGTTTAGTATACAAAATACAGCATTTCTACCCTTATTCTATTTTACACTTTCCTTGCCCTTTAAGAGCCCTGGCAGATTTTTCTGACGTCATCAGTGCGGACTCCAGCTCTTATGTGAGGGAAGGCAGGAAATTGGGTAGAGGCTGGCAGGCAGTGAGGTAAGGGGTTGGACCCCATTAGGTTGTTAGTTAACTCTCTAAACCCCCTCCCTCTCTACAGTTACTACTGGTGAAAGTAGAGATTGCTTACTTGCTCCATCCAATAACCTGTACAGTGTTATTTAGCTCATTCCTGTCTTGAGTATTTCCATGTGAGTGAAAAAAAATGTTCGGGTTCCCTTATTCCTCCCGTTCCCAAGAACAATGTCGAGAGCAAGCAGGGTTTACCGGCATAAAGAAGAGCCTGGGGAGCATGTGCCAAAAGAGAAGGCAGAAACGCTGTGCCCATTGCATGCTTAGTATGGTCAATATCCAACAAGGAAAAGCTGCAATTTGTAGCAACTCCTGAGCCTATCACTCTCTCTCAAAGAACAGAGTGTCTAGCACAGGGCCGGGCTGGGACGAAAAAGCAGTCCTGGCAAAAGTATCAAAGCAGCCCATGTATTCACGTACATGCAAAACATGATATTTATTTCCAACCCCAAGGTTTACTAGAACTAGTGTTAATTAACAGATATTTTAAGAGTCCATTACCATAGAATCCCCAGCAATATTATACACACTATGTGCTGGAACTGGTCCTTGCAACAAATATCTCCCCCTAATTTCTATCACAACTATTCTATCAAATGGATTAGTGACCCAATACTTACATTATATTCTAAATTTTCCTTTGTGTGCCCCCAACTAGACCATGTACCCTGGCAGATAAGAGGACTTTAATTACCATGTGTATCACAGGAACAAAGTGTGTCATACTTGAATAGACTAGTCTGTCTCATGCAATAGCTCATTTACATTTCTAAAGTGAGTGGCTCATTTACATATTAAAGACATACCTCATTAGCATTTTTAGGAGAGCAGCCCATTTAGATTTTAAAGCAAGTGGCCCATTGGGCATTTACCTGAACCCACAGATTGCCAGTCGAAGGCCTGTTCTAGTGCACTGGGTATTCGTATACTGCTGAGATGACAATAAAGTTTACTTTGACTATAATATATATATATATATACTGTGTATATATAGGTATGCTATTTGGGCAGGAGCACACACAAAGGATCACATCTGCCTGTGTGCTGGTTAAAAATGAATATAAAGGTACAAAAAAGGAAGGAACTCCACTCACAGGTCTTTAGTGAAAAACACAGTGGTTTATTTCAACGTTTCGGCTCCTAAACTCGACCCGTCTTCAGGAAGGGGATGCCACACACACATTCAACCCTTTCAAACCCAAAAATGGTGCCAAAATAGGATGTGATGTTATCATAGGGTGTAAACACATCTAGTATACGCATAGTGCAAGTTTAACTGTGAACCTCTGTGTATGGGGGAAAAACTGTCATCTGACTTAGCCCACAAAGCTAGGTCATATAGTTGATTATTTGGGATGGGTGAATTTGACAAACAAGGTGAAAATAATTGCCCATCCCTATTGATTATATATATGAGAAAACATAGTGAATACAAAATCCCAAGCGCACACATTGTGGTTACAATTGCTCTAAAAGTAAAAAGCAAATTGTCCAATAAGCAACTATAGCAACATTGTAACCATGAGTTTGCTCATGAATGATACAATGAAAAGTTGTTTGTTTTTCCTTCTGGATAAGGGTTACACAGGAGTGGATCAAGACTAAAATTCTTCTTTTATCTTCTCCTCTTCTCTACAGGGGAGCTTGGCACCTCTTGTATGACAGGGATAACAGCTTGGAATGGCGGCGGTTCCCACGTAAGAACACATAACAACATGCCGGACATCCCACGGATAGTGATGGGCGAATTTATTTGCCAGGGCTGAATTCTTGGTGAATTTCCGTGTTTGGCCGCCGGTGAATACGTTTGCGAATGACCCGCTAAAATTCGCCAGTGACAATTTGGTCTATTTTTTGGACGCTGGTGTCAATTTTTGACATACATAATATATATTCTGTTCGGTCAACATGATATTTTGGACATGGACTGATGTTCCGTATACCCCCCACCACCTAGGCTGGTAACTGGCTGGATTGATCCCCGGTACAGCTGCTCTAAGATGTAGGTGGTATAGGCAGGGTAGGTGACTTACTGCACTTTCATTACACTCGTGAGTAAAGTCTGGTGGAGATCTTCATATGGCCAGCAAGTCCGGGCTGACAGTGGTAGCTGAAATGGCTGTGCGCACTGCCCTCCATTGCAAAGGCATTTGGGACAGCCTACCGGCGGTGGCTACAGAGGTGGGGTTTAGACACTTATGGAGCAATGTCTGCTTTTGTGTAATTGGCCTGTGGAGACTTAGTGAATGCCACTGATGCGCATGAGAGTGTTATGCCGGACACAGTATCCAGCTGTTAGGATCCCTCCTGTTAGGATCTCTGCACTTTAATGCTCCCACTCTGTTATGAGAGCAATTTGCTGTAAGGGTCGCTTACCCTGGCTGTCTACTGGGCAACGGGGTCCACAGCCGCTCCTTCGGCATGGACGCCCGCTGCGCTGCCCCTTCTCCCTGTGTGCCGGCTTCTCTATGGTGTGCGTGCGCACTTCCATTGCTGCACGTCGGCGTGCAATGGCGCCAAATTCAAATGGTATATAAGGGAATTCAACTAGTATGGATACGTCCGGAAACAGCAGCAAAGCATTAATATAATCCGATTAAAAAGTTTTTATTACTTTATTTTCGCCATTTTCCAAAAGCTCACAATTTAGGCCACATATCAATGTAAAAAGTTGCCAACGCGTTTCATGACCTCTTTGGTCTAGGGTTGCCACCTCACCCCTTTAAAACCGAACACATATGGAATACACAGCCTGCATGGCTAATTAGCAATTTATTTAGATGCATGATGCATGGCTGCACATAAAAAAAAGTTCAGTCTGCAGCATGCATCTAAATGTATTGCTAATTAGCCATGCAGGCTGTGTATTCCATATGTGTTCGGTATTAAAGGGGTGAGGTGGCAACCCTACTTTGGTCACTTCCTCAGGGCATCGAACGCATTGGCAACTTTTTACATTGATATGTGGCCTAAATTGTGAGCTTTTGGAAAATGGCGAAAATAAAGTAAGAAAAACTTTTTAATCGGATTATATGTATGCTTTGCTGCTGTTTCCGGTTGAATCGTTGAATAGTTGAATCGTTAACCACAGTGCCGAGTGGTGCATGTTGGGAGACCAGCAGGAAGTGGAGGCGTGGAGCTCCCCGACTCGCTTGTTGTACTATATAAGGGAATTCAGCCTACAGATCCTTGCCCGTTGTTAGGTTCTATTTGGTAGTTCCTGGGTGTTCTAGTCTATTGATTCCTGCCTGATCTTCTGTGTTTTGACCCTTGCTTTGCCTGACTACTCTGTTCCTCTCCAATCCTGACCTTAGCCTGTCTGTTAACTCTGATATTCTCCTATCCTGACCTCTGCCTGTCCACTGACTATTCTATGCTCTCTAATCCTGATCCTGGCCTGTCTGCCTATTCTACTCTGCTTGTGCTGGTCCGACCCGCCTGTTCCACTTGGTGGCATTCTTCAAATCCAGTATCCTTGGTGAGACGATCGTGCCCCTGCACTAGCCAGAAATCTTAGCTTTGCACCTCTCGATAAGTCCAGGTGGCAGCTATTCGTCAAGGGAAAAGAATAGCTGAAGAATATTGTAAGAAATTTCTTCCCTAGAGAAACTCCCTTCTGTTGAGCATTGCTCTAAATCTTGTTCTGGGGTACGTAGTTCCCTATTGGCAATTACATCTGCTCAGAGAAGAGTAGCCTATAAGTCCAGTAGGGAGGTACCCAAATATCAGGCTGGGGACTTGGTTTGGCTATCCACAGGGAATATCAATCTTAAAATCCCATTCCTTAAGCAGGGGCCTAGATTTTTTGGTCCATACCCTATAGTGGAAATTGTTAACCCAACCTCTGTCCATCTTGAGTTGCCTGATGTGTTTTTTTGTTGTCTAATTTATTTCATGTTTCTGTTCTGAAACCTGCTATACAGGTCCGCCGGCAATCCTGTCCAACTCCAATGTAAGGAGACTGTCCCATCCCATGTCTCTTGGCAGTGGCCCCTCCTAGAGGGAGGGGTAATGTAAGGGTTGCTTACCCTGGTGGTCTACTGGGCAGCGGGGTCCACAGCCGCTCCTTCGGCACTGCGCTGCCCCTTCTCCCTGTGTGCCAGCTTCTCTATGGTGCGTGCGCGCACTTCCGCTGCTCTTGAAGGCGCAGGCGCGCTGACGTAACGTCAGCGTGCAGTGGCGCCAAATTCAAATGGTATATAAGGTTCTATTTGGTAGTTCCTGGGTGTTCTAGTCTATTGATTCCTGCCTGATCTTCTGTGTTTTGACCCTTGCTTTGCCTGACTACTCTGTTCCTCTCCAATCCTGACCTTGGCCTGTCTGTTAACTCTGATATTCTCCTATCCTGACCTCTGCCTGTCCACTGACTATTCTATGCTCTCTAATCCTGATCCTGGCCTGTCTGACTATTCTATTCCGCTTCTGCTGGTCCGGCCCGCCTGTTCCTCTTGGTGGTATTCTTCAAATCCAGTATCCTTGATGAGACGATCGTGCCCCTGGGCTAGCCAGAAGTCTTATCTTTGCAACTCTCAATAAGTCCAGGTGGCATCTGAGTAAGCTGAGGGCTCCTCCCGAGGCCAAAGGCGGTCACTTAACTGGTAAAGCCGAGCTGAGACCAAGGTGCTTAGCAACTGCTCTGGTATTGGGTGCTGTTCGCGACATTTGCTTTGTAAATAACTATGTAAGTTTGGAATTTATAAGGAATGGAATTTATTACTGATCACTTTTTTATATTTTATATTTGTGAATTTATTTTAAATGTAGGTAACACACTTTGTATACACAATTGGTATATATATTAACTATTGACGAATGGGTTATCTTTGATGGCTAATGTATATGGTAAGCACTAGCCCTTAGAGGTATCAGATATTGTGTAGGGACAGCTATAGGAGTTAACTCACGTATTTGGTTAATAAGGGAGATCAATTTAAAACAGGAGCTGTTACCACATTATCAGTAGTAAGGGGAAAAGGCAGGAAAAAACCTGGTGGGCCCCAGCCCTGATGGGCCCCCGTTGGGCCAGACCCCCTCTCCTGATCTCCTGGGCCTTCATAATAAAAATCAATTGTGCAGCCGCACAGCGCACTTCCGGTTGCGCCTTGGCTCCGACTGCGCTAGAGCACTGCAAGGCTCCAGCTGCACAGCTCCGTTGTCATAATAATAGGGTCAAGTTGCCACCTGTCCGGTTTTGACCCGGACAGCCCGGTATTTTGAAGGGCTGCCCGGGTCAATGCTTCCTGCCCAGTTTTCCAAATAAGGAAAACTGGGCGGGATTAGCTTGATTTACTCCGCCCCGTGACGTCACAGGCCCACCCACCAACATCACAGGCCCGCCCACTGACGTCACGGACCGGCCCCCCTGTCCTGCTTTAGCCACAGGGAAAGGTGGCAACCCTATAATGGGGCCAGGGGGTCTGGAGGGGGCCCTGGACGGCAGTCCTGACCCTGGGAAAAGGTATGGATGATTATTTTTATATATTTAAGTAGTAGTATGCTGGAAGGGATTATAATTTGGTATGTGTTTAATAATGGCACTATATATTTCATACCTGATTTACCCCCATATGAAATAAAAGGCACTAAGTTTGCCCAGGAGTAGTAACCCATAGCAACCCCAGTTGCAAAATATGAGGATATTAGAAGTTACCTTGGAGTTCCATGATCTGGAGCCTTTGGCCTTGTGTTTTTATATGGTCATGAAACTCCTCTGTAACTTATAATATCCTTATATTTTACAAGAGGGGGTGCTGCTCCAGCAGAATTCTGCACTGAAATCCATTTCTCAACAGAGCAAACAAATTTTTTTTTATATTCAATTTTGAAATCTAGCATGGGGCTAGACATATTATCATCAACATTTTTATCAATATCCCAGCTGCCCCAAGTCATGTGACTTTTGCTCTGATAGACTTCATAATGACTATGGGGCAGATTTATCAAATTCACATGAATTCGAAATTCGATCGAATTTTCAAAAAGATTCGAATTTCGAATAACTTTTTTGATTACTTCGACCATCGAATTTTAAAAAAATTCGATCAATGCGAATAAAAATCAATTCGATCATTTGATCATGGTCAAAGTACTTGCCCGTTAAAAAACATTTGAATCCCTAGTTCGCCAGATTAAATCTACAGAATTGCTATTAAACCCTATAGGAAGTTTTTTAGATCCAATAAAATAACGAATAAATAGTTTGAATCAAAATTTTTTCATTCAATCACTCGATAAGTCAAATTGCGGTCAAATCCTTCGATATTCGAATTTGAAGGATTTCAATTTGACCAAAATTCGATGGTCGCATTCGAGGGCTTTTTAACCCTCAAATTCGACCAAGCGTAAATCTGGCCCTAAGTGATCTATGAGACGATTAAATGATAGAGATGATTATAATACAATAATGATGTTTACTCTGCATTATAAAAAGTCATGTGACAGTAAGCTGGGGAGAGATCTCTCCAGAAATAGTTTTTTCACTTCGCAAGTGATAAATAGTGATGGGCGAATCTACCCAGTTTCGCTTCACCGAAAAATTTGCGAATTTCCAGCGAAACTCGCGAGTTGGCAAAAAAATCCGTGAAACGAGTCGCGGCACATTTTTGATGCGCGTTGCTTCGTTTTCGTCACGTCAAAAATGACGCGCGACACGGTTTTTCGGCTGGCGTTTTGCGAATTGCGGGAATTCACCGCGTATTCGCCTCTGGCGAATAAATTCGCCAATCACTAGTGATAAACATTTATCTTACAGCAATGGGAAAACAATGGCGTATTGAAGAAGAGACAACTGCAATGTAGTAGCATTTAATATGTATTTAGAGTAAAACCCTCCTATTGAGTCCATGGTGGTGCTACAATCTCATGTTGGAAATAGAGCTTCTGCAAACCTATCCAAGAACAATAACCTTTGGGAGTTTTTCATAGTTTTTACCTGCTGAAAAAACTTTGGCCCAAATACTTAAAACTTGTCTCATGTGCAGGACTCATGGCATGTGATGTGGTCTTTCAAGTTCTGCTTGTTCTCCTGACGTTGAGTTCTGATTGCAACGTACCTGAGAGTATATGCTGAAACTTGTACGACACACACTGTCAAATGTATCTCCACCAACCTTTTATTTTCTACTTCTTTTTTGATGTTATGCCTTTTGATTGTATTATGCTATATTTTGTTTCGTTGTAAAAGCAATAAAAATGATTAAATAAATAAAAAAAAAGTTCTGCTTGTTCAAATTGAAGTAAACTGTAAAATAAATAGGGGTTAAAAAATAGGAGTCAATAAGCAACCTGAGAAAGTGAGAAAGTGTGCCGGGCCAAGGAGCGCATTAACTAAAGGGCAGTTGTGTTTTGTTTCGTTTTTTGAGAAAATTCCAAAAAGAAGAATCGTTCGCTTGGGAAAAAGAGAATTTTGCACCATTTCAACAGGAGAATTTTCACTCTTTGTTAATCTGCAAAGTGTAAACTTTCCAATACGTTACCCTCTTCTCCAAAGTCTACTTTGCCTGGTGAATTGTTAAGATAAAGCGACATCCTCAACATTACTATGTCAGCGACATATTGTATTCAAAAAAAGTCATGAAAAAATGCTGGTGTTTTTTCATATTTTCATGTGGGATTATGTTTAAAAGTTGCAACTGTTAAATATATCATTTACGCTTTTTTAACCATTGAAAGCTCGTGCCGAATTTGTCGGTGGACACCAGCATCTCTAGTAAAGACATATATATATATATATATATGAGCTGTATGAGAAAGAGAGATTAGTCCAATGAAAGCACTCATGCCATTGACCATCAAGCGTGTATCAAAGTGTAACACTTTGATACACGCTTGATGGTCAATGCTGTGAGTGCTTTCATTGGACTACTATTGATGACTTTGGTAAGCACCTGGCAAATAACTTAACATATATTTATATATAATATATATATATAAATATATATAGAGAGATCACATTACCTGCAAAACAGTTTAATTTGTGATACTTTTTCCTGAATGTCCATAACTCCATATTCACATCTAAGCCACCCTAAGCCAATCCTTTGTGATCACCATTGTATAAACTGTATCCACCAGCGCTATGTACTACACTCAACTAATTACAGTTGTTTTTATTTTAATCGGTGGGTAGGGATGGCGCGAACCGCGGCAAAAAATCGCGAACGGTTCGCGAACGGTTCGCGAACCCCATAGACTTCAATGGGAAGGTGAACTTTTAAAGCTAAAAAAGAAATTTCTGGCCAGAAAAATGATTTTAAAGTTGTTTAAAGGGTGCAACGACCTGGACAGTGGCATGCCAGAGGGGGATCAAGGGAAAAGAAAAATCCATTATTTTCTTATGCCAAAAGTGGTACAAAGTATCTTATCTGCACCTGTTAGCTGTTCTGGACTCTCTGCCAAAAGCCAATTAAGTTCAAATCTTTGCTTCTTTTTCTGGCTGTTCAGTGCAGAGAAAAGAGGGACTTTCCAGTACAAATGAGGGACAGAGGGTTGAGCTCTCAAAAGAGGGACTGTCCCTCCAAAAAAGGGACAGTTGGGAGGTATGCACATTTTTTTTTTTTTGGTCCAGGGGGTGTGTGGGGGTGGTCCAGGGAGAGCTTCCTGATTGGCTGCCCTGTATCTGCTGGTCTGGGGTGAGAGGGCAAAAAAAAAAGCGGCAAAAAAAATGCGGCAAATTGACGCGAACCCAAAATGCGAACTTTTGGCGAGCGCGAACAGCGGATGTTCGCGCGAACTAGTTCGCCGGCGAACAGTTCGCGCCATCCCTATCGGTGGGTCCGGCTCTTCTCATCTACCAAAAAATCTACCTCAGCAGACTCAGACCTTTGTGGCCCTTTCACAAATCTAGTCCTTATTCTCTGGACTCTAATTTCTTACATGAAATGTCTTTATCCGCATGCATTTGCATTATTTCATATTTTATAAGGCCATATTTTTAAAAGTTGTTACGATAAAGTTTGGGCCATTACAATGAAGAAGTCAAAAACTGAACATGAAGACCTTCACTGCTTTTCACTGTACTTTACAGTTGCGTTAACATATTGTCCCGCAGTATTTCCTTTTTAACACAGGTTGTTTTTTTTTAACCATATCTTGCTGACCTTTGCAGCTGGAATCTGGTACTGCTTCCTACATCTAACTAAATTGTATATTCAAGTATTCTTAGTTCCGAAGAATCAACTCATTTAGCCTCATATAGTAGCCAGCTTTTTCTTAAACCCCCAAATTCGGTTATTTAGCTGTAACTTTGACTCTTAAACACCAGACAGATTGGTGGGGAAAAGAAACCCTAAAAGCCATATTAACCTTTGACATCCACTTGTGCTTACTCCCACTCATTATGTTAATTGTTAATCCTTTAATTGAAGCGTGCACTTTTGATCTGTATGATTGAAAAAGGCGGTAGGTGATCTCCCCGAAATGTTGCATCACGCAATAAATGAGAACGGGCTTGCCCTGCTAGCAATACCCTTGTGTGCCAGTGAATTGCTTTTCTTTCCCATATTGGTTTTGAGGTAACCGATTCCTCTTTCACTGTGCCCCGGGGAGTCTCTTTTTCGGAGGGCCAGGGTGTGCCCGGGTGACTGTTTCCTCCTACAAGAAATATTCACTGCTCACCAATATTTTGATTTGTTGTTGATATGCAAAAATATTTAAATATGCTGAGCTGGCAAAGGATCAACACCTGGTAACCATATTATCATGCATGATATACAGTAGGTATGTGACCTGTAATCCAGCATTCTTGGGTCCTGGGGTTTTCCAGAAAAATGCTCTTTCCATAATTCAGATCTTTAAAGCTTATGCGTGCCAAAAAATAATTTAAACATAAAAAAGACCCAATCATGGGTGGCTGCAGAAGGGGGCAAGAGGGGGCAGTTGTCCCACCCTGAATTCTTCATCTATACCAGGGGTTCCTAACCTTTTTTCCTTGTGAGCCACATTTAAATTTAAAAAAGAGTTGGAGAGCAACACAAGCATGAAAAAGTCCTAGGGATGTAAAATAAGAGCTCTGATTGGCTTTTTGGTAACCCCTATATGGACTGGCAGCCTACAGGAGAGAATGTTTGGCAGGACATCTGTTTTTTATGCAACCAAAACTTGCCTCTAAGCCAGTAATTCAAAAATAAGCACCTGCTTTGAGGCCACTGGGAGCAACATCCAAGGGGTTGGAGAGCAACATGTTGCTCGCGAGCTACTGGTTGGGGATCACTGATCTATACCATGAAATACTTCCTACTCCAAGGCAAGCCTTAATTAGGTTATCTACTGCATTGTCATAATTAGGTTCATCTTCTGTTAGATGCTACCCTATATCATATTAGCTTCCTTGCCCAACCCCTTGGACAACATTCTACAGACATTGATGGATCCAATCAGATTGTTTACCTCCAATAAGGATTAATTATATCTTAGTTGGGATAAAGTACAAGGTGCTGTTTTATTATTCCAGAGAAGAAGGAAACAGGTTTTTAACATTTTGAATTAATTGATGAAATGGTGGCTATGGGACATGGTCCTCCCGTAATCCTGAGCTTTCTGGTTAACTGTTTTCTGGATAACAGATTCCATGACTGAAAATCTGAGTTCATCCCTTTTCAGACCTTACCCGCTGTTTAATGGGAAATCCATTTCTCGACAGACTGAAGATCACATTACAGATTAGTACAAAGGGAAAAAAATCTCAAAACATTTTATTACAAAAGTCTTCGCAATAACTGCTCGCTGTAACATATAAATCTTCTTATCTTATGAAATCTATTTATATCTTTGTGTGTATCCTCCCATATATAACATATATAAAACCAGGAGGCTTTGCTTTAATCTGGTTTGCAGGAAATCCAAGTTCCAAACTTTTCAAGACACTATATGCTGGTGGTATGTCCACTAACCTTGTTCCACAACCTTCACGACAAACTGGATAGTGGCAATTGCACAATGCATAACTGTAATGTAACAGCTTGCTTCAACTGACACCTTACAGTGATGTTCTTGATGGCCATGCATGCTGATGTTGAAAGTTGAACATGGTCATCTTGATGAGACAATGGTAGATACCAGTCATTCTTACTGTATAGGTTGCTTCTTATTGAGCAGCAGAAGTATGTTATGTGTGCAGCACAACTGTCTTTTAACACACAGACAATGAGAAGGAGTCACTTAGTAAGTAATTGCCATCTGAACCCTCTAGTAAAGCACAGCTTTTGAAAAATCCTTCAATCAACCGGCAATGGTAGAAGGTAAGGCAAGGTAAATATTTGTGAACAGAAGAAAGACTACAGAGACACATTTACATCAGACCACAGTTTCTACAATTACAACCAGTGACTTATCTATTCAGTCAGGTTGCGGCACATTGTGAGGGATACAGACCTTGAGCAAGTCCTTCGAGACCTGCATTCAAGCACCAAAAGATACCACGTCAGTAAGACCCTCTCTGCAAAGTTTGATGAATTCTTGCTGAGCATGGTGAGTGCAGCGCTTATTATTATAAAGTGTCTGGGCAGTAAGAGTTCCTAATGTAGCTTTCTCTTCACGGAAGCGAAAGTGAACGCTTAGAAACTTTCTACATCCTCATCAGAGTCGATTGTCTCCAAATGAAAAGCAGACTGTATCCGTAAAGTGTTGTACTTTGGAGGTGGAGTTCTTGGTACATGAGAGTCATGGGCTTGGGGAAGCTGGAGAGCAGAATGAAATGTAGGAGGATCGTCTTCTCCAAGACAGATAGGGTTGTCAACACAGAGTGGGTTGTCATGCCCAGCCACGGCTGGTACAGGGATATCAGGGGTTTCTTCTATTTCATTATTTTTGCGATTTTTCCACCAATTGCCCAACTTGCGCCACTGTTGTCTTAGGACAACCCAAAATGAGTCAATGAAGAAAACTTCAACAATTTCAAGCACACAGACCATGGAACAGCTCATCCACAGACCAAGCTGTCCTCCAAAATTTGAGAGCAGAGTTACAATCTGTAAGGAAATAGGACAAGATAAGCCAATGTATGTGCATAACAAATATGTACAGCATGGAGAAGACTGCCATTGTTGAAGTACCACTAAATAAGTCATGTTAGTGTATCTTCTGATGTTTTTCTGGCACTGACTTAAGGTGGCCATACACCTTTAAGGTGGCCATACAGGGATACAGGATATGCTGCAAATCTGGCCCCTTCAGACCTATTAGTTAGCTTATCTGCCTGTGTATAGGGTTCTCAGATGGGTCTATCTGATTCTAACCGATATCTGGACTGATGTCCATCAGGCAGGTTTGATTTTCCTGTGGTATTGAGGACTGCATCTGCCACATATATGCAGCCAGTATAGCACTAATCAAAATCAATTGTTGGCCCAAGGGCCAAAGGAGTGGTTTAGCCTGATATTGCCCACCACTAGTTTGGCAACCACTCCCAACTTTCCTATTATTTTCAAACATTTTTTAAAAGTTTTATCCAGCAAAAAGCTTCCAATACACATCATGATAAGAACATGCACCTGGTATGAAAATTGTTGCCTATTTTTCAAGTCAATATTGGTGAGATTACTGACTGTATTTACCACTTCAAATATGCTTTTAGCCAAAAACCCAAAATTGAAACTGTTTCAGTGTGGGGAAATCAACTTCTGATAGAAGTTGTAAAAAAAAAAAAACAGCATTTTTACTTTATACTTTTTCCACCGATAAGACTTCTAAAGATCAACTTGAAATATAAAACTTATTATTAATTCATTATGCCCACAAAATGTTATAGCCTGTCCTGAAACTACCGATGAAAACACTGGCTCTTACATTGTATGTAGGACTTTCAGATATGGATCTGCTATTCAGGTCCTGGTAGAATATATTAAGGTTTGCAAGGTCATTCCTGTAAAGAAATATGAAAAAATAAAAAAGCAGAGAAATTAGAGAAATTCTGTGTTCAGATAAAACTGTTTTATAATACAGATTCCTAATGAGTAGGAAAGACAAAAGATATGGGCATGTGTTGCATATCCTTCAAATGTTCTTGTCTGGTATAATGAGCCTTTTAGACTACTCAAACAATTACACAAATCAACTTTTTATTTTCAAAACAGTTTATGTCTTTTCTCAAAGGAACAGTCATTTGAATTTTCTCTGCATGAAAAGTGATTGCCCACCTGGATCGTATCTATTATTGACTATTTATAATTTATTTACTGTGTTTTCTGGCCAGCCAGTGTTTTAGTGATTATATAATAAATTGTACTTTTAATATATTGGTTCTGCAGTCCACCTTCTACTTACTTATTTTTTGCAATTGGGTTTTTATCCCCAATAAGACATTGGAGATTGAAGGAGTGCAGTCTCTACCAATATAATACATTTACCCCACCCGTCACAGGAATTTCTTTGTAAAATTATTTTAAAGGAGATCTCAACTCCCTAATTTAAAAGGTAATATACCTACTAAACAAGACTTTCCTTCCCTCCCTACTTCCCCTCGCATAGTTCAATAGGTCTGAAAATGTCCCTAAAACTTTCCCCACCTAACAGTGTAGAGAGTGTAGAGTAAGTGTAGTGGAGCTTGTGGGCGCCATCTTCCAGATCGAGAACCGTAGTGGCGAATTTGCAGTTCCGGTACATACCAACTCTGCGTGTGCCAAAAGTACAGGAAATTTCTGGAGGATCTGATGGAATCCTAAAAAAAACGAAGCGGGCCCGAAAAAAAAAATCTGAAGATCCGGAAGATGTTGCCCACAAGTTCCAGTGCTCTTACTCTGCACTGTTAAGTGGGAAAAATTTTAGGGGCATTTCAGACCTATTTAACTATGTGAGGGGAGGCAGGGAGGGGGCTATGTTGCTTTGTAGTTAAGGGCTTTTCTTAATTCGGGGGTTGAGTTCTCCTTTAACGAATAAAAACAGAGCGAACCTATGTGTGTCAAACTAAAGCCTGGTTCAGTGCGCACCGTATTATGGTGTATGGATAACTGCATTCTGCTGCAACTGGCAAAGCATAGGTATGGGACCTATTATTCAGAATGGGTCTTTCTCGATAATGGGTCTTTCCATAATTTGGATCTTCCCACCTTAAGACTACTAGAAAATCGTGTAAACATTAAATAAACCCAATAGGATGGTTTTCCTTTCAATAAGGATTAATTATATCTGAGTTGGGATCAAGAACAAGCTACTGTTTTATTATTACAGAGAAAAAGGGAATCAGTTTTAAAAATATGGACTATTTGATTATAATGGAGTGTATGGGAGACGGCCTTTCCGTAATTCGGGAACTTTCTGGATAACAGGTTTCCGGATAACGGATCCCTTACCTGTATATATTTTCCCAAATAGTTATAGATATTGGAGGCACTCACTGATGTAATCAAAGGTGGATTTTTAAAAATTTTCACAATATGTTCCCCAACATCAATGTGTTTTGGTTCTCCTTGTTGAATGAAAAAGTCTGTCTTAGCGATTTGAGACTTACGTGGTAAGATTTTTGTTTAGTTTCTGTCCCAGTTCCCAAGACAGAACTCGCAGCATCCATTCCTGTAGAATTAAAGTAGAGGCATAGAATAATGTGAGCTTCAAAGTTTACACAAGAACTCAAGACCGTAAAAAACAAAATAACTGAAGAACCCATGCAGACCGTACCTCTGACTTTAAAGAGGGCCACTTAGCCAGACTCCGTGTTAGTGTCCATTCCTTGAAACTGAAATAAGAACACACTATTTCATATCATGTGTATGTAATACAATCTGTTCCATGCACATTGGACTAGATCTATTTATTTAAAGTATAATTTAATGCTATATATTCCCCTTACAGCAATGGTAAACAATGGTGCATTGAAGAAGGAATATGTGAAAGTTGGCAGCGTTTAGAGATATATTTTTAGAGAGAGCCCCTCCTATTTAGGTCATGAAATTTCTGATGATGGTGCTAATGTCTTACGTTGGAAATGGATCTCTTGAAAATTTGATCTAAAACAATTACTGTGGGGAGATCCTTGTAGTTGTAGGACTAGGCCACCCGAAGGTACACACTGCACTCACTCACCTGCAGGACTCACGGCATGTGCTCTGGCATCCAAGCTCCTCTTGCACAAATTGTTTATACAGTTTGAAGTAGCAGTAAACTGTAAAATACGGAAACAAAAGGGGAAATTAGCAGCCCATCCGTCTCCTTTATAAAATGAAAGCTAGCACAGCAAAATGGAGTTGCTCATATGAATTACTTTGATGGCATGGGGTCTCACTTCCAACTGTCAGCATGTCACACTAATTTAAAGCTCCTCTTACAATTTCTTCCAACGTCCAGGTCTTCTGGGCTGAATGAACATGTACAAGTGCACTACCTAATGTATTAGGGATGCACCGAATCCAGGATTCGGTTCGAGATTCAGTCCAGGATTCGGCCTTTTTCAGCAGGATTCAGATTCGGCAGAAGCCTGGCCGAACCTAAACCAAATCCTAATTTTCATATGCAAATTAGGGCCAGGGAGGGAAATCATGTGACTTTTTGGCACAAAACAAGGAAGTAAAAAACGATTTCCCCTTCCCACCCATGATTTACATATGCAAATTTGGGTTCCGACTCGGTTCGGTATTCGGGCCGAATCTTTCGGGAAGGATTCTGGGGTTCGGCCGAATCCAAAATAGTGGATTTGGTGCATCCCTAGAATGTATATTAGTTCCTAGAAGTCCTGAGTTGGTTTTGGCTCTAGGGGTTGCTGTATTTCATATGTCATATGCATAGCGTTTCTGGCTTTATCACACAGTACTGCGCACCATAAAAGAAACTAAAGATAGCAAATTATAAGATAGCAAAGTAAATGTAGAGCAGGCTTAGATGGAACATTTGAGTCAATTTAACACCTCCTTCTCCCCAGTGCAGAGCAATATACCGCTGGGCTACACTAGTCCCACTGGCGTTCATTAGTGATGGGCGAAACGGCCGCGTTTCGCTTCGCCAAAAAATTCGCGAATTTTTCGCCGATTCGCGAAACGAGTCGCGCGTCATTTTTGACGCGCGTTGCGTCGTTTCCGACGCGTCGCGTCATTTTCGGCGCGCGTCGCGTCGTTTTCGGCGCGTCGCGTCAAAAACGACGCGCGACTCGTTTTTGCGCGCGAATTTTTTTGGGCGAATTTTTTGGGTAGTTTCGCTAATTTATTCGCCAGCGGCGAATCGCGGGAGTTCACCGCGAATTCGCCCCTGGCGAATAAATTCGCCCATCACTAGCGTTCATCGCCCCGTCCCCTCCCCTATATTCGGGCAAATTTCTGTCATTGGGACTGGAGCAACAGGGATTGGTGCACTGCCAATTTAAAAAACTATCCTGCGCATCCCCAGTGTTTCTGAACAAATGTGGGTGTGGTTGGGCTGCATGCCGCCCCCTAAAATCTTGCCTCCCTAGGCCCGGGCTTAGGTGGCCTTTCCATAAATCCAGGCCTGACCACTTCATATTGAAATATAAGCATAATTAAAACCTGGTTCAAATGCATCATGTCCCTATATATAGATTATGGTGAGCTGAAATCTTGCTTATTGCAGATCAATTTTCAGAATCCAAAGTGTCACCAACTAGTCTTCTGTTGCTGGACATGCCAGTGTTAGATATAGCAAGAGAAAGTTTTATCCTGCAATGCATCCTATTCACCACAATGTTATGATATTATGCTCTTTATTATGCTCTTAAGGATGAAAGGGAAAACAGTTCTATAGTCAAGGTGGTTTAGGCTCCCTACACACCATTTTTGTTTTCAGAAAGAAAATGGAAAAGCTCAACTTACATCGCAGTATTTACAGCAGGGGCCATGGAAGTAGATGGACTGCATCTAATGAATGGCCACATTTAATGAATGGCCAGCAGTTTGAATGGCCCAATCAAACTGCTGGTCTTAATGTCCTACTTGCATGCTCATATTAATGAATAGTCTACCTTAGTCTATAGCCTAGGAGCCCAGAGTGATTAGGGGTCCATCTAGCTTTTTCAGTTAATTGTTTTTTTATTTTCTTTAAACATTTTTAAAAAAATGTATTTCTAGCTACACTGATGGGCCTGGTCCGGTTTGGATGGGAGCATTGTACCTGCTGCTGGAAGATTAGGCAACTAGACAAGGCAAGGCATGTTCGTGGCATGTGCCTGAGCCATTGGCACATTGTGATATCTCCAGGTGCACCTGTGACATGTATATTTCTAAACATTTGGAAGTGGAAGCAACCTAGAAGGCGGCCTACTTGATATTAATAATGTGATCCTGTTTTGCCCTAGGCCTGCCACTTTAAAAAGACTGGGTTGGTATTATCTCTTGCATGCCACTTACTCCAGCTGGGATACTCTTCATAGTTGCAGTACTTTGCACCATTCGGCAAGGGTTCATTATAATGAGCACAGCCGCATGAACGAACCATCTCTCTCTGAAAGCAGGAGTTCAGGCAGATCTGCACCGGGAAACAGGGGACATAAAAAAACAATAATCAATTTATTTGGAATCTGTTTGTCCACCTTTGTATCTGTCTTCTGCTCTAATTGTGTTTTATTTCTACTATGAAACAAACAATGCTGTTGCTGTTGGCAAGGAAACGAGGATCCAAAAAAGTTGTATTTTTAACAAGACAATGGGTCGTAAGAGCAGCTGTGACAAAAGAACCCTTGATTAAAGCAAAAAGATGTCCGATAATTAATAAAGACATACCTGGAGGGTATATTTTTTTTTATACAGGTTCTCAATTGAGATATCACTCCCATCCATGGTGCAGTCACTGTATGGATCACTCAGCTTTGTAGATTCAGTCTGGAATTATAACAGCACAGTAGTTAGCAGACCTTGGGACAAAGCTTTTAGAACTAGACTGATCTTTAGTGATGGGCAAATTTATTCACCAGGGGCGAATTCGTGGCGCATTCCCGTGATTTGCTGCTGGCGAATAAATTTGCATCGTTTTTGACGCGACGCAAACGGCGTCAAAAACTTGCCGCAACTCGTTTTGCTGGAAATTTGCTAATTTTTCGGCGAAGCGAAACTGGGTAGATTCGCCCATCACTACTGATCTTACTACAGCAAAGGGGTATATTTATTAAAGAGTGAAGTTAAGAGCGAAGTCCCGCCACTAGAGGGAAATTCCGCAGCTCTCCATTCATTTCTATGGGGTTTTTGAAGGCGTATTTATCAAAGGGTGAAATTTCACTTTTACCCATTGATAAATACGTCTTTCAAAATCCCATAGAATGGAATTGAGAGCTGCGGAATTTCCCTCTAGTGGGGGAACTTCACTCTTTGATAAATTTACCCCATTGTCTCTTATGATAGCTACATGAACCAATCAAAAAAGCTGCAAATAAGAAACATGGAAAGACTTGCCTGTTAAAGCTACAATGCACAGTATAACCATGTCCTCCAGTGTTAGCAGCCCTCCATCCAACATTTGACACAGCACCATAGGTTGAATTTAAGGATAAAAAGCCTTTATTGAAGACACGGCTTCATGATCTGTTACAACCATATACAACGTTTCGGGCCTATCTCCAGCCCTTTGTCAGCCCTCCAGTGTTAGCAGCCCACCTGAAGAAAAGGGGCCCTTCATGGAGAATTGTGCCTGCTCTATTTTGACTATGGAAAACATAGAAACCCCATGAGTTTCTGCCTTATAAGTACTGTGAGGTATTAAATGCGTAAGGCAGAAAAGCATGGGATTTGCATGTTTTTTTAATATGGTTATAGAGTGATTTTTGAGTTGTGGAATGTTAGTTAAGTTGACTTTAGCCAGCCTTTTGGCTGAGGGCCTCATGCCATGCAGTCCCTTTCACAGGACGAGTATTAAAGCCTACAGAGCCTTAGAAAGTGTCTGGTTCTCACCAGTTGCATCCCTATTGAAGTTTCTGTAGCAGTTTCAAGTTCTGTGCCCAAATCTTCAATAAAGGGATATTCATCTTGGTCATGAACCAGTATCTTGGCCCCTGCTGCTGTGGATAAGTAAGGGTTGTATTCATCTTCGTCAATGTAGAGGACAACATTGAGCCCTGCAATGTACAGAGAGATGGGCTGTTAATAATATGAGACCATAATGCATAGTTCAGTTGAGTGTGGATAATTAGCATTGCCTTCTCACCATATTCCGCTCCTCCCATAGAAGAAACAAGTAAATTGTCCCTCTCTGCACTGTTAAAGGTATAGCAGTTTCCATACAAAGGGTGGTGGAAAAGAGTGAAGTTCCTGTGGTCAAAATGAAAAGAGTGCTGGAGTTCGTCATTTGTTTTATGTTACTAGTTAATAATGAAATTATATTTCTACTGAGTGGAAGGGTGAAGACACACAGAGCTTCTAGTAGAGACTACTTGTCAGGGCTACAAAATATACAATAGACATAATTGGCTTTGCTAAGATACTACATGTGTTTTAACATTGGTAATTCTCTATGGCAGGGTATTTTGTAACCACAACATGTAGCTACTACTAGTAGCAGCTAATTGTTGTGGTTAGAAAATGCAAAAAAAAAATACCCTGCCATAGACAATACTGAGAATTACCGATGTTAAAACACATGTAATATCTTAGTAAAGCCAATTATCACAATTGTCTATTTTGTAGCCTTGACAAGTAGCTGCTACTAGTAGCTGTGTGTGTCTTCACTCGAAGAGGTAGCAGAAAAGTCTGGGTCTACTAACCGAGAATCACAGGACAGGCCATCGAATAAGCACGTAACTATCAACTCATCAGCTTTATAGCCCATAGCGATCTTGTCTTCCATGGAAATCTTAGCCAAGATGTTAGCATAGTGCAGACGATACCACTCTTGGATGGCATTAACTCCGGAGCTGAAGGTGAATATGGTGCAATCGGAGCTGTTCTTGGGGTTACACTGGTAAAATAATACAGGGGTAAGAATGTTGGAATCTATGTGGCACATGAAGTCATTATAATGGGACAGAAGTAGCAATGACTGTTGGAGGGACAGGGTTGTTGAGGACCCACATATGTAGAGATATATAAATAAATTAAAGGGCAAGGAAAGGCAAAGAAATAAAATCTCATTTCTACTTTCTTCAATGAAAAAGAAATCTATCTCCAATATACTTTAATAAAAAATGTGTACCGTTTTTATAAGAAGCCTGACTGTATGCAGTGAAATTCTCTCTTCATTTACTGCTGTGGATAGGAATTGTCAGACAGTCCCTAACTTCTGGTAGGGAAACAATCATATTTATGAACAGCAGGGGGAGCCCCTGCCTTACTTACCAGCCATGCAGAACTCAAGCAGCTTTGTTTTTTGATCATTTATGACGATCCCTAAGAAGCCCAGACCACACGGAGCACGTGTATGTAGTCTAGTCTTGCAAAGATGTATAACAAAGTTACAAGATGACAGCCCCCGGTGGCCAACTTTGAAAGCATAAATCATTTGTTTGATTAGGCTTGTGGTGCAGTAAGTTCATGTTTATGTTTAATATACAAAATACAGCATTTCTACCCTTATTCTATTTTACACTTTCCTTGCCCTTTAAATATAGATATTTGTGTTAAAAGCAGGTAATGGCTCTTAACATTTAGGGGGCAGGGAACCTCTTACAGATTTAGCTGAGGGATCCAGCATCTTCTAGTTTTATATCAAAATAAGGAGACTTGTCCAACAACCAGGATCTTCTGATTTTCCTTGATAAGATCTAACCAGCAGTAACCAATATAAAGCTAATTCATTGAACCTTTATACTTATTCTTTACAATAAAGGAAGGAAGGCACCTGGACACTTACCAGTTGGAAACCCACCATGTTGCCAGGATCTTGCACTGATTCAGCATCTCGGTGTATGACCTTGGCACTCATCAGAGTCCTCTTTTTGGTTTTAAGGTCACTTACAACCAGCTGGTTGCCTTTGATACTCTCCAGTCGATAGAGGGGAATCTGTTTGAGGAATATGTCATCTGTATTGTTCTCATCATTGACGTCCACATCGCGCTTGCTACGAATCAGCGGATCAGTGAATCCATAAATGTTTTTAAGGGTCTGGCTGGTTTCCTTTTCGAGTGCGGCTAATCGATCTTTTATTTTACTGTAACTGTAGGCCACATAAGCAAGGAACATTCTGAATTAGAACCAAAGAACATTTTTTTGGGGCTGGCACATTCAAAGTATAGCGCATTTGGTGACTTTACTGTACTGTGCTGAAGTGAAGACATCATGGGGCAAATTCACTAAAGAGTGCAATTTCGCCAGGCGAAAATTCATTCAGAGAATGCTAATTTGATAGATTGCAAAGTTGCGTCCAGGGCACCAACCCTGGCGAATTTACTTTTAGCATTATTTAATTTTAGCGAATTTAATTTTAGCGTTAATTCGGCATAGCGAATTCTGCCTAGTGCAACTTTGCTAGAGTTCCTGCGCTCTGGCTAATTTGCATACGGCGGTCAATTTTACGTGGAATGGAGCTATTTACTCTGCATGGTGCATCTAATACATTACATTTACACTGATAACTAGACGTGCCAGGGGAACCTTAATAAAGTCGATAGAGTTGTTGCCCTACACATAAGCCCACAGTTAAATAATGTGTCATATGGTAGAAAATGTATGGGGAAAACCAGGTGCCTGAAAACATTTTTTATGCCTTTTGCATCCTAAAAAAACGCCAGCATTTTTTTACAGTCAAAAATTAAGATGTAAGTAACTGAAGATTGAGGATGTTCTATGCACTCCAATGCACTTTGCAGGTCAGTGTTGGAGAAGGCAAGTCTGGAAAAAGAGGTAACGTTCAGTAAAATCCGCATCTCAGTGAATTTGCGGAGTTATGTTCATTCGCGAAAATTCGCCTGGCGTTAGAGTGTGAAGCAACGCTAGAGTACATCTCCTTCACTAGCGAAGAGGCACCTGCGCTCGTTAGTAAATTGGTGAAGTAAAGAAATGACATGACAGTTTGCTAGCATTAGTCACTTCGCCCTTTAGTGAATCTGCCCCCATGACTTTTGATAAAGTACCCCAGGGTGGTCCATTTTACTTGGAAGAAGCTACTTTCTCAGGGCAGATTTGAGGTATGCAACAAATTACCAATTTGTAGACCTATTCCCACTTGAGTACTGGTGAACAAATGGCATTGCCTGTTCTAGTACTTTCCTCTGGCTGCTAAGGAATTTCCGTAAATGTTGACTTTATAGGGCTGGGCAAAGAAGTTGCTTTATTTTCTTCATTTGCAGTAAATAAAATCAGAAGCAGGAGTTGCTCCAATTATACCACTTGGACAGGGACAGCTGTGTTGTCCTAATAAAGGAAGAGCTTTTGGCTTGGTGGCTTTTGCTTATGGCAGATATGTGCCTGTTTAGTTGGCCTTTGTCTTTAGTTGACAAAAGCCCAAGTTCAGTTGATGAAACTGTTTAGCAAAGTTAAAGGTGGTAATGTGTGGCATGGTTAATTGTATTCAGATCAGAATGAATGGATCAGAAAGATATGGGATTAGGACCCACTGCTCCTTTCAGTCCTGGATCTACCAATGCTCCGTCTATGCTCAAAGAAAAGCCATTAACAGATGACACGTTCTGCTTGGACAGATAAAATGCAACTCCTAAGGCAGTGATCCCCAACCGACGGCTTTGAAGCAACATGTTGCTCACCAACCCCATGGTTGTTGCTCCCAGTGGCCTCAAAGCAGGGGCTTATTTTTCAATTGTTAGGTTGGAAGCAAGTTTTGGTTGCATAAAACTTTTATTTCATTTACTGAGAAAATAAAGCAAAAAAACAGATGTACTTCCAAAAAAAAGACTCATGTAGGCTGCCAGTAGGGTCGGACTATGGGGCCTGGGCCTACTGAGACTGCTGTCCAGGGCCCCCCTCTGCCCCTCCCCTCTGGCCCCCCTGCCTCCCTCCTTCCCCCAGCATTGCATCCCCTCCTCACCTATTGCAGTGCCGCTGGGCACACACTCAATATTTTCAAATTGATTGGCATTGGGAGAGGGGGGCAAGTCCGACCCTGGCTGCCAGTCCACATAGGAGCTACCAAATAGCCAATCAGTCCTTATTTGGTACCCCCAGAAACTTTTTTCATGCTTGTGTTGTGCCCCAGCTCATTTTTGAATTGAATGTGGCACTTGGGTAAAAAAGCTTGGGGACCCCTGTCCTAAGGGATTAGAGGATGTACTGTAGCTTCTCTCCGACAATCTTATGTATTGGACCTACATGGTCAACACTAGCCAAACTGCCCTAACCAAACAGACAGAATCTTACCAACTTTTCAAACAGATAAAATGGTGGAAAACTGGTAGAAAAATTGTACTGCGCCTCTATCAGTAGTTTTTTCATTACCATCATGCAAAGAAATGGCTTCACTCTGTAGAATTTTTTTAGGTAGACAGAGACGATAGATTTCTCTCTAGATAGATTAATTATACTGTAAAGCAGAGGTATCTAAACTGTGGCCCAGGGGCATGTGACCCAGACTGAATATGAATGCTGCCCAGCTTGAAATGCTTGGATCCAGAGGAATGTTGTGTCACAAAGGATATAGGAGGAGGGGGGACTCTGCCCATTTTCCAGTAAGTAATAATAAAATAATAAGTCTATTTAATATCCATGTGTCCCATATTCCAGTGCATAGCTCCATCTGGTTATCCACAAATCAAAAATGTTTGTGTATTTCATGTGTGGCCCCAGGCAATTAATTTTCCCAGGGAAGCCAAAAAGTTGGACAACTCCGCTGTAAAGGCTGGCTGAAACCTCTGCCTGTCTAGAGAGAATTACTGGTGAGTGCTTTAGAAAAGGCGCACAGCAGTGAGG
The DNA here is from genome assembly GCA_024363595.1 of Xenopus borealis. Taxonomy (NCBI): domain Eukaryota; kingdom Metazoa; phylum Chordata; class Amphibia; order Anura; family Pipidae; genus Xenopus; species Xenopus borealis. Next base: position 97,907,800 of record CM044448.1, on the reverse strand, counting down.
AGCTTACCTGTAGGGATTCAGGTTACAGATGGTGACTGCGGGGTACACCAGTTTCTGGAAGGTGACAGTGATAGAAGCGCTAACGCTGTAGTAAGACATTAGGAGCAGAGCGCACTGCCAGAAGATCAGCGCCACAGCGATCAGGGTCAGCACAATCCATATCCACCTGCGCAGTCGTCCCTTGGATACCACGATCCTCCGGCACCCATGGGTGTTAGTATTCAGGCAGTACCATTGCATCAACTCGTATAGAGTCGGCGCTTGCGGGCCGGTCACCGGCAGGTTCTTCTTCAGCGTCTGCGTCAGTTTCTTCCCACTAGACATGATGGACCTGAAGCAAAAAACGTTTTCTTATATCCTAAGCACTATTAAGGGCACTTTAAACCCCAAGGTGGTCTGAGATGACTCGCAGGAGTCCAACCAGTGGGGATACTTCACCAACGAAATCTACACGAGTATTTGTTGGAATGCAGCAAAATCCAATAAAGCGCACGAAACTATGGCATGGAATGTAAAGTGGAAACAGAACAAATCTGTGCGCAAAAGAGAAATGCAGCTTTATCTATAGACAGCGCCAGGACTGGGTTCAACTCTAGGGAGCTCTATGCATTACATTAAATGATATACGTATATATAATATATTGTGAACTGTTTGTAGGTGAAAGTGGACAGCCTAGTCAAGTGTCATCAGAAATATTTGTCCTGGAAATTTTGCATTATAATAAATACTGTCGTCAGGATATTATGATTCATTCATTTTAAATAGAGTTTAAGGTACGGCGGTGACAATTAAAACAGGATGTTCATAATATATCTCTCTAGCACAGAAAGGGAATTCACAAGGTGCGACCCCCGTTAATAAATAAATCAATAAACTATCAATCCAAAAAATAAATAAATCAATAACCCGTCGATCATGAATATAATGATGAAAAGAATCTGAACGCTGCAAGAATCCGAGAAGGTACATAAGGCTGAGAATGTCACACTGGCGCAAACTACTGGACCTTATAGAAATACATATATTCTGTGCGGAGTACACATGCATACATTAAACTCATTGCTCCAATACAGATGGATGAGAACATTCAGATAGCTGGATATCTATCTACAAGATAAATAAAGTGTCCACATGTTAGATAGGAAAGAGAGATAGGCGAATATAAATATCCAACAATTGAAGCAAATCGCAAGTTAATTACATATGGAACATATATCATGCACTAATTCGTATGTGACATAGAGATAGGTAGAAATAAGGGATTGATCTATAATTTGGGGTTTCTCACCTGTTCCAGATATCTGACTGTATTGTCCCTGCTGTATCCCAATCTCTCCCTCTTGGCTGGGCGCACAGAGATCAATTACAAAACCCTGGCACCAGGAACATAGCGCACCCATTCATTTTCAGCAGGCTCTGGCATGGACTGAGCTCTGTCTCTCTAACCAGAGGAAGATGCCATGCCAAGTAAATGAGATCTGGCACTGTTTCCTCCACCTACACTCCTGCCAGCCTGCACTGGGTGTACTGGAGAGGAACCAGGACTGGCATGGGATCCCCATTGTGACATTTAGAAGGGACAGAACAAAGAAAAGTGGTTCCCAACACAGTGACCCCCACAGACAGGTATTTTGTAGTCCCTAACTACATGTGCATTGGCACTAACTCAATAACCTAGCTTGCTTGGCATCATTTTCCATTCAGCAGAATGAAGCCAACCCATAAAAAGAAAGAAAGAAAAAAAGAGGAGGGAGAGAGCTTCTGTAAAAATCATAAAGTTTGTAAAGTAACCCGTTTTCATTATGGCTGCACTGAAACTTAGAAACTTAAAACAAAATATTAAATTATTATTATTTGTAATAAAATAAAAATATATCCACATACATGTGTACATGTGAAAAGTATATGAGATCTCACCTGTGTAGTCCTAGCACACTAGAGTTAGCAGTGCACAAACTCACAGATAGTATCACAATCTCAAGCAAGGATCTAAGATGTGTCCCCTTGTTTTCTTTTTTTTTTTTAGTGCTGTATGTCAGTCCTGGGAATTTTCCACCTGCAGGCTGTGGCTCTCTTCATCACTGAAGTCCTTCCTTGGCTGATATTGTATTTAGCACTGCCTACAAGTTCTGCAGATTTCCATCTCTGCCTATTATTGCTCCAAAAAAAAAAATATTTTAGAGAACTCTCCCTGCTGAAGAGAAGAAAGATTGACTGACTAGTGCCTGAGCGCCACCCTGTGTCCAGGATTCAGAGTAGAGATCGCATTTCAGAAGTTTTTGTATGTTAAGGAATAGCTAATTCTTAACAACTTTTCAATTGGCCTTCATTTTTTTAAAATCATTTTTTATTTATTTGCCTCTTCTGAAACCATAAAGAATACAAAATAAAGCTCAGCTGCAAATTGCCTAAGCATGCCTCTGTCTACCTTGTAGTGGCTACAACGAAAAAGTAAATTTTAAGGGGAACTGAAAATATATGGACACTTTATGGTCCTCCCTCAAGGGAGGAAAGGTGCAAGTCCCATGAGAGACCAGGATAAGGGCCCTTTCACACAGGTGTTTTAACCTGCGCTCTCCTGCATTCCGGTTTGCCGCGTTCAGCCGCAGGGGAGCGCATGTTAAAAGTGCCCTAAGGGACCTGGTGGTTTGCCAGACTGCAAAAACATCTAATTATCGCCAAAATGGACAGAGTTTACATATTTAGACATTACAGGGCAGACCGGGACAGGATGTATTTAGCCAGGCTTTTTTTAAAATTGGGGCCCCATTCTAATTGGTTAAGGGCTCTTACACATGAGCGTTTGAAGCTGCGCTCCCCTGCATTTCAGTTTTATGCGTTCAGGAGTAGACGCATTCAATTTTTTCAATGGGGCTGTACTCACACAGGCTCATGTAGGCGCCAAACACAGGAAAAATGCAGCATGTTGCATCTCAACCTGTGTTCAGAGTCTACATTTGCTTCATTAGATTGTAGTTTATTTATACAAAAATCATGACAGAATCCCTTTAAAACAATTAAATTTTTTTTGGCGTTACTGTTCCCTTAATAGTTGGCAATCACAGCCGTGCACAAAGGATGGTTAATGACTATGCAATTAGTGGATCCCTGAGCTTTGGCCTTGGCTGAAGAAAGGGGCACAGGCTGATCCCATAGAGTATTAAAATAAAACATTGGTGGCCAGGGGATTAAAAAAACAAAAAACCTACTTTGGTGTCAGTAGTATTGAACCCGTGGCTTCAGAACGTCATTGTCGGCTCCTTTCATGACTTTGGGTCTTTCCGCCGCTCTAGCACTTCGACTGTTTGGCATTTCCAACATCAGAAGTCACTCTTAAGGGGGGCCCTGCTCTTTGAAAAGTGCGGCACTGCTGGGCCCCCCTTCAGGCCCGGGACACTTGTACCCCCTGTCCTGGAGCACCCTCACTATTAGGGCTCTTACACACTAGGGATCTATAAAGAGGTATAATTATGTTTTCATCCCTTGCGTTTATGCCATTTTTTATGCAGGACAGAACTTTATTTGCTTTAGTAGCTACAGAATGACACTGCCCAGAATTAGACAACTTGTTATCTATAAAAACCCCAAGATCCTTCTCATTTAAGGAAACTCCCAACACACTGCCATTTAGTGTATAACTTGCATTTATATTATTTTTGTCAAAGTGCATAACCTGCATTTATCAACATTGAACCTCATTTTCCAGTTTGCTGCCTAGTTTTAGTGATGGGTGAATTTATTCGCATGGGGCAAATTTGTGGCGAAATTTCGCCTGGCGTAAAAAAAAAAAAAAAGGTCGGAAACGACGCGACGCACGTCAAAAATGCTGCGACACGTCAAAGCAACGCGCGTCAAAAACGTGCGACTCGTTTCGTGAATTTTTTTGGCGAAGCAAAACGGGGTAGATTCGCCCATCACTACCCAGTTTCCAAACTTAGACAAATCACTCTGCAAAGTGGCAGCATCCTGCAAGGAACCTATGGTTCTGCACAATTTAGTATCATCTGCAAAAATAGAAACTGTACTTTCAATGCCCACATCCAGGTCATTAATAAACAAGTTGAAAAGCAAGGGACCCAGTACAGAGCAATGCGGTACCCCACTAACAACACTGGTCCAATTAGAAACTGTTCCATTTACCACCACTCTTTGTAGTCTATCTTTTAGCCAGTTCTCTATCCAGTTACAAATACTATGTTCCAGGCCAACATTCTTTAATTTCTGTGTGGCACTGTATCGAATGCTTTAGCAAAGTCTAAGTAAATCACATCCACTGCCATCCCAGAATGGAGGTCCCTGCTTACCTTCTCACACAGGCGCATGTAGGCGCCCAACGCAGGTTGAGACACAACATGCTGTATTTTTCCAGCGGTCTGAGCCTACATGCGACTGTGTGAGTACAGCCCCATTGAAGAAAAGAATGAAAGTGTCTGCTCCTGCGCTCCCCTGCGGCTGAACAAATAAAACCAGAATGCATGGGAGCTCAGCTTCAGACGCTCGAGTTTAAGAGCCCTTATATGTTTTATGAATAATGTCCTGCTCTGACCCCCTTGGCTACCAAACTAAAGTTATGGCTAGCTGGCCTAGGCCTTGGCATGGTAAATTCTCCTGCTCATCAGCTAAAGACAACCCTAAAGTACTGCCAAGTTTATATTTCACAGGGCAATCACCTACCTCTAATGATACTGGGGTTAACTTACTGTTAGTGCCTGATAAAGGGATACCCTGCACCATGCTGCCACCTAGAGACCAAAAGTACTTATTACAATCAACTGGAGTTAAAAGAACATGCTATCAACACCTGTTATGATTTTCAGTACTCAGTGGCCTAGACCTAGACTGATACTGGAGGAAATGTCCGCCCATACTTTAAACCAGTGATTTTCAACCTTGTGCCTCCAGCTGTTAAGAAACTACAAGTCCCACAATGCATTTGCCTGACTGTGGCTGTCAGACTCCTTCATTGCATTGTGGGACCTGTACTTCCTTAACAGCTAGAGGCACAAAGTTGAAAATCACTGGTTTAAACTGCCAGAAGCCCAGCAGATAACCCAAGGTGCTGATAAGACTATAATCAGTGAGGCCCAGTTGCTTCTTTTGATATCCAGTTTTGGGGACTCATGTGGCACCTCAGTGAATTAGCGTCCATTGACTGTAGGTAAGCACCCAGATCTGTTGGGGCCTGTTCTACAACTTCTATGTTTGACTGCTGCCAGTCAAGACACAATTAAAGATCGAAAAAAGCAAATAACAGACCCTAGTGCAATATTGTTCATTTTCAGTGCAGTCACCAAAGAGTTACAACACTAATCTGTGTGTCTTGAACCATAGAAAGTCCATGCACAGATTTTTAGTGTGTGTGTGTTTTAAAGTACTATAGTGATTTCTACAAGGTGCTATCTCCAAAATAAAATTATAAATGTGTCAAACAAAGTGCTTTAAGTGCTTGCTTCAAACTGTAGAATTAATTAAAATAAGTGCAATGGTGTTTTCATCAATCAGTAAAAATCAACGTGTGGCTTCTCCACTCTGTCAGCCGCATGCTGATTTTTACTGATTGGAGAATACACCATTGCACTTAGTTTAATTAATTTTACCGTTTGAAGCAAGCACTATAAGCACTTTGACACAATTATAATTTTATTTTGGACATTTTTGCACTTTTAGGGCTCCTGCACACGGGTGTTTTGGACCTGCGCTCCCCTGTGTTGCGTTTGGCTGCGTTCAGCCGCAGGGGAGCGCAGGTCTAGACGCACCTCATTTTGTTCAATGAGGTTGTACCCACGAGACGCGTGTAAGCGCCGAACGCAGATTCAGACGCAACATGCTGCATTTTTCCTGCGTTCGGCGCTCACATGCGTTCGTGTGAGTACAGCCCCATTGAAAATAATTGAGTGTGTCTATACCTGCGCTCCCCTGCGTTTGAACGCAGCAAAACGCAACGTAGGAGAGCGCAGGTAAAAACGCCCGTGTGTAGGAGCCCTAAAACACACTCACGAAAAACCTGTGCATAGACTTTCTATGGTTCAAGACACACACAGATTAGTGTTGTAACACTTTGGTGACTGCACTGAATATTATAATAATATATAATAATATATTGCACTAGGTTCTGTCATTGTTTTTTTTTTTTTTTTTTCCATAGCCTGTAGTGCTGATCTTTTGTATCTTTATTTGATGATCCAGTGGAGGAACTGTGAAAAACATTGGCAAAAGGAAAAGATAATGAGGGTTTACTTTTCCAGGCAAGCTCCTGCCCATATGGGTTCTTGAAATCCTGCTACATCTTTCATAGCACCCAGCCTGTTGGCGATACAAATCCTGCTGCATCTTTCATAGCACCCAGCCTGTTGGGATACAAATCCTGCTACATCTTTCATAGCACCCAGCCTGTTGGGGATACAAATCCTGCTGCTGAAAACAGTGCTAAAAAGGGCTTCTATAGGTACTTAGCAGACAATGCTGAGAGACTTGTCGGGATCCAGAGCCGGATTAGCTGCACGGGCATCTCTAGACCTAGTGCCCGGCCATGCAGTCGTAGCGCCCTTCCCCCATGACTGCACGAATGTATGCGCCATAAATCCGGGCCTGTAGACATCCCAGCATCACTCATGGTTGGGAGGAGCCATTGCCTGGAAGCTGATATTAGAGGGAGTGCAGAATTAACAGTAAATAAAAACAGCAACAACGAGACATTGAATTGTGTTGTGTGGAGCATGGGAGAAAAACATAGGCAGTTGGGTGCCTCTTTAATACCAAAATGATTGCAGCGGATGCCTATAGGTCCCCATACACAGGCTGATATAAGATGCCGGCCGGTTAAAGGGATACTGTCATGGGAATTTTTTCCCCCCCCCAAAATGCATCAGTTAATAGTTTGCTCCAGAAGAAGTCTGCACTGAAATCCATTTATCAAATGAGCAAACAGATTTGTTTATATTTCATTTTGAAATCTGACATAGGGCTAGACATATTGTCAATTTCCTAGCTGCCCAAAGTCATGTGACTTGTGCTCTGATAAAGTTCAATCACGCTTTACTGCTGTACTGCACGTTGGAGTGATATCACCCCCACCCTTTCCCCCACCAAACAGCCTAACAACAGAACAATGGGAATGTAACCAGATAACAGCTCCCTAACACAAGATAACAGCTGCCTGGTAGATATAAGAACAGCACTCAATAGTAAAAACCCATGTCCCACTGCGTACTATTCAGTTACACTGAGAAGGAAAAACAACAGCCTGCCAGAAAGCAGTTCCCTCCTAAAGTGCTGGCACAAGTCACATGACATGGGGCAGCTGGGAAATTGACAAAATGTCTAGCCCCATGTCAGATTTCAAAACTGAATATAAAAAATCTGTTTGCTCTTTTGAGAAATGGATTTCAGTGCGGAAGTCTACTGGAGCAGCACTATTAACTGATGCGTTTTGAAGAACCATGAAAGTATCCCTTTAAGTTGGCAGCTTATTGGGGCTTCCCAGATCTAGGTCTGGTCAGATGTCGATCCAGCAGGTTTATTTAAAAATGGAGTCGGATCGAGGGCCACATCGGGTTGTTAGTGCGATCCTCAATCTGACTGGCAATATTCTCCTCGCTGTGATCCAACCGTGGGCCCTATGATTGGATCAGCCTGACATCTCCCACCTCAAGCGAGCGGCTGTCTGTATGTAGGACCAGCTTATATAATACACAGACCACAGCGTTCAATAAGATGCCTGCTAATAATTCTGCCATATGCACTTGTGTGTGACTGTAATGTGTAAAATGCTCTGTAATTCCCTTTATTTCCACTGAAGTGTCCCTGCTACTCCCAACAGTCCCGTTTTCTGTGGGGCTGTCCCAGATTTTTATTAAAACATTCATTGTTTCTCTTCGATCTCCTGCACTGACGCCAGAAAAACATACAACGTTTTCTGAAACTTTATTAAAAAAAGAGGCTCTTTGTCAGAGAACCAAGAATATTCAGCACTTGCACTTAGATACATTTGTCTCCAAAGTAACACTACATAATACAATGTTTAATTCTTCTTGATTTCAAACAGTCTTTCCAAAAGGCAGGGTCCTGTACCTCCCAACTGTCTAGTTTTCTGCTGGACAGTCCCGATTTTGACAGGACAAACTGCATTCCAAGATTTTTATTAAAAAGTCCTGAGTTTCTCTTAAATCTCCTGCACAAACACAAGAAAAAGATACAATGTTTCTGAAACTAAACCTGCTCTTACATACATTTGTGACAATTTAAGATAAGCAAAGATACAATTGTAACTATTTAAGTTAAGCAAAGATGCAATTATAACTATTTTAGATAAGCAAAGATAGAATGCAACAATTTTAGATAAGCAAAAGTACAATTTTAACAATTTAAGAGAAGCAAAGATACAATTGTAACAATTTAAGAGAAGCAAAGATACAATTGTAACTATTTTAGATAAGCAAAGATACAACTGTAACAATTTAAGATAAGCAAAGATACAATTGTAACTATTTTAGAGAAGCAAAGATACAATTGTAACTATCTTCGATAAGCAGATACAACTGTAACAATTTAAGATAAGCCAAGATACAATTGTAATTATTTAGGATAAGCAAAGATACAATTATAACTATTTTAGAGAAGCAAAGATACAACTGTAACAATTTAAGATAAGCAAAGATACAATTGTAATTATTTAGGATAAGCAAAGATACAATTATAACTATTTTAGAGAAGCAAATATACAATTGTAACAATTTAAGAGAAGCAAAGATACAATTGTAACTATTTTAGAGAAGCAAAGATACAACTGTAACAATTTAAGATAAGCAAAGATACAATTGTAACTATTCAGGATAAGCAAAGATACAATTGTAACTATAAGATAAGCAAAGGTACAATTGTATCTATTTAAGAGAAGCAAAGATACAATTATAACAATTTAAGAGAAGCAAATATACAATTGTAACAATTAAAGCAAGTCTCTTCGGAGAACTAAAACTCACAGCTTAAAGGTCAATTTAATCTTCACAAGCAAAACTTTTCTAACACATAAAAAATTGCTTTAAAACTTCCAGAAACATGTCCAGACTTTCAGAACCTGCCAAACTGTGTAAAATAAACTTAGTAATCAAGGGGCGTCTCCTCAAAAACGGGCGTGGTCAAACTTCCCCAGGGCGGTCTTTTTTGTCCTTCTTTCCATTGTTCAGTTGTGGGGAGTTCGTGTTGCTGTCACTCCAGTACCTGACACGTCCATTTCAGAGATCCAGTGTGTAGTGAGTAGTGAGTACAAACAATCCCATTCAGACAGGGCAGTACTAGGAAACTAGTGGGCGGAACCAATCTATCGCTATGGTGAAACGTAAGGGCGTCGCTCCAGTCTGCCCTCGACGAAAATGGCAGATAGGCACGACGGAGCTCGCGTGAGAGTGGCGCTCCCAGTGTCACGTGACAGTCCTGCTAAGCGCCGGCCCAGGTGCACTGTATGCGCCGCCCGGAGCGAAATTAAAAGAAAACCCTGCCTCCCTTCTCGGTCACCCGGTCGCGGTGGCAGCGGGAAGGGGATGCCCCTATGTCGCAAGTGTCGGGCTCCCCCGCTGCCCCGGCGGCCGGCGGGAAGGAGAAGAAGAAGAAGGCTTCCCTGGGGAAGAAGCTGTTCTGGCGGCGCGGTGGCTTGGTGAGCCGCTTCCTACGGACCCTCAGCGCTTTATCTCACCTGAACACCGAGCATGATCATGCCGAGCCCTCCCGGGACAAAGACGGTTCCCCTGCAAGAGTGGAGCCTCCCCCCGCTCTCCTCCTCCTAAAGCAGCAACAGCACAACGAGCGGAGCCCACCCCCCAGCCCTCACGTCCCCGGTCTGTCGGGCCTCAAGAACCACGGGAACACCTGCTTCATGAACGCCGTGCTGCAGTGTCTCAGCAACACCGACCTGTTCGCTGAATTCCTGGGCCTGGAGCAGTACAAAGAGGTCGCCGACTCCCCGCCCAACAGCCCCGGCGGAGCTCAGGATCGCGGGGAGGTGACGGAACAACTGGCCAAGCTTCTGCGCTCCCTCTGGACCCTGGAGTACACCCCGCAGCACAGCCGGGAATTCAAGGTGAGCACGGGATGGGGCGGGGGTCGACTAATAATAATATCTGATTGCATTTACATATGGGATGGAGGCTCTTCCTCCATCCTACCCCTGGCAACTAAGTGGTACAGGCTGGTTCATTCATCTATAATCTTCCCTCAAACAAAACACATGATTGGGGGCAGCTGGGAAACTGACAATATGTCTAGTCCCAGGGCCACCATTAGAAATCATGGGGCCCCTACAAAACCAAAAAATTTCTGGGCCCTGCCCCCAAAGCCGCACCCTTCCCTCGAAGCCGCACCCTTCCCTCGAAGCCGCACCCTTCCCTCGAAGCCGCACCCTTCCCCGCCCACCTCACATCACAGTTAAAAGAACACAGACATCGTAAGGGGGGCTCATTGATAAGTGCAGTACTGTCCCTTCAGCCCAGGACACTTTCCCCCCCCCGACCCCTCCCTGATGGCGGCCCTGTCTAGTCCCATGTCAGATTTCAAAATGAAATATAAAAAATGGAATGATGCTTGCTGAAGCCCCTTGCTTGTTGGCTTTGTAGTTTGGTGATGAAGGGAGGATTGGGAGTTTGCTTTGCTGATGCCTGTGCGATGTTCTTTTTCTATTTATGAGGGAGGTAATCTGTATATCCATTCAGTGTTGGTTAAAGGACCATTAACATCAATATATAAAAAAAATAATGCGTTTGTATACGACGTAAAAAAAAACCCCACAAAGACAAATTAAACCTTGAAGTCTTTAAGAAATAACTTGCCGAAACTCTGCTTCGGCTCCTCTTCAGAAAAGGCGACTGGGCGTTGATCCATCGTGCGGCGCTCGATTTCTCCTCCCTGGCTGTTTCCTGTGAGGAAGTCGGGGGAGAAATCGAGCGCCGCGCCATGGATCGTTGCCCTGCCGCTGTTTCTGAAGAGGAGGGGAAGCGGAGTTTCGGTAAGTTCTTTCTTAATAAAGACTTGGCGATTTAAAAGTTTGATTTGTCTTTGTGTTTTCTTTTCATTGTATACGAACACATTTTTTTTAAAAGACAAAATCGATGTTACTGGTCCTTTAAGGGCTTTGGGGGGCGACTAATCTCCCTGAATTGTGGCGCTGCGTTTTCTTAAGTCGCTGAAAATTGCCTCGCGAGCGACTTAGAAAAACGCAGCGCCGCGTGTGAATAGGCACAGGCGACTTTACAGTTTAGCGGGCGCAAGACATGGGTAAGCAATTCAGGGAGATTAGTCGCCCCAAAGAACTAATCTCCCTGAAACTTCCCATGTGGACTGGCCCTAAGAGCACCCACATATTGGGCAGTTTAGATGCACTTACGTATTGCTACATTGCACTGATTTGTGCTCTGCGGAGCCAAAGGAAATCTGGGGCGAGGCTGTTGAGTTGCAGTTAGTGGTGGAAATTGATTATATGGGGAAGGGGGGGATACATTACTCTCCTTTGTGTTAACAAGGAAAGAATTGTCTCCCTTGGGATCTGAGTGTTCTCATCCTTGGATAGAGGCTGTAGCTTTCAGTGGAGCTCTTTCTCTTTGCTAGACTTGGTTTGTGCATTAACACCCTATTTAAAGGGGTTGTTTGCCTTTCAAATGCTTTTTTTCAGTTCAATTGTTTTCAGATTGTTGACCATAAACAGGCTTTTATTTTTTACGGTTTTTGCAAAATATAAAGTTGAATGTTGGTGTCTCTGGTGTTTGTCTGGCATTTTAGTAATTCAGGCACAGACTCTAAATTGTTACAATTTTGCAACATTTAGTTGATGCATTTCTCGGCAGCATCTCTGGAGTATTAGCAACTATTGTATCAATTCTAACAGCTGCCTGTAATGAAACACAGGGATTCTGCTCAGCAGGGTAGAGTCCTGCAGCGGGTCGGGTATCCGCGGGTTACCTGCAAAAAAAAGTGGGTAACCTTCAGCACAAGGGTAGGATTTTCAAGTGCGGGTATAGATGAGTCTCATCTAAATCTCTCATCTTATGTTATATTGTCTATATTTTACTCCTTTTAAAATCTAAAATAGTTTTTCTATCCCTGTCCACTTTTGATGATCTCAAACGGCAGCATCAGCTCCTATTTGATGGGGGTCGCAGGTTGGGGGTTGGGTTGCGGATAGGGTTGCCACCCGGCTGGTATTTTACCGGCATAGCCGGTAAAACACCAGCCAAGGCCGGGGCCGGTATTACAAATTTACCGGCAATGTAGCTGCCGGTAAATTTGTAAAACCCCTTAAAAATGGCCCTTGCCTTAAATCCAATGTAAACTTACCTTTCTCGCGTCTTCAGCCGATCGCTCATGTGGCCCCGCCCCCTTTGACGGCACACCCCCATTGATGTCACGCCCACCCCTTTTGGCCCCACCCCTTTTGACACCCACCCCCCCACCGGCTGGTGAGAAAATTTTCAAAAGGTGGCAACCCTAGTTGCGGATAAGGCAGTTGCGGGTCTGGGTCAGGTAGCAGACCAAAGTGGGTAAATATGCGGGTTGTGGGGTCAGGTCCGGGTGTTAGAAATTGGTTCCGCACAGGACTCTACAGCAGGGACAAAGATAAATGTATCAACTAAATGTATCCATTTAGAACAGTTTACAGCAGGACTTAAATAATGCGATGTAGTCCCATTATGATCTACATCCATAACATTACTGTTGGCATTCTGTTCCTTGGAAAATGTTACTTATATAAATTATCTTATAAATCAATATTTTACTATATTTAAAAAACAACAGTTTTTTATGTAACTGTAACAGAATCCCCATGGACTTTTTCATGCTTGTGTTGCTCTCCAATTCTCTCTTTTTAAATTTAAATGTGGCTCACGAGCAAAAAAGTTGGGGACCCCTGGTTTAGAGGGTCGGTGCCCCCCCCGGTGCTGCTTTAGAAGGTGAAAATTTGGATTTCACACTTCAGTAGTAGAAGAACTCTCACAACTGTAATGGAAGACGTTTTTATTTATGGTAAACTCTCTGAAAACGACTGAACTGAAAAAAAGTGTTGGATGGTGACCAACCCGTTTAATGCCATTGCTATGAGAGTTGGCATAAAGGCAGGTATCCTAGGGTAGTGTAGATTCAGGCATGGCATTAAAGTAGAAGGACAGATTAAAACTATATAAATACACCAGTAAACCCTCAAAGTAATGCTGCTCTGGATCCTCTGTCAAAAGAAACACAACATTTCTTTGCTTCTATTGAGCATGCATTCTCTTCTGTATCAGACTTCCTGCCTTCAGCTTAAACCTCCTTGCCCTGGGCTTGAGCATGCTCAGTTTGCTCCTTTTCCCATAGAGGAGCCTCCATAGCTTTTATTCTTCTTTAAGTGGGAATGGGCCTACCCAGCCTTTGTTTTTGCTCACAGCACCCATGTTTTATGAATGAGGTCCGAGTGCTAATGGGAGATGTCAGGCTGTGGATGAGGAGATGTGAGGCCAATGGAAAAGTCAATATTTTGGATAAATAGAGAAGCCATGGAGCACAGGAGATGAAATACCGGCTCTTGGTAGAGGGGTGCATCAGAGGTTGTGAATTGGTGGTCCCCCATTATAGAAAGCAGCAATGAGCCTTTGGGACAATTCCCAGATCACGTCTCCATTTGTTACTTGACTACCTTTGCCCTTTAGAATCATCTTAAATCCTGTCATTGGCCCCTGTTGTCATTTCCGTTGCATCTCACTGCAGGGTTAGTGAACTTGGCTCAGGGGTCTGATTGGAGCATCAGTGTTCCATGCCCTTTCCTCACTGTTCCAAAAACTACCTCTGTTTTGTTTAAGATCAGCAAATTGACAGTCATTGGGTGTTTCCCTTATTTTCTGAGTGCTAAATAAAGGTAGAACAACCCTGTCATAGCCTGGTGTTCTATTACATGCAGAGATTTGTTAATGTCCAGCCTTTTGTTCAAACCAGCACTCTGTATAAAAGCTGCCAGATACCTTCCATAGAGCAGAACAGGTTGAATCAATGCTTGCATAAAGAGGCAAATGTGCATTGATATATACAGTGTATGTATGTGTGTGTGTGTGTATGTATATATATATATATATATATATATATATATATATATATA
>CM044448.1:97881662-97891696 GCA_024363595.1 Xenopus borealis | reverse complement strand
CATAGACCTACCCCAACCCCCCCCCCGCCAACCTAGCTGCTACCCCGGGCACATGCCCCTAACGTTTTACTTACCCCTCGGTGCAGATTCAGGCATTGGCGTTCACGGGCGCTGTCGTCTGGCTCTTTGGAAATCTTCTTCCTTCCCTTCGGCAATCTCTGTGACTTTCGGCGCATGCGCAGTTGTAGCGGCCAGGAAGATTGCTCCAACTGCGCATGCGCCGATACACTGCTCACTTCCCGAAGATTACCGAAGAGAAGAAGATGGCGCCAGTGAACTCCGATGCCCTGGGGTAAGTAAAGACTTAGGTAGCAGCTTGGAGGGAGGGGGATCTATGTAGGGTAGGGTTTTTTCTTTTAAGTAAGGGTTGAATTCTCCTTTAAGTGTATTAGAAAATAATTTAAACATTAAATAAACCCAATGCTCTAGTCTTGCCTGCAATAAAGATTAATTATATATAGTTGTTAAGATCAAGCACAAGCGACTTTTTTTTTTTTTTTTATTACAGAGATAAAGGGTAAAAAAAATTGGATCATTTTGATAAAATGGACTCTATGGGAGACGGCTCTTTCCGTAATTCAGTGCTTTCTGGTTAATGGATTTCCGTATAACAGATCCCATACTTGTTTGTAGAAAAAGGAAAAAAATACCTGCACTCAACTTTCTGGAGAAAATGCCTGGGTGCACACAGTAGTGAAGTCATCTAGTCAGATGTAATGTAAAGCAAGGCTCTCACAGGACTTTAAAATACGGTGATAAAGTTTATTATTAATAAATAATCGCTAGCTATAAAATTATTATTTTCTAATGGTACTGGTCCTCTTGACTTAGACAATTGTGCCATGCCCTGGCCTCTTCAGACAGCCGACATGATACTTATTCATTGTTTTTCATCGATTGCTGCCCTAACGCTAAGGATCTATAGCGCTGTGCTGGAAAGCCTGAAGAGTACTTAACAGAAGCTGTCTGCTGCCTGATTGGGATTAAAACAATGGCAATTTGTTCCAGATGGCCAAGAATAGCTTCTCCGGAAGTCTGCTGTGATTGCTGTAAATGGGAACAGCTAGACGGTAACCTCTTAAAGGAGCCCTCTTGTGATCCATGGTCAATAACAATGCCGTCAGCACTGATTATCCTACAAAAACTGTATTTACATGTTCACAGGCTACGTTCTATTTAAAATGATACAGTTGGAAAAAGTCTCCAGACAGTCTCTAATTCAGCCATAAAAAAACCATGGCCTGTGCCTCCCAGTTGCACCCCAGTGTCAGTATTATAAAGGATAATCCAATGCATTTTTAGAGTGTTAAAGGGGTGGTTCACCTTCAAGTTAACTTTTAGTATATCGTAGAAGGGCCAATTCTAAGAAACTTTTCAATTGGTCTTCATTATTTATTTTTCATAGTTTTTTAATGATTTGCAATTTTCTTCTGTTTCTTTGCAACTTTCAAATGGGGGTCACTGACACCATCAAAAAACAAATGCTCTTTAAGGCTACAAATGTATTGCTATTCCTTCTATTCTGCCCATCTCCTATTCATATTCCAGTCTCTTATTCAAATCAATGCAGGGTTGCTATGGTAATTTGTACCCTAGAAACCAAATTGCTGACACTGCAAAATAGAGAGCTGCTGAACAAAAAGCTAAATAACTATAAAACCACAAACAATAAAAAATGAAAACCAATTGCGAATTGTCTCAGAATATCACTCTCTACATTATACTAAAAGTTAACTCAAAGGTGAACAACCCCTTTAAGAGTATATTCGGTAATACATGTCAATATTGTTTCAACTTTATTATTCATAGTTAGGGATACGCCGTCGGCAGGCGACCCTGGCGTCCGCTGTTGAATCTTTCACAAAGGATTTGGGGATTTGGACAAATCACAAATAGTGCATGTGGTACATCCCTGTTTATAGTATTCAGAGGTGGAAGGCAAATGATGAAATTCAATTTTTTTGGCAGCAGTGGTGTGTGCGGGGCATATTCGTGATAGTCCCTAAAGCAGTTTGTCACAGACTGTATGGATAGATAAGAGGGATTCATATTTCTGTTTGATAACCCATACTTTCCAAGTGAGCACCCTTCTTTCTCTTCTTTTTCTTACCCAGAGGTTGAGATTTTTAGAACGAAGTAAAAGAAGGCCTGATGTTTAAAGGGGAACTATCGCAAACATGAAATATGTATATTTGCTTCAGTGTAGAGAAATAAGAATATTTCCAAAAACAATCAATTATAAATTCTGTGCCGTTTCTGAAAGGTCAAGTCAAGTTTATCTTCACTATCCCCCTCTCTGCATCCGTTTCTCCTCAATCTCTCTATAAGATATATCGGATCATTCATCTAACGCCCATCTACTGATGGGCGTTAGATGAATGATCCGATATATCTTATAGGGGGGCTCCTTTTGCCTAGAAGATGTATTAGAGCTCATTCTAATAAAATCACCAGACATCATGTCTCTCTACATGCAGGATTTGTGCAACAGGCAGTTATTTTGTTAGATTTTATTTAAACTGGGATCAGTCATTTGATTGATTTCTAATTTGTCTGCTTGGAAAGGAAGTCCCCTATAAGATACATAGAATCATTCTTCTGACACCCAACTGCCGCATGAAGACAGATGGAACAGAGAAATAGTGATTATAAACTTGATTATTTCAGAAACCGTACAGAATTTTTAGTTGTTTGTATTTAGAAAGTTTCTTATTTCAGTATGCTGAAGCTTATATTAAAATGTATTTTTTTTTGCGATCATTCCCCTTTTTAGTTTTGTAAAGATTCTCTCAATCCACCTGCCAACTGTCATGGGCTAAGGGAAATATAGGGGACTAGTTCAATTGGCACAGTGCTTTTGATGTTGCTGCCTACAGGGGTACTGCTGCCAACAGCTCGGCTGGATAATCTTTGGTTGCTTCTTCAAGTACAGGTATGGGATCTGTTATCCAGAAACCTGTTATCCAGAAAATTCCCAATTGGGGGACTAGTTCAATTGGCACAGTGCTTTTAATGTTGCTGCCTACAGGGGTACTGCTGCCAACAGCTCTGCTGGATAATCTTTGGTTGCTTCTTCAAGTACAGGTATGGGATCCGTTATTTGGAAACCCATTATCCAGAAAGATGCGAGTTACGGAAAGCCTGTCTCCTGTAGTCTCCACTTTTTTCAAAATGATTTCATTTTTCTCTGTAGTAATAAAACAGTACCTTTCAAACCCTTCAAACCACCAATGATTACTGGAGGAGGGATCAGGAGCTGGGCTCTGGATAGAAACCAAGTATACCCAGTCTTGACAAGGGCTTTATATAGGAAAGGTCATCTGGGAAAGTGTAAGTGATATGAGCCAAGACACACCTGCTCCTTAATCTGTGTGCCCACAGATTACTCTCATTTAGCAGCAAATACAAATATGCATTCAAAATAGGAGAACAGTGGATTTCTTTCATATGTCCAGGTACCTAATGAAGAATATAACGTTTTTCAGATGCCTGTACTGTAGTTCAGTGCGCCGCCGTTTTTAGAAACACGGTGCATCTCCTCTAAGAGACTAAGAACCCCAATTGTTTCTTACCGTTGCATGCTATTCACAGTGTGTGTGGGCCGATAAACAGGGGGCCGATAAACAGGGGGCCGATAAACAGGGGGCCGATAAACAGGGGGCCGATAAACAGGGGGCCGATAAACAGGGGGCCGATAAACAGGGGGCCGATAAACAGGGGGCCGATAAACAGGGGGCGATCTGGGCTGAGAATTAAAATAGGCCCTGGCATTTCAGGTACAAAGAGGCCCAAACAGAGGCCCAAACAGCCCCCCACCAGCCCACTAAATACTGACTTTCTATGGCACCTTATAGCAGCCCCTCTGGCATTTGCCCTAACCCACAGATTGCCAGTCCGGGCCTGGGGCCGATGGACAGGGCAATAAAACATACCAGAGGGTCACTGGAACAAACCATGCTAATTGAAATTATATTTCTGTATCTGTTTATAAATGGGCTTGTAAACTGAATTTCTCTCTCTTACAGACAATTGTGTCCAGGAACGCTCTTCAGTATCGGGGTACCTCCCAGCATGACGCACAGGAGTTTCTTCTTTGGCTGCTAGACCGCGTGCACGAGGACCTCAACGTAGCGGTCCGACACAAACCTCGGGTGTGTAACACAAGTTTTGAGTCGCGTACGGACACTGTAGCTGAAAAGCAGAAAATGCTTTGTTGTGCATCTCTTAAAGGAACAGTTCCTGTAAAAATAAAAACTGGTTAAATAGGCTCTACAAAATAATTTTTTTTTTTAATATAGTTAGCCAAAAATTTAATGTATAATGTATCGGTGGAAACCAAGAAAGCTGCAAAGCAGGAAGTAGTGTTCTGTTTTGTTAGACATCCAGTCACTTCAGCCTTTATACAGTAGAATTTTGGCTAACTGACTATATTAGACACATTTTAATTTTGCACAGCCTATCTATTTACCTAGTTTTTAATTTTAAAACCATTCCTTTAAATTAATGCTGGATAATCTTGGATTGTGTATTCCGTGCCTTTAGTGGCTCAGCAATAGATAAAACAAATATTGTTTTAGGAACACTGTTCTTTCCTGTTAAAGAAGCTGGTCAGGAAGGGAGGATGGCATGTGAAAAAGTGCATTTCCTTGCTACCATTAGCTATCTCACACTCTGCAACACATCTTAAAGGAACAGCAACACCAAAAAAGGAAAGCGTTTTAAAGGGGTTGTTCAACTTCCTAACACTTTTGTTCAGTTGTTTTCAAATTGTTCCCCAGAAATAAAGACTTTTTTTCAATTACTTTCCATTATTTATCTTTTACTGTTTTTCCAAAATCTAAGTTTAAAGTTGAATGTTGGTGTTTGAGTCTGGCAGCTCAGTAATTCAGGTGCAGACTCTAAACAGATACAATTTTACAACATTTAATTGATACATTTCTCAGCAGCATCTCTGGAGTATTAGCAACTATTGTATCAATTCTAACAGCTGCCTGTAATGTAACCCAGAGATTCTGCTCAGCAGGGATAAAGATAAGAAATGTTCCCATTAAATGTATCCTTTTAGAACAGTTGGGGGGGGGAGGAGGGGTCGGCCCCCCTCCCAGAGCTGCTTTAGAAGGTGAAAAATGACACTTTACACTTCAATATTAGAAAAACAGTTACAAATAGAAAATAGACAGTAATTGGAAGAAGTCGTTATTTCTGATGATCTATCTGAAAACAAGTAGTTGTTTGAAGGTGAACAACCCCTTTAAAGGAATGAAAATATCATGTAGTGTTGTCCTGCACTGGAAAAAACGGATGTGTTCACTTCGATAACACTATTATAGTTCATATAAGTAGTAATTGTGGAAACTGACAAACGTCTATATGGCACAGGTTACATAGTGGATAACGGATAACACCATTATGTTCTACAGAGCTTATCTGTTGTGCAACCTGAACTTTTTCTTTTTGAATGGCTGCCCCCATAGCATAGTGTTTCCAAATCAAGCACAGCAGTTTTACAAGTGCGTGGCATTTCATTTTTTGATGTTCCTGTTCCTTTAAACATTTCATCAGCATTGTAACACAGAAAAAAGGCTCAAAATAGCAATTATTTGTATCAATTGCATGATATGTATTTGCAAACTAATTACAATTTGTTGCTAATGTGTCTATCTCCGAGTAGATCTGAATAGCTACTAAATGTTACCTCCTTGCTTAATACAGATCCAGTTTGTTTCCTACTTGAATTGCTTAGTATAACCCTCCATAGTGTTTATTTATTCTTCTATCACATGGTATGATGTGAATAACTCTCTATATTTATTTAGTATTTCCATTTTTCTCTCTGCTAGGTTCAGATAAAACTTTCCCAACTCTCTGTTAGGAACGGGAGCCTCAGAGGAGGCATTATTTGTCCTTGAAAAATGCTGCAGAAAGCCAAAAAATATGGTGACTCCCGCTCATGTATGTAGGCAAATCTTTCCACAATCTGCTAAACGATCAGATAGCGTTTTGAATAGAGAGATTTAGCAATACATACTGCTTTGCCCATTGTAGGATTTGGTTCCCTGCAAGTGATAACGATGTACTGACAGGAGAATCCTATGTGTTCATACAGCCGCCTCTAGAAGAGGATCTGACCGGAGAAGGCCCTCCATTCCCATCCAGTGGGACCTTTGTGCAAGAGCTTTTCCAAGCTCAGTACAGGTAACCCTGATAATAACCTATTTGCCTTTTTTTCCCCCCCACAGGGCCTTCAAATTTTTATTGACGTTTCTTGACATTGCTGCGTCGCCTCTTTCATATCGCCGTGTGTTCGCTGCTGACTGCTATAGTTGCTGATGCCCCTTTGGATAAAAATGCAATGTCTGAATTTGTAATGTTGATAAACTGCAATGGTGGCCATACACGGGCCATAAAAGTTGCCGACAGACCAAGTCGTATGGGGCCCTCTGACGGGCTTTACAGATCGATATCTGGCCGAAACTCGGCCAGATGTTGATCGGGTGGGACTAAAAATCCTGTCATCTGTTCGTTGATGCGTTCCCACGATCCGACCGCCCGTATCTCCTCTATTGTACCCCTCGGGCCCACGACCGGATCACTCCGATATCGCCCACCTCATACCGGGTATATCGGGAAGAGATCCGCTTGTTTGGCAACATCGCCAAACAAGCTGATCTCTCAGCGTATGGCCACCTTTACTCCTAGAGGCACATTTATCACTGGTCCAAATATGAGATTTTAAAAACTCCCATAAATTTGAAATTCGACCAATCGAAATGTATTAAAAGGGTTGTTCACCTTCACACAACTAGTTGTTTTTTCCAGATAGATCACCAGATGTAACGACTTTTCCCAAATACTTTCTATTTTGTATGCGTGACCGTTTTTCTAATATTGTGGGGGGGTCACCGACCCTGTAAACCATTCTAAATTGATGCATTTAGTTGATACATTTTTTTTCTGTTTGTCCCTGCTGAGCAGAATCTCTGAGTATCATTACAGGCAGTTGTTAGAATTGATACAATAGTTGCTAATACTCCAGAGATGTTGCTGAGAAATGTAACCGTTTAGAGTCTGCACCTGAATGATTGAGCTGCCAGATTCAACCACCAAAGACTAGAGTCCTATGGGTCGGGTACCCACGGTTATCTGCGTGTTACCCGCAAAAACCTGCCGTACCCTGCGGGTTTTGTATAGAAGTTCTGGGTGCAGGTATAGACACGGTCGACAGTTCTGCGGGCTTGCGGGTCACAGGACTTCTCAATAGGGATTTTTACTCATTTTTTCTGACCACGCCTACTTCCGATGAGGTCACTTCTGGTTACAATGACATCACTTCATGATTCTTGATGGTCAGCAGGTCCGGGTTGCGGGTAAGGTACTTGCGGGTAATGGTTGGGTAGCAGGTCCAGGCGGGTAAGAATGAGGGTTGCTGGTCCGAGTTGCGGATTGCAGGTTGCGGGTACGGGTTGCTAAACTTAGAATTGGGAAACACAGTAAAAATGGAAAGTCATTGAAAAAAAGTCTTTATTTCTGGGGAACAATCTGAAAACAACTTAACTGTTTGGAAGGTGAACAACCCCTTTAAAAAAAAAAAAAAAATTTTTCAACAAATCAAATTTGATTCAAATTTAAAGAAACTTGATTTGAGTATTTTCTACAAGAAAAACTCTTGTCAGGAAGACTGAAAACAACTCCAAATCGATCCCTGGACTCAAACAGCAATTCGGCAGCTGGCGAACAGTCGAATTTGACTTCTTAAAGGGCCAGAGTATTATTATTATTAACATGTATTTCTATAGCGCCAGCTTGTCTCAAATCTAATTAAAATGTTTTAAAAAAAACAAAAAAAAAAAACCAAACTAAAATCGAATTTGAATAACTCCCTAGCCGAATTTGACAGTTTTGACCCTTGATATAACCGCCCCTTGCTATCTATGTATCAGCTGAGGAGAGATTGTTGAGTATAACGGTTAGTTGCTCTGTAGCTTTCACAGAATGGAAATCCCTAATCTTCTCAATGCTCACCTTTTCAATGACCAGAGTTTTGTTTACTTCGGTAGTGCTGGACTATAAATATCCATGGACTATAAATCTGGTCATCAAAGATTAGAGCTTGCTCTGCATCATCTAGGGACCTATTGTCTAAAATTGTCCTGATCACTTGGGATCTTTTTAAAAGGGAATACCCGTGGTAGCACAATTTTATTTTATTTACGTCTGTCGGTGAAAGCTGTGAATGAACCCGGATTTCAATACCAGTGCTGCCAAGGATGTTAAATGATCCCACCATACTGTCCACTTCATAGGAGGTTCATTCTGGGGGGGGGGGATTTTGGCAGAGAAAAAGGAAGATTGTGGCCTGGTAGCCGTCTTTTTGAGTCTAATGCATGGCTGAAGTTGTAAGGTGAGTCAGTAACCTCTTTGTAGAATCTAGAAAAAAAAGCAGTGCAAAATAATAAAACCC
Source organism: Xenopus borealis (assembly GCA_024363595.1). Classification (NCBI taxonomy): domain Eukaryota; kingdom Metazoa; phylum Chordata; class Amphibia; order Anura; family Pipidae; genus Xenopus; species Xenopus borealis. The sequence goes on along the minus strand of CM044448.1, from coordinate 97,883,235 downwards.
CCTTTTTCTTTATATTTTCGATCGAAAAGAAGGAAAGGTTAATATTGTGATCCTTGTCAATGTTTCTACCAACTCCTTTTCCTATTTTCTGTCAATTCCTGCCTCTAATTCTGTTGCTGACTTGTCCTCTGTAGGTCTTCCTTGACGTGCCCTCATTGTCAGAAACAGAGTAACACCTTCGACCCTTTCCTCTGCATTTCTCTGCCCATCCCCTTGCCCCACACACGGTAAGACTTGTATGCAATGCTTTGTGAGATTTGGGTTCTACTGGTCAGAAGCAGTTCTGCTTTTAATTGGGTCTGTGCTTTTATTTGGCTAGTCCGGTCAATATTTTCAGTACAGTGGCCTAATGCTGTGCCAGGTTGGGGCCCAACAAATACCTTGGAGGTCAGGTCCGGACTGAGAATTAAAATAGGCCCTGGCATTTCAGGTACACAGAGGCCCAAACAGCCCCCCACCAGCCCACTAAATACTGACTTTCTATGGCACCTTATAGCAGCCCCTCTGGCATTTGCCAGAACCCACAGATTGCCAGTCCGGGCCTGTTGGAGGTCCACATCTGGCTGCAAGGTAGAAGTACATGCTCACTCAGTGCAGATGGTACCTTTGTTGGCCTAGGTACTAGAATTTCACTTTAAAATCCGGATTAAGTTAATGACTTGGCTCCCTTTTAATGGATACAATTCTTTTTGCCACCGCACTCCCGCAATTTACTCACACTGCTGGATGTAGTGCTGGACTCCCGTAGACTCGGCAAGGTCCCTTAGCAACAATAGTATTGAAGAAATCGGATCCGCACACACAAATTCTTGCAGTTGGGGGGATTCCCCTTTTATTTCACCAAAGATTCATTGAATCTTTGGTGAAATAAAAGGGGAATCCCCCCAACTGCAAGAATTTGTGTGTGCGGATCCAATTTCTTCAATACTATTGGCTCCCTTTTAACCATTTTTAACTGTTTCAACTTTGCATTCTGCCATGTTCTAATGCTGCCTTTCCTTGTCTTTTATGCAGGCCTTTATATGTGACCGTGGTTTACCAGGGGAAGTGTTCCCACTGCATGCGTATCGGTGTTGCCATACCTTTATCCGGCAATGCGGGAAGGTTAAGGGAAGCCATATCCCAGGAAACCAAGATTCCGTTCGATCAGGTCAGTGGACATTGACTCCACGTTAGAGACGCGCCTTTTGGGAAATGTGTTTTTTTTTTTTTTTTGCTGTTTGAATTCTTGATTGTGCCTGTAATTAAGGTTGGCCTCTCCTTTCCTTGGTTTCTCACTAGATAGTAATCACTGAAATGTATTTTGATGGGTTCCACCGCTCGTTCTTTGACACAGATGATTTAGATACCATCCACGAAAGTGACTGCTTATTCGCCTTTGAGGCTCCAGAAGTGTTCCCGTCGGAAGGAATTTTAAGCCAGAAAGGTATTTTATTTCCCTAATGTTCCCTCCCTGCACCATATTCCTCAAGCTGTGGGGCCAATGCCAGTTTGATATTTTTCACATGGGAAGAAGTTAAAGGGGTTGTTCACCTTTGAGTTAACTTTTAGTATAATATAGAGAGTGATATTC
>CM044448.1:97862452-97878268 GCA_024363595.1 Xenopus borealis | reverse complement strand
TAAAGTGCTGGCACAAGTCACATGACCAGGGCCAGCTGGGAAATTGACAAAATGTCTACCTACAAAATTTCAAATTGAATATAAAAAAAAAATTCTCTTTTGAGAAATGAATTTTAGTGCAGAAGTCTACTGGAGTAAGACTATTCACTGATGCGTTTTGAAAAAAAACATGTTTTCCCATGACAGTATCCCTTTAACTGTACTTTTCACAATAGAAAGGATTCACAAGTGGCTAAGGATAGTACAGGTATGGGATTCTGTCCAGAAAGCTCTGAATTACACAATGTCTCCCATTTTATCCAAATAATCAAAATTTTAAAAAATGATTACCTTTTTCTCTGTAATAATAAAACAGTAGCTTGTACTTGATCCCAACTAAGATTTAATTAATCCTTACTGGAGGAAAACCCAGCCTATTGGGTTTATTTAATGTTTGCATGATTTTCTAGTAGACTTAAAGTATGACGATCCAAATTACAGAAAGATCCATTATCCAGAAAACCCCAGGTCCGAAGCATTCTGGATAACAGGTCCAATACTTGTATTTCCACTCTTCTTGCTGTATGTATGGGAAGGGTACGTTAACAGCAACTCGTTTTACATTCTGAACGTACTTTTTCCTGTGGACTCTGGGTTACATATATGGTTATAATCATAAAAATCATTCTTAGTGACATAACAGTAACTTGTTAACACTCCTCAACAGTTTATTTACATGCATTATTGTGTTCTAAATTCAGGGCTTTAAAATCCTGTGGTCCTGGTGGAACAGCCCATGTGAAATTGGTGGTGGAGTGGGACCGAGAAACGAAGGAATAGTAAGTATAGCTACTGAAGTTCCGCAATGCAGAGGCATTTGCTATATTGCAGAATTATTTCTGGTTTGGTGAGGTCTTTAAAGGGATCCTGTCATGGGAAAAAAATTTTTTTTCAAAATGTTTAATAGTGCTGTTCAAGAAGAATTCTGCATTGAAATCCATTTCTCAAAAGAGCAAACAGATTATTTTATATTTCATTTTGAAATCTGACATGGGGCTAGACATATTGTCAATTTCCCAGCTGCCCCAAGTCATGTGACTTGTGCTCTGATAAACTTCAATCACTCTTTACTGCTGTACTGCACGTTGGAGTGATATCACCCCCTCCCCTTTCCCCCACTCCAGCAGCCTAACAACAGAACAATGAGAAGGTAACCAGATAACGGCTCCCTAACACAAGATAACAGCTGCCTGGTAGATCTAAGAACATCACTCAATAATAAAAACCCATGTCCCACTGCCTTCTATTTAGATACATTGAGAAGGAAAAACAGCCTGCCAGAAAGCAGTTCCCTCCTAAAGTGCTGGCACAAGTCACATGACCAGGGGCAGCTGGGAAATTGACAAAAAATGTCTAGCCCCATGTCAGATTTCAAATAAAAAAAATCAGTTTGCTCTTTTGAGAAATGGATTTCAGTGCAGAAGTCTGTTGGAGCAGCACTATTAACTGATGCATTTCCCATGTCGGTTTCCCTTTAAATAAGTAGATCATGGTCACTGGTTCAGTGATTGCGTCACATGAAGTCAGATGTTGACATGAAGTCAACGTTGTTTGGGCCAATAAGCTGGCATCTTGGTCTAGAGCGAATACTTTGCCAGGCGATATCTGTCCATAAATTAGCTTAGCAAATGCAAATGACCCGTCATAAAGCTTTGACATAAAAGGCCTAATTCATAAGTAAATGCAATGAGACCAACGCTTTCCCAAATCACTTGGCGACTTGCTCCAATCCACTAGATCACCCTGCTATGATAAAAAGCTTGCAAAGTAGTAAACATTGCACAAGGGATTCCCGGAATCAAAACCTGCTGTGAGCAGGTCTCTCTTTGCGCATTGTGCCTACACATGAAACTGACGGGCATCTTCTGAATCAAACTGCAACTCTGTCTATTTAAACAGCACTACAACTTACAATATGTAAGTGCAGCAGTGTGTGTGCAGTTGAGCTCATACACTAGCCCTATGGCCCCCATCAAGCCAGCCTCATGAATGGTGTGAGTGATATCTGAGCTAGTGCATTCAACTAACCAAATAACTTCTCAATAATCTGATGTGGTTGGTTCCTTCTCCCTGCAGTCTTTTTGGCAACGCGGAGGAGGAGTATGTGCCAGATGCTGAGAGCGTGCGACTTCAGCGCGAGGTCCATCACCAGCCTCAGTGCTGCACTCTTGCCCAGTGCATTCATCTCTACACCAAAGAGGAGCAGGTAGGTCACATGCCTCGTCCTATCATTTTCTCTATAAAGTTCAATAAAGATATGCTCGTCTTGGCCTGCTTATGGACAATAGTAGGGTCAACATCAAAATCTATGTTAATACAAGCTGCCATTACCCATTTACACATTCTTATAGAACATGAACAGTTCTTTAGCACTCAAGCTGCAGTTTTGTATCAGGCTCTGGCCAATTCTGATGTATTATAGGTTACCAGACAAGGTGCAAATATTTATTACATTGCCCCCTCTTAGGGTAGGGACAGACAGGGAGATTCGGGGAGATTCTGTCTCCTGGCGTTTTTAGCAGGCGACAATCTCCCCGAATTTCCTTCTCCCTGTCTGCCGATCGTAAAAGGGACAAAGCGCCAGCGCCTGTGCACATGCTGCGCGGCGATTCCCGGAATTGCCCAAAGATACCTCGTGAGGAAACTTCGGGCGATTCCGGAAATCGCCGCGCAGCGTGTCCCTTATACTAAAGGCAGACAGGGAGAAGGAAATTCGGGGAGATTGTTGCCTGCTAAAAACGCCAGGCGACAGAATCTCCCCGAATCTCCCTGTCTGTCCCTACCCTTAGGTTACATCGCCTCATAGGTAGGCCGTTAACCATTTAATTGGCCAGATAAGCCACTGTAATTTCACTAGTGTCATCCCAGTAGCCTCATAGTTTGTTTCACTGTATTCACTGTAAAAAGTGATTCCCGCACTGGCACACTCAGGCTGGCAATATCCCCAGCCACTTTCAACATACGCTTGTCTCCCTTGCTTTATCTTATCTCCCTTGCACACTAGCTGAATTCTCTCCTCTGTTTTCACACCCATGAATCATTAATCCCTCCCATGGCTTATGATTTGAGCACTTGTTTTTGGGCTGCTTGGATACGTGGAACCCACTTAAAAACATGGGCCTTAAAGCAGCCAAAAACCTCTTAATCTGCCATTAACATGCCACCCAATTCCTCAAGTTGCAGTGTGCGTAGATTGCAGATAGCCTGCTGCACGGGGTTCCATAAAGCCACCTTGTGTATGAATATTACTCAATGGCACATTTCATTAGGGATCCTTCAGATTATTCTCTTCCAGCCATATCTTGTTGAAATGAAAGTTTCCTTTTTACTGCTGTTCAAAATAAATGGCTGGACTTTGAAATAATGTAACAGTTGGTTCAAGTGCCATCACCTTTTTTTTTTGCACTTAGTTGAGAATAAAAATACAAAAGGCCATGCAATGAATAGCAAGCCCAGCTCTTCAAGGTGCTCTGCTATCCATTTTATGGATGATCATCTAGATGTTATGAGATTATATTTCACTTATCTACATTACCATGGAGCATGTGGCACAGAACCAGGAAAGCTCTTAAAGGAACAGTTCAGGGTAAAAATAAAAACTGGGTAAATAGATAGGCTGTGCAAAATAAAAAACGTTTCTAATATAGTTAGTTAGCCAAAAATGTAATGTATAAAAGCTGGAGTGAGTGGATGTGTAACATAACAGAATACAACACAACTTCCTGTTTTTCAGCTCTCTAAATCTGAGTAAGTCAGCGACTTGAGGGGGGGCCACATGGGCCATAACTGTTCAGTGAGTTTGCAATTGAGCCTCAGCATTCAGCTCAGATTCAAAAGCAACAGTTATGTCCCATGTCATTGATTGGTTACTGCCTGGTAACCAGGGTAACCAGTCAGTGTAAACAAAAGAGAGCTGAAAAGCAAGAAGTAGTGTTCTGTTCTGTTATGTTAGACTTACAGTCACTCCAGCCTTTATACATTACATTTTTGCCTAACTAACTATATTGAAAACATGTTTTATTTTGCACAGCCTATCTGTTTACCCAGTTTTTACTTTTATACTGAACAATTCCTTTAAGAATGATTAGTAAAGCCCTCCTCTTAATTTTGTCTGACAGTCAGATTGCAGTTGTCTGTCTAACATCACATGTCCGTATTAAAATCAGGGCCTTTTATTAAACATGACAGTAGGGAACTGTATATCTTGCCCTGCTCTCTGATGATCCGATATCTAGTTATCCAATCATCTGCATTTTACAGGCAGCCGATAGTAACAGCAACAGGAGCTACTGTTGATTATGCTTGGTTGGGCTTAAATCTTTGGGGTGTTTCTTTGTAGCAAACATTAAGGGGCAGATTTACAAAATTTGTGTGAAGAATTTGAATTTCCATCGAATTTGCATAAAATTTGAATTCGGATCTTCTAATATGCAAATTCATCAAATTCGACCTTCGAATTAGAATAATTCGAATGTACGAATAAAATTTTATTCGACTATTCGATGGTCGAAGTACTTTCCCCCTATTCGATCACCTAGTTCGCCAGATCCAAGCTGCCGAATTGGGGACCATTATTTTTGATCGAATAAAAAAAAAATTTGATAAAATCATTCGAATCGATCGATTGAATTGCGGTAAAATCCTTCGAATTTGAAGGATTTTACTTCACATGCTCTAATTTCGAATTTTTTTTTATTCAAAATTCGACCAATCATAAATCTGCCCCTAACACTACATGGCCAATAAACTGTAGCTCATACTGACTCTATAGAAATCGTAGCATCTAATTTAAAGGGGGGTCAAATGTGTTTGCATAATACAAAAAAGTTCTATTCATTCTATCCTCCGTTTGTAATGAGAGATTTTCATTTTAGACCCATGACTTTGTAAATGATTGCATGTTGGAAAGTTGCTTCGTGTTCCATATTCTTTTAATAGGCAATTAAAGAAAGGGTGGAACGCTTGTGTAAGAATGCTAAGAATTTCTTCTCTGGCATGATCTCGGTATCCCTGTTTTTGGCCTTTCCCCATCTATATTCTGTGCCGAGTGCATTTTTGAGGTGATGTAGATAAATGAAGCTGGTTTCACGTTGACTGATTTTCGGTGGTGCAATATCAGCGTGTATGTGTGCGTATGCATGCTGCAGCTTTAGTGCAAAACTTTCAGATCCCGTTTAAACACACTAGATGGTTTCTGAGGTCGCTTGCTCTAGTATAAACTCCTCACTGGTACGTCAGCTGTATCTGCTATGCATTGCCTGTCTATATGTGTATGCCTTATTGCTTGTGCTGCCTGTTTGCAGTTGGCTCCTGGTAATGCCTGGCGCTGCCCTCACTGTAAACAGCTTCAACAGGGCAGCATTAAACTCAGCCTGTGGACCCTGCCCGATGTGCTTATCCTGCACCTGAAGAGATTTCGACAGGTAAGACGTTGCATCATGCATAGAGCCATTGCACCTCATACTAACTACCTCTGCTAATACCTGCTAGGGGATAACTAGCTAGTTATCCGTCCTCATTGGCCGGTTTTCAGTGTGCTGAAGTACTGATAATGATAGACCTGCTGCAAGGATTCTAGTTCTATAACCATATCGGTTCTGCTTGCAAATTGTATTTTTTTCTCTCCTTGTGTATATTACAATTAAAGGAGAAGTAAAGGGAAAAAAAATCAATGAAGGGTACCTATATTTTGGGTTCTAACTGGCTGGCCTTTGGTATTTTCTTGAAGAGTGGATGTAATATTTTCATTACCTAGGTATACCCTGGGTGCATGATCCATTTTGCACTTTCGTCAAGGTCACCTTAATGTGCCTGACCAGAGGGAGCAGGGTTTAAAGTGGACCCGTCACCCCAAAAAAATATTCAAAATCATATTTTATCACATTAGTCAAGCAAAGTGAACATTAATTACACTATATAAATTATTTTAATCTCGTTTCCTTCAGTCTGGGAATTCATAATTATAACAAACAGGCAGGAGTCATGTTGTGGACACTGTTATTAAGACAAGCCTTGTATCATCTCAGAATCTTGTTTGTGCACCAGAATGGGGGACCCGATGTCTATCCCCATGTCCTGGCTACACAATTAAATAGTTAAGAGAACTGGGGGAATGTGTGGGGAGCAGTGACATCTGGGAAGTGCTGAATGGAAAGTGAAAGTAATTATCTGCCCCGCCTCTATGCCTAAGGCATAGAGGAGTGGCAGACAATATTTGATTGACAGCTGAGATTTTTAAATGAGCTTAAAACAGCTATGAACAGTTAAATAAAAATTTGAAATTGGATTTCAAGTATAATTTGAAAAGGACTTTTATTATACAGATTTTTGTGTCTGGGTGACTTGTCCACTTTAATTTGTAATCGTATCCAAGATTGTAGTTTGAGAAAATATCCCAGGCTGGTGCAGTTTTTATGGAATATGCGCACTGGTCTGGCCCGCAGGGTGATGCCCAATGCATTGGCACCACCGTGTTTTAACCTTTACTTCTCCTTTAACCACTTAAATTTAACTAGTTCCACTGTAACTCTTCGTAATCTGCCTATAGAGAACACCCTTTGGTAACTGGTTTTGGAACAGGCTTTGCAGTGCTTTTGTTTTCCTGCAGGATGGTGATCGGAGGCTGAAACTGCAGAACATGGTCTGTTTCCCACTCACTGGATTGGATATGACCCCCCACGTAGTAAAGCGCAGTCAGAGCTCCTGGAGCCTACCATCTCATTGGTCTCCATGGAGGAAGCCTTATAGTTTGGGCCGGGACCCAGAAGATTTCATCTATGATCTGTACGCAGTGTGCAATCACCATGGGACAATGCAAGGGGGCCACTATACAGGTAGATAATTGGAAACCTTAAAGCAGTGATGTTGCTGCCACTGTCCTCAAAGCAGGTGCTTATTTTAGAATTCTAGGTTTGGAAACAAGTTTAATTGCATTAAAACGAAGTATAGTGCCAAATAGAGCCTCCTGTAGACTGCCAGTACACATGGGGGCTAGCAACATCAAGCACAGCCCTTTTTTTTTTTTTTGGCACCCTTTTTCATGCTTGTGTTGCTCCCCAACTGTTGATCCCTGCTTAAAGGAATAGTGTCGTGGGAAAAAAGTTTTTTATTTTTTTTAAATGCATCGGTTAATAGTGCTGCTCCAGCAGATATCTGCACTGAAATCCGTTTCTCAAAAGAGAATACAGATTTATTTTTTTATATTTCATTTTGATATCTGACAAAGGGCTAGACATATTGTCAGCTTCCCAGCTGCCCCCAGTCATGTGGCTTGTGCTCTGATAAACTTCAATCACTCTTTACTGCTGTACTGCAAATTGGAGTGATCTCGCCCCTCCCTTTCCCCCACCCAGCAGCCTAACAGAACAATGGGAAGGTAACCAGATAACAGCTCCCTAACACAAGATAACAGCTGCCTGGTAGATCTAAGAACAGCACTCAATAGTAAAATCCAGGTCCAGCTGAGACACATTCAGTTACATTGAGTAGGAGAAACAACAGCCTGGCAGAAAGCAGTTCCATCCTAAAGTGCTGGCTCTTTCTGAAAGCACATGACCAGGCAAAATGACCTGAGATGCACCTACACACCAATATTACTACAAAAAAATACACTTGCTGGTTCAGGAATGAAATTTTACATTGTAGAGTGAATTATTTTGCAGTGTAAATAGTGTCATTTAGAAATAAAAACTACACTATAAAAATCATGATGGAATCCCTTTAATCTGTCTCTATGGCAGTCCTAAAACTAAGCATGTGGGCACTATATAGACAGGCTGGCATCAAGGAGGCGTCTATATGTACCGAGCTTTCAAATAAAATTTTGAAGGAGATAGTTTTGCCCGTGCTTTAATTGTTCATAACTAAATTATTTGGGGTTCATATAAATGTACTTGTAGCCCCTGCGTAGTGGTGTTAATTGTGATCCATAAACCCACCCAACACACCTACAGTCTCTATCCCCTTCCCTGCACTAGATGCAAGTGATTGGTGGTCCGGAATGGGGGTTGAGGGATGTGAGTGAGGATTCATGGGTCTTTACTGGACCCCTCTGTATGTTTTAATGTGTGTGCATTTATTCCAGCTTACTGTAAGAACTCTGTCGATGGCTTGTGGTATTGCTTTGATGATAGCGATGTTCAGCCCTTGGCCGAGGATGAGGTGTGTGCGCCTACTGCTTACATTCTGTTCTATCAGCGCCGGGCAGCGGTCCCTTCATGGTCGGCAAACAGCTCTGTTGCAGGTAACATACCCCAGATGTCTAATGTGCCAGTGTTGAATGGGGCACACCTGCTATTTTTTATTTTATCTATTTGTGGGCCAAATGGATATTGCTGTAAAATAATTCTCAAATTTTTTTTTTTTTTTTAATGTACCTCTTTATTTGCTACTGTATATTTCATATATTTTCTTCTGTCATCCTATTTTTATTCCACAATATGTAAGATGCAAATAATAAAACAGCATTATTCTCAGATGTGGCCTTTTAAATCAACCTGTAGGCTTTCTGTAATATTTGAAAATGAATTGGATTCCATGCACATCATAATAGAAAAAAAAAAAAGTTGCTTTATTGTAGCCAACATCCAAAGAAAACAACATCGGACAGTTCCATTCTGTATAAATACTAAAAGGATACCCTTAAAACCCAAAAAAGCATATCCAACAAAAGCAGACGTTTGGCAATGCAAAAGTTTTGGAACACAGCCCTGTATCAAGGGTAAATGTATATTAATTGCAACCATTTCCCCTGTATTCTTCTGGTATTCGTTAATTAAAGCTGCTGCTTTAAACAAACCAAATGCCCTCTTAATGATTTTTTTTTCCTATTATGCCATGCTTGGAATCAAATACATTTTATTTATTGCTAATACTGTTTACATTGTGTCATTTTGGAAAAACTAGGGATGCACCGAATCCACTATTTTGGATTCGGCCGAACCCCCGAATCCTTCCCCCAAAGATTCAGCCGAATACCGAACAGAATCCGAACCCTAATTTGCATATGCAAATTATGGGTGGGAAGGGGAAAACATTTTTCACTTCCTTGTTTTGTGCCAAAAATTCATGTGATTTTCCTCCCTGGGCCTAATTTACATATGCAAATTAGGATTTGGATCCGGTTCGGCCAGGCAGAAGGATTCGGCCAAATCCGAATCCTGCTGAAAAAGGCTGAATCCTGGATTCGGTGCATCCCTAGGAAAAACTGATTTTCCTTTATACCCAGTTATTGCAAGATATATTTGAGAATTAAAACTTAACTAAAAAAGTAGGTAGAAATGTTGTACATGATGTTTTGTGCTTGTGTACCAGCCCAAGGCAACCACAGCCCTTTAGCAGTAAAGATCTGTGTCTCCCCAGTAGATGCCCCAGTAGCTCCCCATCTTCTTTTCTGATTCACTGATTCACATACTCTGTGCTGCTGTCACTTACTGAGCTTAGGGACCCACTCACAATATACAGTACACATAGAATAGAAATATAGTCACAATATAAGGCTGATTAGTCATTAATACAGATAATTACTACATGGCATAGTAGCATCCGCTTATATTACAGGGGAATCTCATTTTCTGCTGTATAATTAGAAACGACCCCTAAGCTTAGCTTCTCAACAGCTGCTCAGAGCCCACTGAGCATGTGAGTGTCACAGACACTTTCCAAGATGGTGACCCCCTGTGACAAGTTTGAAGTCCTGGATCATTGCTGCTATTGACAAGCTGAAACTTTAGGCTGGTGCAATAAGTTTAGTATATAGAATATGGCATTTCTGCCCATATAATTTTTTTAGGGTTTAGTTCTCCTTTAAAATTATTGGTGTGCCCTCCATCTATTGTTTTTGATTACTCTATGTAATATTTGGATAGCATTTTTACTAAATCTTGGCCTCCTCAAAGAAGTGGATGGGGGAGGAAACTGAAGGTCAAGAAGGCTAACTGTTTGGGAATCTGTGCAGTTGGGTTATTGAAGTTAATTATGGAGAAGCCTAAATAAACCAAATGGTACTTGAGCAGGTATTTAATTTCATTGTTTTCCAGGCTCTACCAGCTCGTCACTCTGTGATCACTGGGTTTCCCGTCTCCCTGGAAGCAGACAGCCCAGTATAGCTTCTGCGGCCTCATCTAGGCGCACGTCTCTTGCATCGCTGGCAGAATCCGTGGAACTGACCGGGGAGCGAAGTGAGGATGATGGTGAGCAGATTGCCTTTTTATTAGGGATGCACCAAATCCACTATTTGGGATTTGGCTGAATCTTCCATGAAAGATTCAGCCGAATACGGAACTTCATGCAAAATCTAATGTGCATATGCAAATAAGGGCAGGCTTTTTTTTATGATGAAAAGTCACAAGATTTCCCTTCTTGTCCTTAATTTACATACGCAAGGATTAGTTCAAATCCTGCTGAAAAAGACAGAATCCTAAACCGAATCCTGGATTCAGGTGCATCCCGGATGTAGAGAAATGATGATGATGCCTCTTCTGAAAGTATTGTGTCCAATAACCTATTTAATTAATATAACTTAAGCATTCACACTAAAGAAGAATCACATACACTGTGTATGGTGGTAGGAGGGTTTTGTTTATGTGTAGGTATGAATACAAACACCCAATGCACCTAAACATGTATAAATATCAGATTAGTTGAGAACTACACCTCTCTTCATGTCTTCTAAGAAACAAGTTTGGCAGCTTCTTCAGTAACGGGTAAATCCTGGGAATTCCTCCCCTCTCTCCATTAACATTAATTCATTCTGCTTCCTCCCAACCACTCCAGGGCAGGCTACCGCCTTTTTACTGTATATCCACTGTGTGGATATAAATGTCTTGCATAGTAAAAGTAGTGAAAATCCTTTGAGTGAGCATGCTCCCTCATAGAAACCAGCCAACAATTAAAGTGCACTTAAAACACTAATGAATGAAAAAAAATGTGATGGGTAAACTTTAATTCTTTACCAGAGTAAGTCATTTTTGATACAATGTTGTTGGTTTTATACAGAACCTTTGTTTCTTCTTTTCCCCACCAGGTGGCTTTTCCGCTCGTCCGTTTGTACGCAGTGTGCAGAGGCAGAGCACGTCTTGTCGTTCCTCTGTTACCAGCCCTCTTGTTGCAAATGAGAATGGATTCCGGCCATCTTGGTCCCTGTCTGCAAAACTTCATCTAAGGGCAGCCACTTCCTGCCGTCATCCCTCTGATTCTCCCATCCTTGGATCAGCCCTCAGCAAGATCGGGGAAGCAGATGACAGCGTGTCAACCTCTTGTTTTGGAAGCCTCCGAAATCTATCGGGTAGTTTCCATGATCACTTTGAGGGTGGAAGGCGAGAGCATCGAACACCTGCCCGTGCACCACTTGCAGTAGCAGAAGGTGGATCACCTGCAGAGCCAGTGCCCAAAAAATCAGCTCCTTCTGAATCTTTTGGCAAGAGTGCAGCAGAGCTTGTGAGTCAGGACCCACTGCTGGATCCTCTAGACAATAATAACCATATTGCCTTTGTGGATCAGAGTGATTCTGTCAGCTCCTCCCCAGTTAGGGAGAGCCCCCAGAGTGATGAAATGTTAGGTAAAAAGACTTTAGCCAATAAGATAACAGAACAAGAAAAACTACCACGGGAAACTGAGAAGGTGCAACCATCCAGTGGCACTTGTGTAGCTAATGGAAAGCATGTGCCTACGACCAAAAAGAGTGAAGTAAAAACACCTGTACGTCGTGCATCAACACAGCACCGGAAGGAGACCGGGAGAGCACAGGACTCCCCTGTATCGACTTCTCAGCAAAGGCAAAAATCTATAAGTTCCACAAATACTAGCTCCCCAACCCCTAAAAAACCAACCCCATCTAGCAAAACCTCTTCAATGTCGTCCTCTACAAGTAAACATCGCATACCAGAAAAGACTCTTAGCCGAGAAGGGTCCAAAGTAAGTCTGGGCTCAGACAAAGCCAGTGCATCAAAAGCCAGTAGCACTTCTCAGCCTGCACCTCCCAAGGCTACAGAGAGTGCTGCAGATAGTCGAACTGTTCGGAGTTCTTCTATGGCCAGCCTCCGCACGCCTCAGAGTGGAACCCGATCCAGTCTAAAGAGGGACAGCAAATCTGAGGAAAAAGGACTGAGCTTCTTTAAGTCTGCTTTAAGGCAGAAGGAGAGCAGGCGTTCAGCAGATTTGGGAAAAACAAGTCTTTTATCAAAGAAGGCCACAGGAACAAAAAGCTCAGGACCGGAGAAGCCCGCGAGTGCTCTGCTCTCAAAGGCCACTGAGGTGGCTCCAAGTCCAAAAAAAAATTCTGCCTTCCCTGCACACAAAACCAAGTCTTCCCCCGATGAAAAAACAGTTCAGCCATCTCCCTCTGGGAAAAAGACTGCAGAGAAGTATCTAAAGAGGTTCCCTTCAACGGCAAAGCCATCACCCAAAGCTCAGTGACCATGGGTGCAGGGGCAGTTGCTCCTGGAAGCAAAAGGAATGCAAAAGAGCTGTCCCTGCTAAAAATGGTCGGTTGGAATGGACACACTTTCAGTTCTCAGCCTTTTTGTACCTATTTGGGGTTGGGGTTATTCTCCTTGTTATTTTCTCACCTATACTAGCTGCATGAACATTTCTTGTTAATGCATTAAACTGCAAATCTGCTGGATGGAGAGGGCCAAGAAAGCCACACCAGCGGATCAATACGTTGTCCAGCAAGTACTGCTAATGTGAGAAAGGGGAACCTCTATTTCTCTCGCCTACTTAAATTGCTGCTTTAATCTTCATTAACTTCCTTACCAAAGCCCACCTGTGTGTCTGGTAGAAAAGAATGGCAGGTTTAGGGTTGCTTCCCTTGCCTCCAATAGACGAGACCTACGCAAGTCAAGTCCTAAGTAGAAAGAAAGGAGCTGCTTCATAGTTACTATTGAAATATCTAGTTTCCAATCCGATTCCCATGTCTTTGTGGCACTTCCCACCCCTGAAAATCTCTTTAAAAAAATGTCATCTGAAAGAAACTGAAAAATCAGTGGTGATAGTGCTATGTGTGTGCCAATCGAATTGTAATCCACTACCTGCCATGTAATAGGTGCTGGTCCTTGTTCTATGAGTTAATATCTATCCTGCATATGTCCCTGATCTAACTTCTTTGATCGTAAGACGAGGGATGCTCCTAGGTGGCACATTTAGCATCTCCATTTAAGGTTTCTGGTGTGGCAGGCAGTCTGTAATTGAACCCCAGTCTGTCCATAGTATTGTCTCTCTTTATGAGACTTGTCTGGTGCTCAATAATCAAATGAATAGCCAGCCATACTTATCAGTTGATACAAATCTCTGTAGAACGCACAATAAGTTCAGCCCTTCACATGCAGATAAGGGGTTACAATGTCCTGTCGTTTAGCGCACACTTTAAAGCAATCCAGCGCTTAACCTTTCAACAGGGCGGTCTATTTATTACCCGGCCATTGTTAATTGCCTGCTTCCTGGCCTTGACATTCTACTATCCATCCTTTTCCACAGCAGTCGTGTAGAAAAGATAGGCATTATATTCTACCATTCCATGTATCATTAACATTGAATCGTAATATGCTCTTTATTGGCTTTGAAGATGTTTTAAATCATATCCGTCCTATAAGACTCTTGTATAATTGCAGACTGGTATGATGCCCTGGGCTGTCGATAGGATTGCGTGCTTTCTGATCTTGCATCCTTTAGACTTTAGTATTTTCAATTTTTTTGTCCTCAAATGAGTTTATATTTATTTGAGAAGTTAACATTCCAAGACATTTTGCATTTTCTCCCAGACCTTTAAAGGAGAAGGAAAGCCATCTTGCACTTGGGGGGTGCCAAATGTAAGGCACCCCCAAGTAATTGTATTGACTTACCTGAAACTCTATGCCGGTGTTCCTATCAACAGAAAACTGCACCGGCCCGGGGTTATACCACTGAGCACCATGTATGGCTTCTCTTCCATCTCCCGCTTTCTTCGTGCGTTTGTGCATACGCAGTAGAACGAAAAGCCGAACTTTAAGGGTGGGTCTATGGTCGAAATCTATAATCTGTCCTAGGTTTTGGGGAATGATTATAAGGCTATTTGTAAGTGCAATGCATTATTTTTTTTTTTTTTACAGTATTGATTCTTTGTTCGCTTGCCTGTCCGTGCATTACCCCAGAATCCGTTCAGAACAATAGTAAAGAAATCTTCATGGCCAGCGGCTCACCGACCAATGAAAAAACAGTAGACGGTCTTCGCTGCAATGCTAGGACGGGCACCACCAGAAAAAGCAGGAAGAATTGCAGCAATTGGTACAGAATCTACTTGTGTGCAGACAGTCAGAAAAAGCGTGAAGCAGTGAAGCGAGCCCAATGAGTTTGCGCTGATTCGGTAACAGTGTAGGGGGAATGAAAAATGAGTAACCTGCTGTGCTGTAATGTCACGGCTTGTGCTAGAACTTCCCCACTCTCTCCTGAGTCTCCCCCTCAGCTTTACGCGCTTCTAAAAAATTCATCTGTAAAAACCACCTACTGTTTTTTCATTGGTGGGTGGGCCGTGAGGATTTCTTTACAAGATTTATTTACTGAGCTGATTCTGGGGGAATACACTGACAGGCAAGCTAACGGCTATTGTAGAATCAAAACTGTAAAAAAAAAATGCATTGCAATTACAAATAACCTTATAATAATTTCAAAAACTTGGTTTTCGTGAAAAGTTTGTTTATTTATTGTTAAATTGGTAACTACTGACGCATTTCGTACCTCATGGTACTTCCTCAGAGTATATAACCTTTATAATTGTTCCCCAAAGCCTAGGAAAGATTATAGATTTCGACCATAGATCAACTGTGCATGCATTTGCCCTGGGAAATTTGAATAAAGAAGATGGAAGAGGATTGCTCCGTGGTGCTCACTGGTATAACCCTGGGCCGGTGCAGTTTTCTGCTAATGGGGCACCAGGGTTTTTTGTAAATCAATACAATCACTTGTGGGTGCCTAACATTTGGCACCCCCAAGTGCAGGATGCCTTTCCTTCTCCTTTAATTAAACCACTCCACTCGCAGTATGTGTGCTAGTTTCAGCATGCACGCCTAATGACGAAAAAAAAAAAAAGCTTTTAGGCGTGACGGCTGCCTACTAAGAAGTGGCCATTTTTAACTAGGGATGCACAGAATCTGTTATTTTTGATTTAGCTGAACCCTGAATCCTTCGCGAAAGAGTAGGCAGAATACTGGACATAATCCTAATTTGCATATGCAAATTAGGGACGGAAAGACAGAAACATTTTTCTTGTTTTGTGACAAAAAATCATGCAATTTCCCTCCCCGCCTCTAATTTACATATGCAAATTCGGATTTGATTCTGGATCCGGTGCATCCCTAACTTTAACAACCATTAAAGGTATTTTTTTTTAAAAATGTGATCCAGTTTAGAAACCTTTGTTTAATCACTGTGCGCACACTTTTCTGCTTTGTGTAGCAGATCTCATGATAAAGGCACCTTGTATTTGCTTGAGAAGAGCCAGGGGGGTACATGGCACAGTACTCTTAGAAAGTGTAATCACAATTAGGGACTTTGCTGATAAATGAGTTGGCTCCCCTCTTATTTTATTGCAGCACGACTCTCCCTTAGCTGACAACCCCCTGCTAGCTGAGCAATAGTTTTGCATGGCAACCTGTTAATGTATTGCGCACGCACTTGTAACTATGCAAGCAACCAATAGGAATTACTTTAGGGCTCTTATGCCTAGCTAACTTTGTACAGTAGTTTGTGTGTTCTTGATTTCTGTATATATATATATATATATATATATATATATATATATATATA
>CM044448.1:97806647-97832358 GCA_024363595.1 Xenopus borealis | reverse complement strand
GGGGGGGGGGCGCTGATTGAACCCCTTGCCTAGGGTACCAAACTATCTTGGCCCGGCCCTGGATGAGCATCATCAGAGGAATAGATCCATTCATCCAAGCTCAACTACTCCTCCATCTCTCGGAATTGTTTGAAACCCAACTCATATGTTAAATTGTGACACCTCTGTTTGGTTGAGTGTCGCTGCTGCAATTCTATTTGTCTTACACACATGGCAATGCTGCTATTGCTGACTGAATTGCTGTTTCTGCACAGCTGCCCCAGTAGACTTGTATATCTCTGTTAACACAATGGCAGGCAGGATTTTTATCAAATGACAATTCCGTACCCAAGAGGTTTTACTGCCCATGAGATATTCATTTTCCCACATAGTCCTGTGTGTATTTATATGGTGCCTATGAAGAGGCGACTAATGTTCTCATATGGGGATACAATGATGCTAGACCCTGCCTTTATGGTATTTGGGTCAGACAGGCAAGCGGGTTTTGCGCAGTTGTTTGCATGTCCCTAGGGCCATGACACACATGGTGTTTTTGATGCCAGGCACCCAATGGAATATAAAAGGAAGATAATGAATGTGCTTAGGCGACATGGGACATTCAACATGTGGTTTATAAGATGGGCCAGTAAAAGGCAGGGACAGAACCAGCAGTAGACAGTAGAGAAATCTAGAACAATCTTCCTGCAAAAGGTTGAAGGGGAGGGATTCCAGAAAATGTTTATTTGGCTGCTCCAGGTTGTTCCTCAGCCTTGTTCAGAAACGGTGTAGCAGGACCCCTTCAGTTGGCAGATTGATTAACATTCTTATATATAAAATGCACTTACTCAAACCCCTTGCTTGCCAAGACACAGGATGAGCAGAAATGGAATGAGACAATGTGATATTGGTAGTGACTTATGCTGGTCATACACGGGCAGAGAAAGCTGCCAATATCAGTCGTTTAGACCAATTAGACAGGTTATCTCCCTGTGTATAGGGGGCTTCAGACGGGTCTTCCTGACCGATATCTGGACACAATATCGATCTGGAAGGTTGGATTTTCTTCTGACCGACCCGTCTGAAGTCCATTGCGCTAGTCATAATCCAATCGTTCAGCCATAGGGCCGAATGTTCGGATTACCCCGATATATCCCTGCCAGTTAGTGGCATATTGGGGAAAGATCCACTCGTTTGGCGATGACCAAATGAGCTGATCTTTGCATCTATGGCCAGCTTAAGTGTCCTACTTCCAGAGAACATACAGAAATGCCTTTTGGGGGATCCAAATAGGAATGACTACCCTGGAATCCCAATCTACCAGGATAACCATAGAACAGCAGATGTACGTAATAGAGTGAGGGATGCAATGGTGCTAGCAGGGCAAGATGGCAACAGTAAAGTAAAAGAGTGACAGTAGTGCATTGGAGTCAGTAGAAAATGATGGAGAGAGTGGGACAGGATGGTAAGAGCTGGGCAAGATGGCAACAGTAGTGTAAAATGGAGACCGTAGGGTAAGATGGCAACAGTAGTGTAAAATGGAGACAGTAGGGAAAGATGAAAACAGTAGTGTAAAATGGAGACAGTAGGGTAAGATGGCAACAGTAGTGTAAAATGGAGACCGTAGGGTAAGATGGCAACAGTAGTGTAAAATGGAGACATTAGGGTAAGATGAAAACAGTAGTGTAAAATGGAGACATTAGGGTAAGATGAAAACAGTAGTGTAAAATGGAGACATTAGGGTAAGATGAAAACAGTAGTGTAAAATGGAGACAGTAGGGTAAGATGGCAACAGTAGTGTAAAATGGAGACAGTAGGGTAAGATGAAAACAGTAGTGTAAAATGGAGACAGTAGGGTAAGATGAAAACAGTAGTGTAAAATGGAGACAGTAGGGTAAGATGAAAACAGTAGTGTAAAATGGAGACATTAGGGTAAGATGAAAACAGTAGTGTAAAATGGAGACAGTAGGGTAAGATTGCAACAGTAGCACAAAAAACAAACAGCGCAACAATGTGACAGTAGGGCACAGGAGCTATAATTTTGCCAACAAAAGAACAAGATGGCAAACAGTAGGGCAAAACAAGATGTCAACAGTAGGTTGAGTAAGATGACAAGAGTTGGGCAAGATGAAGACAGAATGGTAGGATGGGAACATTTGGATAAGATGGCAACATTATGGCAAGATGAAGATAGTTGAAGAAAATGTTGACAGTAGGACAGAATGATGATAGTTAAGCAAGGTGGCAACAGTGAAACAAGATGAAGAGAAGCTCGCCTCAGGTGGCAGTTACCAGGGGCTGTGAGAAGCCACTCCCAGTAACTTTAAAAATTGGAAATCCAGCTCTTGTAGTGAGAAAACACAATTGAGCTCTCGCACTATTGACGTGGACACCCTCCAACACAGAAAAAGTTTGTACGGGGAGGAGGCAGAGCGAAAGCTGCTTTAGTTCGACACTGGAGTCAGGAGTCATCGTCTGTGCTAGGATGGCAGCAAGAGGACAAGATGTCACGAGTAGGGCAAAATGATGACAGTAGGGCATGATGGCAAAGATAGTACAAGGTGGTGATTGCAGTGCAGGATGGTAACAGCAGCCAAAGAGAGCAAGAGTTGGGCTGGAAAATGCTTGTAGATTAAGATAATGACTATAGTAGGTAAAGTAACACTCTGATCAATTGGTTTAACCAATTCAGAAATAAGTAATCACTCCATTTCTCATTTCAGCCACACAGGTGCTATAGAAAGTACAAATGAAAGTACAAATGAAAGTACAAATGAAAGGAGATTACACAAATAGACTTGTATTGAGATGACAGTGTAGCTTTAAATAACAGTCTGGCAATTTGATGTGAAGCTGCTGCTGCTGCCTGGTTCCACACAGCTCACAGGCACAGCATCTCCCCACAAAAGCTTTCAGCGAGGCGTCTGAGGACAATGCCCACAAGTCGATTCAGACAAACAAAAGGAGGCTGGAACTGCAAGATGACCTGATTCAGTCTCTACCTGCTTCATATCTGCCGTAATATTCAAGAGAGACACCGTGTTATTTTATTCACTCAGCTCAAAAGGGAGAGGCAGAAAAGGAGGCTTTTCAAAAAAAAGACAACAAAAAGTTCTGACAGGTATAATATTCATT
This sequence comes from Xenopus borealis, assembly GCA_024363595.1. Lineage (NCBI taxonomy): Eukaryota > Metazoa > Chordata > Amphibia > Anura > Pipidae > Xenopus > Xenopus borealis. The sequence goes on along the minus strand of CM044448.1, from coordinate 97,829,247 downwards.
TGTAAGAAAGAAAGTATAACCTATTAAGGAGCATTGTTGGCTTTCCATTTTCAGTATTGTAGCTAAAATTGATCCCCGCACATTACGGAACAATGCTTTTATTCTGACCTGGAACATCTGACGCCCAGTGAAGAGGCGAACTCACCAAGTAGATTCCCAAGTTCAACAAAGCAATTATGGGGGCTGCTGCTTATGGAGGTCCGACCTACCTCTGGCAACGAGAAGAACAAAGCAGTTAGGATAAACCCGAAAAGTGAGGGCCAGAGTAAAGGTCAGTCATTCTAAGACCGTGCACCATTACTAGACATTGTAAGCTCTTGGGAGCAGTCTCCATAGACCATAGTCACGAACTGACTTTTACCACTGGGGACATCTGTGCCATACTATATAGTACTTAACTGGGTTTCAGGGCCCCTGCAAAGACTGAGTCTTCTACAGTAGTGCCACATTTGCTGGTAGGACCTCTAATGCTACTGTTTTATCTGTATTTATGCTTTTCTGATCCAATATTATTAGAAAGTACTATGTGACTTAATGGCACTATTTGAATAAACGATGATGATTTAGTTGGCACCCATGTTGCAAAAACTGGGCATAATTTCGGTTACTTGGGAGTGTGGCCAAAGGCTTCCTGATGTTTTTCTCTCTTACTTAGTATTATTAGTGACAATGACACAGTGTGGCCCTGTGTATGAGTCCCCAGCAACTGTTAATATGGAGGGACGCTACTCCATCTCACCATCCAGTGTAGTGAGTTCACAACAGTTGGGAGAAGGGGCTTCCTATGCAGGAGGCTTTTGATTGGATATATGTTTGGAAGCTTTTTTTCCTCATATGCAGCTCATTAAAAGTCAATGTTGAGCAGCTCTTTATTTCTACTTGAATTCTTTATGCTGGGGCCAGATGTTGCGGAACTTGGCTTGTGGCAAAACACTCCTCCGCTGCTGCTGCTGTACTTAATGATGTGCCTGCAGACATGGCAGATATTGGCTGAGAAATGCAAACTCTTGTGGTTTCTTGCTAAAATCCCTTTAGTCTTCACCCCAATGTTTCCAGGTGAAGGTAGAGCTGGAGCAGAGGAGCAGCAGGTGCTCATCTTTATTGATGTTTCCTTTAGGCCAGGTTTTTGACGCAATGTGACGAAAACGACGCGATGCGCGACGAATACGACGCGACTCACGTCAAAAACGACGTGACGTGTCAAAAAACGTGCCGCGACTCGTTTCACAAATTTTTTCGCCAATTCGCGAATTTCGCTGGAAATTTGCTAATTTTTCGGCGAAGCGAAACTGGGTAGATTCGCCCATCACTAATGATGGTCAATCCCAATGTTATTAATAGAAACAGTTTTTATAGGAAGGCCCGTATTTTTTTTAGAGAAAAGGTGGCAACCCTACCAGGTGGGCCAGTCCAACACGACATTAATCTGGGGATCAAACATGTTGGAATGAATTTTCCTGAATCAATAAAAATCAAGGTCCAACTCAATTAGAACCAATACATCAACTGGTAATTTTGCACATGCCTATGAATTGCCCGACTGCCAAACATTTCACTCTTTTAGCTATATATTTCCAATGGTCTTTATCATTGAAGCTGATTGTGCAGTATGATAAACTATTAGAAATTACAATTCTTTCGCCTCCAGGAAAGCTTCCGAATGGCATTGTTTATCGATTGAGGAAACACAACTCAACAAGATCACATTAATATTCTGGTATGGAATTTTATTACACAAATAGAATTGTTACCGTTCCAGTCTGCTGCCCCCACAGAAGAAATATAGCCTTCTAATCTATCGTCTCCCTTTAAGGTGAAATATAGCATATATCTCTATGAGGGGCTTTATCCTCCTATGCATTTCCCATAAATAGACTTCAAGGGTATAGTTTATTGAGTGGCTGATTCCTTCCCCATATTTATCAGTCCAACTGCATCACACTTTTAAGGCCACTAGGGGGGCTGTTCTATTGTAAACTATGTGTGCAACATGGGAACACTACCACCCATATGCAGAATGCAAACACCCAAGGAGAAGCTATGCCTTGATGCTTTTCTGTCTATTTAATGAAACATTTGGAGAGAAGATTTTGCCTTCCAAATGTAGCTGAATGACACCTGTGAGTGATGTCTTTGCCCCGGGGTCACATCCTCTTTGCTTTTCAGAACACCTTCCTGGCTAAGAAATGTTTTGTTATGGATTCTCCCATGTTGGGAAAATGTTATTCTGCTAATCCTTTGCCATTGTTCTGGAAGGAAATTGTTGTATTCTTGCTGCTTGCCTGTTGCTGCATGATGGGCATTAATGTGCCCCCTGACGGGCTGTTTATTACTGGCTCTACGGCTCCGCAATACAGTATGTGTCAGCTGTCTCATAATGAAAGTGCAATCAGAAAGTGCAATCAGAAAGTGCATGCTGGGCTCCCATGGTGTGCTCACAGCTCCATTCCGTTCAGCTAATTCTGTCTGGGCAGTTGGCCTTCAAAGGCAAGGAGCCGGAAAAATACCTGTATATATCAACTGGTGGGAAATTATTCCCATTAACCCTTCCTTGCTTCAATAACTATATTAAAGGGGATGTAAACCTTACTTAAACCTTACTGAGTCTCCAAAGCATTCATCACCTAATTGGAGATATAATAGAGTTCTTCAGGTAGAACCATCTAAATATTTTCTACTCAGTCATCTCTTTGCTGTCTAACATATTGCACTTGCGAAACAAACTTTCATTGCACCCTACAGAGTGGCAGCAGTGCTGGAAAAACATTGTTTAATGCCTATGGGAATGATTATATGAAAAAAAAGAGTGTAATTAGAGCAGCCAGGACTCTCATTGAAGAATACTCAGTTGGGCTATTGGCCATGGAAAACGTTTCATTGTACAGTGTTGCTTTAAGAATGTGCCTCTATTGGCCTATTTTTCAAGCTCTGATTGGTTGGGAATGGCTCCCTCATAACAGCAGGGTTACAATATATGAAAACATTGCTGAATCAGCCATTTGGCCACAGTACATAGAGCAGCAATTTGATCTTCATGCTAATCCTATTTGATCTTAATGCTAAGCTTTCATGAGTATCTAGAATAGCTGGTAGGCATTCTCCTCAATTCTCACCCTAACTGTCCTTAAGGTTGATGCCCCCCAAGCCCTCATCCAGGCCATTCCACAGAGACCAGCTACACACTTTGGGAATCTCTTCTTTGGTGGTATGATGGTCTTGGATCTCTTCCCTTGTAAATAATAAATAAAAGTACCACCATCTCTACTGCATACAGTATTTTATAGTTTAAATGCAGAATACATTAAAATGGTTCATGAGCACATCAGTAGAAGATAGGGATGCACCAAATCCACTATTTTGGATTTGGCCGAACGCCGAATCCTTCCTGAAAGATTTGGCTGAATACCGAACCCTATTTTGCATATGCAAATTATGGGTGGGAAGGGGAAAATGTTTTTTACTTCCTTGTTTTGTGCCAAAAAGTTATGTGATTTCCCTCCCTGGTCCTAATTTGCATTTGCAAATTAGGATTCGGATTTGGGTCGGACAGGCAGAAGAATTCGGCCGAATCCAAATCCTGCTGAAAAAGGCTGAATCCTGAACCGAATCCTGGATTTGGTGCATCCCTAGTAGAAAACTGCATTGGTGCAGTAACCCAAAGTGACCAACTAGCTTTGCTTGGCCTGGTAACAAGACCAGGTGTTGGCAACCTGTTGCTCTACATCTGTTGCCAAGCTACATTTGTCCATGTACTAAAACAGCCTCTGGGGTGGTATTTCAAGAACAGGTGGAGAGATACCACCAGAGTAATCATGGCTGATTGCTGATGTATTGATATTAGTATTATAAACCTGTGAGCCCCTCATATATTTTCAGTGTTTCAGCCCTATTTCATCATCTCCATTCAGTTCAAACAACAAGAGCGATTGAGTTTTCTTTTTCCTGCTTACCAATCCATTCATTTTCCTAGCTACATGGCATTTTTTTAAGAGAACAATCATCAGAAGAAATGCCTTTTTGTATTTAGCTTCTTGATCCTTTTGATCACTCAACATTTTCTAGATCTCCCCTATTCTGTGCCTTTTTGACCATAAATCCCAATGCTTCAGAATCGGAATTGGAGAGCACATACACATCACATACATTGCACTCTTTTGCCCTATTCCCAGTGAAAGTCCTGCCCAACAGTCTCATAGAACTTTATATTATGGGGTCTGTAAAAGTCTTGCAGTTGTTCTATATCCTCCGGGTTAATCTGCACATGAGTTCGGCCTTTAGATTTGCCCAAACAACGAGGTGCTCCACCAACGCCAGGCTTTTTGAGACAGGGAAACCCCTTGGTTTTGTTGAAGTAGAAGTGTTTGTCAGTGACTAGACGTTTGAGGCCGAGGAAGTCCTGGACTCTTGCCATTTCGCCAGCAGGGTCAGTGATGAGGCGCTCTCCACTGACAAAATGCATCTGGGATATGGGGAAGTGGTTAAGCCAGGGCTGTAAGTGCAAAGCATAAAGCCCAATCCGAATGGCATTCCAGGCAGTGTCTACCTCCCCACTGGTCCTGTTGCGGAAGGCCAGTTCATTGAAGCTGGGTATGTCAGGTTTTTTGGACAAGGTTTGGGTGTAGTCTGAAATGGCACGAGTAACTGGATTCCGTACAACCACAATCAACTTGACACGGGGTGACATGTGTGCAATTCTTCTAGGGGCATCCCGAGTCACAAAGTAGCTGGGAGTTTTTTCCACCGTTATTTGTTGGTCCAAAGATCGAGGCATCAGGTTTCTAGGTGGGAAATCAATAAATAACATATTAATGAAGAATACAGAGAACATTTAATGCCACTCACAAACTTAGGAAAAGGCTACAGTGGTGTGGCACCAATGCTCTAGGTCTGAGCTAATATGGTCATAGCTGGGCAGACACTGGTTTTCAACTTGGCCTCTAGTGATAGCGAGACACCAGTCTATTGACCAATGAATGCTGAAATCTATGGCCACTATTAAGAGTATCTGATTAGTGCTTGTTCACATATCTACTGAACCAGGAGCAACATTCCAACAGCCAAGGATTGCATTGGACCAGGGATGTACTGTAGTTGAAGGTGTTAGTCAAGCAGGTGGACTTCATATTAATGATAATGATAAATAAACTCAGCCAAGTTCCCCCACATATAAGCAGCTATTTGGTTCTCAGCAGAGCCAGGCCAATAGGAATGGCTCACATATTCTCCCTCAGTCTATCACCGCCACCACCGTGTCCATCACTAACCCCTGCCACTCCCTAGTCTCTGCCTCAATCTTCAATCACTACCCCTCCTACTGCCCTCACCCCCGATTGCATGTGACTCTTCAGCCTACCCGTAGATCCATACCTGGTTCTGAGGTTGGACTACCTAATTATAAGAGAAGGAGGAAGCTGTTATTTCACACATGCTTTCCATGTTATAATAATGCTATTTAGTCTGATTTTTAGTCCTTGAAATAAGAAATGCAGAGAAAGTACAGAGAAAACAACAAGTAGGTCAATTGCATTGTTTTGTTTGGTGTAACTGCCACATGTATGCTCATAGTTGGTTGAACGTGGCCTTAAAAATGGATCTGTGTAATCTTGTACAGTGATATTAATTGGAAGCTATTTCTTCCAAGAGCAGTTCAGACTCCATAATAGTGATAAAGATGGCTGCCCAAGAAAATGGGTGTTTAGAGGCATATTTCCTAAAGAACCTGATAGGAATTAGGAGCATTGCTGCAACAGGTTGTAACTGAGTACACCAGCCATTGTGCCCTCTTGGTGCTAACATGATAATGGACTTATAACTATATAATTTTCACCTTCCTACAAGTCACAGTACAGGTATGAGATCAGGAATCTGGAATGCTGCAGACCTGGGCTTTTCTGGATAATGGTGCTATCTCTAATTTAGATCTCCATACCTTAACGGAGAATTCAACCCTGAAGTAAAAAACCCTACCACCCTACCCTATATACACCCCCTACCTCCTCCCCCCCAGCCTAGCTGCTACCCCAGGCAAATGCCCCTAAGTCTTTAATTACCCTTCAGTCCATATTCAGGGATCTGAGTTCACGGGTCTTCCGGATCTTCGAGAATCTGAGAATGCGAGCGGCGCATCGGCACATGTGCAGTTGGAGCAATTTCCCAGTATGTGACATGATTACCTGCCAACGCCGATCCCTGAATCTGCAGATTTCCTGAATTCAGAGCAATATTGGCATAAACTTACGAAACGCTGTGCTGGTTTGATAAAGGGATGCAATGAACCCCAGATTTGTGTCTGACCCAACCAAATCCCATATAACCCCATATAAAGAAAGAAAACTGTTAACATCTATTGCCACCCATATGCTGGCAATTTCTGTTCAATGAGGGTTCATGTTTGGTTTGGTATTCAGCTGAATCCATTGAGGGCAATACAGGGATTCGGCCAAATACAAAACAGGAGATTTCTGTGCATCTATAGCTTAATATATATAGAAAATGTAGTATAAACTGTACTTATCAACAGGATATATTTTCACTTTAAAGGAAGAAGCAACTATTTCAGCTGGAAGTCGCCTATAAGTAAGCGCCATTAAAGGCTCCAGTAGCCATTACACGTAGGTGCCTTTCACAGCACATATATTCCAATCCTGTCTCATTTACGCAGGCATTTAAGTTCAGTTAATTTGTTTTGAAGTAAATGGTCTAAGGTGAAATTCCAAACTAGATACAGAAAGTTGCATTCATTAAAGAATCTCATAATAAGCTACAGCTGCTGCAATTATTTCCTAATCAAAAGCCTGTCGGGGGAAGATTTATCTGTGTATTGTGCAGCCGCACTGAGCGAGTAACTGCCAGAAAGTCAAGCGACTGCTTACGTGGTTTGAACATTTAGGCTGGTTCCCTTTAAATAAATTGAACTACGTTTTCAGTGTTTAAAGGTATACAAAAATGTATTTTTGGAAATGAGTCCCTGCCTACTGGAATTAATAAGGATTCATTATTCTATTGGTATATCCCTATTAGAGTATGTTCTCCAGCTTCTGTACTAACTCTTGGTCGTCCTTTATGTCCTATAAATCTTTTTGTATTATTATATGAAGTGGGTAGGTGGGATGACCATTAGCAGGTAGTATGTGATCATCACAAAATGATTACCAAAATGATACAGTCTGGGAAGTATCTTCTTACTGCTGGAACTTTATCTCAAATTAAACTTTCTTCACGGTAGAAACAGAAGCAGCACTCACACAACCGATGTCCAGCCTCACAATTCAATGTCTGTCTGTCCTTGAGACTACACGCTTCTGCTCTCCATGGTGGAGCTTCTGGTGCCTCTGATAGGTAGCCAAAACCTGACCCAATAAGTTATTTCAAGGATTAATCTCACTCATTGATGGTGTCCCTACGCCCATATTCACTGAGGTGATCTCCTCACTTCTTGTTTACTAAGGATTTGGCTCAATCCTCCAGCAAGTAGAGTCTAAAGGTGGCCATTGATGTTACAATTACAATCTTTCCAGAAAAGATTGTTCATTTCAATACAGATGTGTAGAGCTGATTCTCCAGATGTACATGTGGAAGCAATAGAATTCTACCTGTATCTGACGATTTAGTACAAGTAATGGCCGATGTTCGGGTGCCTTCAGAGCGCGGACTCAAAATTTTCCGACCAGCCTGAACGACGATATCTAAGTCTTCTCGAATATTAGTTTGGAATTAGTTTTGTATGATATTATCGATGCGTCTATGGCCACCTTAAAGGAGCTATAGTCTAGACTCCTTTCTTTTAAAGAGTAGGTAACCCACTTAACCTGATGGACCGATATGGACCTCCCTTCCTCTCCAGGCCATTCCTAACCAACACAGGGAACACTACCACCTCCTACGCCTCTGACTTAGACCTTGTCTGGAATTAATTTATATTAAGTAAATGACTAAGGGGGTAATGTAATAAAAGACACAAAGGATGCCCAGGTGCAGTGATCCAAGAGCAGGTAGCATTTACTGGTTTATTTACAAAAACAAAAATCTTTTTGCTTGGTTTGATGTTTTATTACATTTTTGGGGGGGGGGGGGTAAATGCCTACCCTCTCACATTAGATTGCATATGTGAAAATGTATAGCATCACTGTGTAAAAAAAATGTATCACGGAAAAACAAATTTCTTTCACATGAAATTACACCAGATTGCATGGATTTCATGGATTGCAATAGCATGGATAGGTTCTGTTAAATCCACAATTTTCAAGATTAATAGCACCAAACTCCAACAGGACACTCCCTCTTCTCTTCTCTGTGTTGTGAAACACTAAATCTGGCCATACACAGGGAGATCAGCTCATTTGGCGATGCCGATATACCCACATTAATATCAGGCTGATCCGATCATGGGCCCTAGGGCCCAATGTTTAGATCATAATGGAGGAGACAGGCTGTCTGATCATGGGACTGCATCAATACACAGATGCAGCCGCAATCCGAAGGGATTTTTTTAACCTGCCCAACTTTTGGCCAGATATAGATCGGGGAAGCCAGTCAGATGACCCGCCCACACACACACAGCCAATAAGCTGCTGGCTCGGTCTGTCACCAGTTTTTATCTGCACATGTACGAGGGACTTCATTTGTAAACAATCATTGTAGAACTAGCACAGAAGACTGAGCAGCTGCCAATCAATTAGAAGAGGAGGCCATGACTCCGACTGCGGCACATAAGAGGCCATGGCTCTAACTGAGGCATACATGGATGGGTTGAAACTCTATAAAACCTAAGATTTGGCAGCCGTGTTTCACCAACATGAAACTAAGGGGCAAATTTACTATTATTCCCCAAAGTTAGCTCCACCAAACTAGAAATTCGATAAGCATTCGACCAACGAATGCTTATCGAATTGTTTTAGGCTATCATTTTGCTTGCTCGCCTATGATTAAGTGCCCAAAAGGCACGAAACGCGTAAGGCATTTGGGATGTTGCTAAATACATTTTTTAACTACATCGTGGAGAGTGATCCAGTTTGTGCCAACCTTTTTCAATTGATATTTTGTCACAATGCCTTCCTGAGCTGAAGGCTTATGGTGTGAGCACCTGGATCCCCCAATTTATTGGGTAAGTTAAACTCTCATAAATTTACAATTTGGAGCTTGAAGCACTATACAAATTATTTATGCATATCATTTTGCTTGCTATACGATTTCTAGATTAATTTGTACGATCGGATACCGATCGTGAAATTTCCTTCGAGCGTCCGAACAATTCGTACGATTCGAACGATCGAATGCTCCGATCGTATCAATGGTATTCGAGCAGGACGTAGTCTCAGAAACCTATGGGGGGCCTCCCATAGGCTTCTATTGAAATTCGGTAGGTTCAATCTGGCGAAGTAGGCAGTCGAATAACTTTAAAATTTTGATTCCTTTGATCATCGAATGATCAAATTATCATTCGATCTATTCGATATTCGATGATCGAAGAGTCCAAATTTGCATATCCGATTTCACGGAAAATTTGTATTCGATCCAACTTCGATCATGTCATGTGAATTTCGTAAATTTGCCCCTAAATGTAACATAAAATGTATAAATAGGGTAATATTTTTCCTTTACTTTTATGCATTCTCCTTTAGTTTGATCATATTACTATGCACACCCTACACCTTTTTTTTCTGCATGTATGAATGGCACTCAGCATTGATCCTTGGATTGCGAATCTACTTAGGCTGCCAGGCACAGCTTCGGCTCAATATGAGGGCTGTCAGAATGAGCTCAGAGATTTCTGTAAGCTAACAGCTTGTTTTAGGCTGCTAGATGAATCTCTTTGCTACCAGACAAGGCAATGGAGAAAGTACAGGTGTAGCAAAGGTTACTGGCTTCCGTATTGGAAACAGTGTGCCAACTCCACTTACCGCAACAGGCAGATTGTTTAAGATGGTGAACGTCTCAGGCATAATAAAAAATGGAAGAAGACACACTAGCGGCTGGGGAACTTTTTTATATACATGTTAAGGTCATTTTCTGCAAATCAGGAGTGTAACAGGGAACATACTTGACTCCTGTGGGTACCACTAAACATTATATATTTCATTCATTGCATTGCCAGCAGTTGGTGCAAGCTGAAGGATCAGACAATATCCATCAAGTTGCTCAGGTGCGTACCAGTCTACAGCTGTTAGCCAATGGCAAGCTGAAAGTTCCGCTATCTGCCATGAGATCCAGGAATGCCAAGGTAAATATGTTATAGTTACACTAGAGTCCCATCCTCACCAATCACTACAGGAAATGCCTGGAGGCCAATCAAGCAAAGAAGAATGTCGGCTGCACAATGTTCTCAGGAACCTACCATGCAAGTTCATAAACATTTACCAAGCCTGGTCTACCTAGCTCGACTTGCCAACTGGATTGGCTTACAAGGATGATTTGTTGCAGAAGAGGAGATGGATGGATTTTTTTTTTTACAACATACAAGTCATTATTTTTCCATTTGGCCAGAAGATCTTTCCAAAGGGCATGAGGGCAACAGATCACCTAAGATCAGAAGAAATAAGGCTTTATATTCAGGCTGTTCAAATTCTGTTTTTGAAGGTTTTGTGATGGCAACATAAAAAAATTCAAGAAAACCTTTTGTAAAATATTACGTTGCCGGAAAAAAACATATAATACCATACTAACTTCTCATTCTTAAGGCAGTAACTATTTTTTTGGTCTTTGTTTTTGCACCCCTTTGTACCAGCTGGCACCTGAAGAGGTAGTATTTGAGGGAAAGTTTGAACCTTATGCCCTTCTTCAACCTCAGCTAATGGGACACATATCATTATTAAAGGGGTTGTTCACCTTTGAGTTAACTTTTAGTATAATGCAGAGAGTGATATTCTGAGACAATTTGCAGTTGGTTTTCATTTTTTATTATTTGTGGTTTTATAGTTATTTAGCTTTTTATTCAGCAGCTCTCTAGTTTGCAGTGTCAGCAATTTGGTTTCTAGGGAACAAATTACCCTAGCAACCCTGCATTGATTTGAATAAGAGACTGGAATATGAATAGGCGATGGACTGAATAGAATGATTAGTAATAAAAAGTGGCAATAACAATACATTTGTAGCCTTACAAAGCATTTGTTTTTAGATGGTGTCAGTGACCCCCATTTGAAAGCTGCAAAGAAACAGAAGAAAATTGCAAATCATTAAAAAACTATGAAAAATAAATAATAAAGACCAATTGAAAAGTTTCTTAGAATTGGCCCTTCTACAATATACTAAAAGTTAACTTGAAGGTGAACCACCCCTTTAATTGCATTCAGGCAATTGTAGTGAGTTTGCCATAAATTATCAGTAGTGTTCCATGGGTTCCTTTTCACCCCAACACCAATACTTGTATCAGATTAAAAGACTGCAGTTGCAAGCTCCTCACCCAAGTGACAGTATAGCCTTACTCTGCCTTTTCTATCTCTTGTAGAAATAAGCTCGTTGTAGCTTTAGAAGTTACTAAGCAAAGCTTTGGGGCTAAATGTACATAACATATTACTGGAAAACCCTTTGGAAGGCAATGATGTAACTGTTGAAGAGGTAAAGACCTGGGACCACACATCATACGTATCTTTGTACTATGTTTTTCTTTAAAGGGGAACTCCACCCAAAAACTATTTCTGTAATGAAAGAAACCACAATTCTAAGAAACTTTACACCAGGGGTCCCCAAACTTTTTTCAAGTCCCGGGGGGGGGCTCCAGTGGGTTGAGAGGGTGGGGGTCAGTGTCCAATTCGGTGCTGGGGTCCAATCCTGGTGTGCCGGTGTCCAATTTGGCTCGCCGGCATCCACTTTGATGCATCTTGTTAATTGCAGGCTAGGCTCTGCGGCCCACTGCAGGACTGCCCGGTGGTTGGGGACCCCTGCTTTACACTATATATTAAAAAAGCACTTCAGTGTTTTTGAAGTTATTTGTAAATGTAATCAAAATCAGTCTGTTCTATCGTTCTGACTCTTTGAAGCAATGAAAGGAAGATCCATTCTCCTTATGTTTGGACTTCTACATATTCATGAGAGTTGGTGCAAGGATGCTTGAAAATATGATTTCATTAGTGAAGTCACAGCATTCATCCCTAAATAGATTGTCCTTTTCCCATTGTCATCCCTGGAGATTGCCTCTGCTGAGGCAAGTCATATGGTAGCTTCAACTTCTATGGATGGTCTCTACATGGCAGATAAATGCGAGCTATACACAGGGTAAAATTTTAAAGGGATGTAGCCAACCGACACAGACTGTGTTTTGACAGTTACAATACATCACAGCCTTCACTGCAATGGAAGAGGGTCTAATAATGATCTATGTAAATGAAGGATGTAGTCAACCATCTGAACCAAATGTCAAGATACAGTTGGCTCTATATAAAATTACCCCAGTACATTATTAACATAATTCAAAATAGTCTAGTAATATTCAGCTTTCATTTATTCTGTATACCTTAAAGGTTCAGTCATTTTGCTTACCCTGCTTCAGCTAACCTTGGTTACTTATTTTAATCATCTAGCAAAATGCTAAAACTGGCTCATTTTGGGCACGGGATGGTGGCATGTCAACTGTTGCTCTTTAGATATTTATTAGATTCCCCATTAGGGTTTTTTTTGTTTAATAATGGATCAGCCCTCTAGTTGTCATTTTTACTGCCCTGCAATTGGCTAGTTTTTCCCGGTCAGTGCAGCCTGAAATTGCTTTGTTGATGTTCCCCACTCGCAAAAAACAAAAAATATATATGGATAGTATGGATGTCAAGAGCTAAGGTGGATTCTGGCCGGTATTATGGCAGAACTGAATTAAGATTGTTACAGTGGTCTCTAGAATTCTACAGAGCTTGGCTGTGGTTCTAATATTTAATATGGTTGTATAAATTCAAATTATAAGCATTGACTCAATAAGCCTTTGAGAAAAACAATGTTAACCCCATCGAAGAAACGCCAATCCTATAAAACCAAGCTGAAGGTCAAGCGTAAGTAGAGCACTGGGTGATTTTCTAGTATCAGATGGGTCAGTGGCTCTGGAGGACTTGGAACATTGTGCAATGCAGGCTGAGAATACATCTCTATGGTTGCAGGACCAAAGTGCTTATCATTCTTTATCCCTCAATTAGATGCTGAGAAGTTCGGCCCAGTAACACTTAGATGGAACATCTCCCTTTAACATTTTTGGTGTATGTTCAACCTCAACATGTTTCTCTGAGATTCCAGGGAACAGCTTTGTATGTAATGACTGGTAGGTTGCATCCCCTGCTTCAGATACCCAGACTCATTAACAACAAGCCATAGACTGGGCTGCACAGGTAATGATGATAGGATTGGTGCCATCTTAACCTGATCTGGTTTTTCCTACTGAAGAGCTGCAAGGAATGTGTAATCTTTTCCATGTCAGGTTGGGTTTCCTCTGCATACTCTGTTTTCCTCTCACACTCCATAATTTTACAAGTTAACGACTCCTAAAAAAACCGAGCCTACTTTGTGTGAATGTGACCCTAGACTGTAAGCTCCACTGGGGAAGGGCTGGTGTGAATGATGAATAATCACAGTAAAGTACAGATAATAATGGTTCCAGCCACTGAGCTGCAGGGTCACTATATGTGGGGTGCTGGGCAGCTACCCATATTTGGATTCCCTAAAGAGACCTCAATGGAAACAACAAAACTACCTGATAATTTCAATGCTATTAATATCTAGTTCCCATTAAGGTATCAAATAACCATGTGCTGGCTGAACAATGTGCCGTGTTAGGTGTCTGTTACACCGCTATGCACGGCCTCCCACTTTCCCTAAGCCAGCTGGTACATTTATAGCTTTAACTATGCATTTTTATTAAATGCTAGGAATCACTGTTTCATATCTCTACAATGACTGATCCATTTGGAGCTTTGGTGCCAGGGTCACATTGAGCCGCCATGCATTTAGGGTTGCCACCTTTTCTTCAAAAAAATTTCGGCCTTCCTATATTTCTATGCATTTTCCCTATTAATAACATTGGGATCAAGCTCAATTTTTACTGGCCATGCTGGTAAAATACTGGGCAGATGGCAAGCCTACATGCATTACATGGCAGTACTCCCTACGTGCATTTGGCATAGGAAGGGTAGTGATTTCATGGTTCAGTTTGAGATTTGTCTGAATCCCAGTCATTTGGTTTTCAGAAAGATCTTTTGCGGAGTATACTGAATCCAAAAGTTATGAATTCTGTCCATCCCTAACTTTTAGCTTTTGAGGTGGTCCATCTTTGGAGCTTCACCGTCCATGTCTTAAGTTGCAGTTGCTGGCATTTGCTCCAGGCAAACTCATTCAAATCTCGAATTGAAATTCCTAGCATTTCTTTCCAGCAGCAGTGCTCTCACTGACTCATTTGGAGATGTATTGGGCCACATTAAGTTGCTGTGCATGGCTTTCAGACGTCCATGCTCTGGCTGATGCGTTTGAAGCTCTATTAAGTCAGCCTGACAAAGCTCCCAGCGGACATGTCACAAAGAGCTTGGAGGTATTCAGCGCACCTAGCCACTACAGAGATTAAATAAATCAAAGAGCAAACGTGAGAGAAAGACACCACCGGAATCTCAACACAACTCTCCATAGATTTTCTCATTATGTGTCTGATCTCAATTATTGATCTCTTCTAGAGGACAGTCTATTAATTACCATCCAGGTGGATCTATTTCTTAAGCCTACATATTATGACTCTTACCCGCTCTGGTCCTGGCATTTTAAATATAAAATTTTAAAGGAGGTGATGTCTGTGCAGCTGAATAAATTGCAGAGTGCATGAGATCAGGGCCAGATTTAAGGTGGTCATACACTGTAAGATTCATTCATTTGGTGAGGTCGCCAAACGAGTGGATCTTTCCCTGATAGGCCCACTAAAGGCAGGGCGATATCAAGCTAATCTGATAGTTCGGCCGTAGGACCAAACAATTGGATAACAGTGATGGCAATGGGCACCAACGAGATGAGGTCAGCATCAAATAGCTGTTGTAGTCCTCGATCTAACCTGCCTGATCTATCAGGCCTTTCATAATGCTGTATACACAGGCATATTAGATGACAAATCGGTCTAAAGGACTGATATTAGCAGCTTAAATCTGCCTTTGTGTGGACACCTTTACCTGATCCTGCCCTAGGTCATCTTTATTTTGACAACCAAGAAAACTGATGAAGAGAAAGTCTCAACATTATCACCTATGATATAAAAACAACGGCAGCCTTATTAAATACATGGAAATATTGCAGTTCAGGCACCCCTTGTAGGTTCAACCTCTGGTATTTTTCCACCTTAGCTCATTACACAGGAAGAGATATAGGAAATCATTGACATATAAGTCATTCAGCCATAGTTACAAGAATACGTATCTAGAATATCAGATGAAACTCATGGAAGTTGACTTTTTTAGGTATATTTAGGAATACCAATGAACTTTTCTCTCAGATCTCACCATTACTGGCTTTCAGTCTGATCCCCCCTCTGCCATGCTCCAGCCTCACAGTTTGGGAATTAATCATTCAATGTCACTTGGTGAAATGAGCCTATTTGGTTAGATGGTATCCCAGTTTCAGACTGCACTCATTGGTCACATTCCAAGAGATTTCAGCCATGTCTTTAGCGTGATAATGATTCACTCTGTACATTTTGGAGATTCACAGTATAGAGGAAAAAAGTAGGACTGGATCGTTATCACCCTTATGCCTTGGAATTAATTGATATATCAGAGTTCTTAGCTGCGGTCCTTCTTGTAAATCCAAGCCTGAGTGCAATGTACTATATAAAGTTGTTTATATTGTTCCTTTATGTCAGCACCTTATTGAGGTAATTATTATGATATCTACAGCATTTTCATTGCACTGGAAGTCCTGAAGAGCTATACCTGAAGACATAATGTCATGTAACAAATGACCCGTGTAGAATGCCTCATTGGAATCGATGAAATGAATCCCTTGTGTCTTGTGGCAGATAAACAAATGCAAGTCAATAATTTATACAGCCTTGGAAGAGAAAATTCTGCAAGAAATATATTTTTGTATGTTTGGTGTCTTATCTTATTGACCTAAGAAAACAGAGGGCAATCAGAAATGAGAAGGATAGAGAGATACAGTAAAATGAAGGTATCTACATCTCGAGATTTTTAGAAGATCCTTCTGATCCCTGTTGCAAGATGGCCATACATGGAAAAAGATTGCCAAATGAATGGATCTTTCCCTGATAAGCCCACCTTGAGGTGGGTAATATCAGCCTGATCATATTGTTTGGCCCTTGGACCAAATGGGGATTCAGGCCATCAGAGCAAGGACCACATCAACAAACCAAAGTGGTCCTTGCCTTGATGAAATGTTTAAACCTGCCCAATTTTGGACCAGATTTCAGTTGGACATGCCCAACTGAGGGCCCATACATGGGCAGATAAGCTGCCAACTCAGTCTGAATGGGCCAAATTGTCAACTTAAAACCAGAGTCACTGCTCCCATGAAGCAAGCTGAGAAACTAGTCTCAGGGGCAACACTCAGGTTGGCAAAAAGCTGCTCCTGGTAACTTTAAGAGTCAAAATTCCTATTTCTAGGAATTATGGTTCTTCTGGTGCAGAGAGAAGTATGCCAGCATCAGCTGGGCCATGTCAGAGTGGCACTGAGTCACAAATATGCTCTGCTTTAAATCTTCTCATGTACACCCACCTTATTGCTCAATTTGACCATGGGCAAAGTTGTCCACAAATCAGAAGAAATATTTTACAAGTCTAGCATTTGCAATGAGGAGACCCTCTCCTCAATACTATGCAATACAGAAACAATATTGTTTATGAAACGCAGTTTCAGTTTTCATTGAATATGCTATAAGCGAATTCTCTGTCTCTAAACCACAGCAAACTATGTATCCTTCCCAGGATTCCCTCTTCCTTGCATGTAAATGAAGTGAGGGACACCTCGCTTTGAATGCTTTTTATGTAGATCCATTTTCCCTAGCTCTAACATAAGCTATTGTTGAGACCCAATATAGATGAGAATGGGCTCAGTAACGTAACTAGGTGGGGGCGGCCCCTGGTGCCACCGCCCCCCCCCCCCTTACCCCTCTCCAGGCCAATTTTCTTTGTGACTGCAGCCGGCTACAGTGGGCGCTATCTGCCGGGGGCCCTGGTGGGGGTGTAGACCCTGGCCTCAAAGCAGGTGCTTATTTATGAATTCCAGGTTTGGAGGCACGTTTTAATTGCAAAAAAAACAGTAGTACTGCTGAATAGAGCCTCCCTGTAGGCTACCAGTCCATATAGAGGCTACCAAACATCCAATCACAGTCCTTTTTGGCATCCCCATGGACTTTTTCATGCTTGTGTTGCTCTCTAAGTCTTTTTACAGTTAAATGTGGCTCACAAGTAAAGAAGGTTGGGGATCCCAGATCTAAGATAATAAGATGTGTCTAAGTATTTGGGATGGCTATAAGTCTCAAAAGACTGTATTCTCTATTTTACTCCCCAAATGCTCATACTATTTTAATTACACTGGTGCCATTCAACCTTTACCATGTTCTGTTGACTGATAAGCCAGCATGTGGAATCATCAAGACATGCATTGTTTTGAAATGATAAAGTCATACATCATAATTTTTGACTTTTTTCTAAACTTTATCTTTGGACTGAAAAGCATAATTCCTAAGGGATTTCATTAGAAAAAGCTGTCATCTTTAGCAGAGATTAATTTTCAGACAACCCTGGCATATACAAAGCTGTGTGGGTGTATTAATGTAGGTAATATCATTTTAGTATTGTTGCCAGTCCACATCTAACTCTACACCTCCAGATATGTGTAAGTTTTTTGTAAGCAGAAGTGAGCGGTGGTGTTGCTCCATCCAGGTGTAGGAATGCCCACAAGGAGAGTATGTGCTTCAAGAGGTATGTAAGGAAGGATTAGCCAAGCTAGTTCCCTTAAACTTCCAACAAGGAGGTGGATGGATAGTACCAGGAACATGGAGTAGGGAGTCCCATGGAGAAGGGTAAGACCAGACCTTTGTACAAATTAAGGAGGATCCTATGAATCAGGGGCTAGTGAATACTTCTAAATTTAGTTATTCTGTCTGCACAATATTGCGTTATTGGAGCAGTCTGAAGCTTAACAAAGAAGTTAAGAAGTTTAGTGGCATGATCTACCATGGTAGGGTCTCAAATTTGTAGACTAAGAGTAGAAGATAATACATTGGGGTGCAAGCTGGAGGACCATGTGTTGTCATTATAGTGTTATAATAGTACTGCTAAAACATTTTCTGGGGCTCTCCCAAAAGATCCTTTGTCTGGGGCTGATCAGTGTGGTCATCATAACTTATACTTTTAGACTTGAGGATTGCTCTGAGTGCTGAATAGCTCTTTCTTTTTGCTCTGTATTTCACATAGCTGTGACATGCCAGAAACAAAGCAATGCATCTGTCAGCCGGCACTTTAGTGATTTTGTGGGCTTGGGGCTGTCTGTCTTGAGCCTCACTCATAGCTATTTAATTTCTCTAAATGATCTCTGCCCATCTCACATATTGATTTCTGGAAGCATCGCAGGAGGGGCACTGTGCATCTTCCCAAAGATTCAAGCAGCTAATTGGATAATAATTACTGGAATAACCCAGGCACACATATTGCATCTAGAACTCTGGGTTCTTGCAAAAGTACAACTCAAAATCTACAACGTTGGATTTTTACAAGAATGTGTATGTCTTACCCAAGTATCATAAATGTTGGGTTAATATTAAACTCAGACACCGATATTAACTTTGGATCTTTGCAAGAGAAACTTTGAGAAACAGCACTTTGCAACAGCTATTGCTTCTTCCCTGCCCACTGAAGTATACCATGACTTGGGTCGCGATAAAATTGCTCCATAGCCCCACCCTTCTTAGTGGTAGACATGAGAATAGCACCAAGGCAGGAAAAAAGCAGGGGTTTGCGCTTTTGTGCTATTCTCATGTCTACCACTAGGTGGAATTTTATCAATGCTAAATCCTTCAGCAGAGGTGTCAAGTAGCTGCTATCTGGTTAGCTGCACATTGTTCTGTTGTTAGGCTGCTGGGGGTGGAGGGAGAGGGGGATATCACTTCCAGTGTAGCAGTAAAGAGTGGCTGAAGTTTATCAGAGCACAAGTCACATGACGTGAGGGCTCCTGGGAACTAATAATTTGTCTAACCCCATGTCAAGTTTCAAAACTAAATATAAAAAAATCTGTTTGCTCCTTTAAAAAAAAAAAAGATTTCAGTGCAGAATCCTGCTGGAGTAGGATCCCTTTATAGCAGGGATCCCCAACCTTTTGAACCCTGGAGCAACATTCAGAAGTAGAAGGAGTTGGGGAGCAACACGAGCATGAATAATGTTCTTGGGTTGCTAAATATGTATTGTGATTGGCCTTTTGGTAGCCCCTATGTGGATTGTCAACCTACATTGAGACTCTGTTTGGCAGTGCACCTGGTTTTTATACAACCAAAACTTGCCTTCAAGCCTGGAATTCAAAAATAAGCACCTGCTTTGAGGACACTGGGAGCAACATCCAAGGGGTTGGAGAGCAACACGTTACTCACGAGCTACTGGTTGGGGATCACTGGTTTAGAGAAAGAGTGAAACTTTTGGCATGGATAGTAACCATAGAGCTTAGGGTCATAACATGAGTAGTGATAGGCATATTTATCGCCAGACATGTATTCGTGACAAATTTTTTTGCCACCATCGCCGAACACTTTGGACAAAAGAGTCGTGCGTATAAAATTTGTCGTGCACATAAACATTGACGAGAGTCAAAATAATTTTGACACCCATTGACTTCAATGAATTTTGCTAGTTTTTGCTGTTTCGCAAATCTTTCCGGAGTTTCGCTCATTTTTCAGCAAAGAAAAATACAGGAGTACAGGTCAGCCATGGATATTCCCTGTAGAATTTAGGATCGTTACATGAATAGAACTCAGGCATATACATTGATTCTTGAACTTATGAGCCTTACAAGAGTACAACTCATGCATAAAATATTATCTCTAGAACTTACAAGATTACATCTCAGGTACATAAACTAACCCTAGAATTTAGGATCCTTTCAAGAGAACAACACAGGCATGGATATTTACTCTAGAACATAGGATTTATAAAAGAGTCCTAACAAGAGCGCATGTCAGGAACATACAGTTACTGGAACTGGGATCTTGAACAAGTAAATACCTTCTGATTTTCGAAGGCTTCACTTTGCATGTAATTGATTGTGAAGGACTTTTTGACTCCTTTCAGTCCTTCTCACGCTAACCAGGTTCGGTTTTCCGTTTCCCTACTCAACAAGTCCTATCCTCAGAAGCCATGTTCCAATATCTTGCACTGATGAGATCTAACAAGATTGAAACAGTAAGTTTGGATATATGGCTCTGAACCATTAGGCTGTATCTGTGCTATAAACCAGCGGTTCTGGATGCAGAGTTGGCCAAGGGCACATAGAAGAGCGATCTGCATGTTTCCGCCCATGATGCCGTATGGGAGAATTAAAACTCTTTTTTGGTATCCAGTAGGGATGTACCGGTTCGGGATTCGGCCAGGATTCTGGCTTTTTCAACAGGATTCGGATTTGGCCGAATTCTTCTTTGCATATGCAAATTAGGAGCGGGGAGGTAAATCAAATTACTTTTTGTTACAAAACAAGGAAGTAAAAAATGTTTTAGAACAATTAGGCTGTATCTATGCTATAAACCAGCGGATCTGGATGCACATTTGGCCAAAGGGGCATAAAGAAGTGATTTGTATGTTTATGCTTTATGGGAGGGTTAAAACTCTAATTTTTAGTGATGGGTGAATTTATTCACGTGGGGTGAATTTGCAGGAAATTCACATGTTTCGCCGCCGGCGAATAAATTTGCAAAACGCCAGGAAAAATTCGCCCAGCGACAATTCACTGGCATCTCGTTTTGGAAGCGGGTGTCCGTTTCTTCAACGCCGGCAATGTGCACTTGCATCCAAAAATGGAAGCCGGCATCCAAAAACAGATGCCCGCATCCTAAATGAGACACTAGCGGTGTTTCGCAAATTTTTTGCTGTTTCGGCAAAAAAATTCGGCAAAGCGAAACACCCCATATACGCCATTTTTTCCCCACTACTCATTTTTGGTATCTAGGCAATGCTCATATGTGTATGGCTTGAGACTAGTAAATACCTTCTGATTTCAGAAGGCTTCTCTTGTAGATAAACTATTAACTACAGAACCTTGGATCCTTATAAGGGTACAACTCAGGCATGGATAATTACAAGGGATGCACCAAATCCACAATTTTGGATTCGTCCAACTCCACAAATCCCTTGTGAAAGATTTGAATCAGGGGAAGGAAGTAGCACACAGTTAAACCATGGAAAAACTGCAATCTATGTATATTGTAAAGTTGCTTAGAATTAATTCTAGAACTTAATATCCTTGCAAGAGTACAACTCGAGTACATACAGTATATATACTAGTTTTAAAGTGGACCTGTCACCCCAAAAAAATATTCAAAATCCTATTTTATCACATTAGTCAAGCAAAATGAACATTAATTACACTATATGAATTATTTTAATCTTGTTTTTTTCAGTCTGGGAATTCATAATTATAGCAAGCAGGCAGGAGCCATTTTGTGGACACTGTTATTAAGACAAGCCTTGCATCATCTCAGAATCTTGTTTGTGCATCAGAATGAGGGGCCTGATGTCTATCCCCATGTCCTGGCTACACAATTAAATGGTTAAGAGAACTGGGGGAATGTGTGGGGAGCAGTGACATCTAGGAAGTGCTGAATTGAAAGTGAAAGTAATTATCTGCCTAAGGCATAGAGGAGTGGCAGACAATATTTGATTGACAGCTGAGATTTTTAAATGAGCTTAAAACAGCTATGAATGCTTTAATAAAAATTTGAAATGGATTTCATGTTTTATTTGAAAAGGACTTTTATTATACAGATTTTTGTGTCTGGTTGACGGGTCCACTTTAACATCTAGGATCCTTACCAGAGCACAAATCAGGCATGGATATTTATTCCAAACATTATGATCCTTTAATGAGTGCAAGTCAAGCACGAATACCTACCCTAAAACTTAGGTTCCTACAAGTGTTCGAATCAAGTAAGGATATTAAACCCAGAATGCAGGATTCTTACAAGTAAACAAATTGAGTACAGAACATTTAAAGAATTTTTAGACTGGGATGTGAAACGGGCAGGCGGGTACCTAGGGTGGCACCAGACCAAAATACATCCCTGTTTAGTCACAGATATTAAATCTAGAACACAGAATTCATACATAGATGCCAGTCCAGAAGGACGTTCTAGGAAGAGTATGACTCAAGCACAGCTATTAGATTAATATCACAGGATTCTTGAAGAGTAAAAGTGGCAGAAATATGAAACTCAGAATTTCTGATTCACACAGGAGTGCAACTCAGGAGGAGCTTGAAACTTGCTATAAAGTGCACAGCAACAACAGCAACACCCTCCAAACACTTTTTTCTGTTCAGTTGTTTTCAGATTGTTCCCCAGAAATAAAGACTTTTTTCAATTACTTTCCTTTATCTTTTACTCTTTTTCCAAAATCTAAGTGTAAAGTTGAATGTTGGTGTCTCTGGTGTTTGATTCTGGCAG
>CM044448.1:97788061-97804974 GCA_024363595.1 Xenopus borealis | reverse complement strand
GGGGGGGGGGTACAGGTTTTTTTCCCCACAGGTTGACTTCTCCTTTAAGGATGATCAAAGCTGCTCCTTGCTTATATTTTTATCACTGCTGTAAAAGACTGTAACCGGGAGATTTAGTTCAACAACGCATGGAATGCTACAATAATCACTAAAGGTCACCCTGGGTCTTGCTGAAAAGCGATGAAGCTTGGCTTAATCATATTTTTACTGAATAGTTTTTCTTATCTGTCTTACATTAGAAAAATCTCCCAGATAGGAGATTGTCAAATCCATTCTATTGTTACTCATTAGCAAACAACAGGACCAGGTCTGGACTGGGAGTCAAAACTGGTCCTGGCATTACACATACACAACGGGGACCCAATCAGCCCCCACCAGCCCAATAAATAGTGACAGTCGATTATGACATATTACAGCAGCATTTGCCAGATCCTATTGATTGCCAGTCCGGGTCTGAATATGAAAATATGATAATGAAATGCAGGGAATGATGAAGGACCAATGTGTATCTATATCTAGTGTTCTACTAATAGAAACATTTGCAGTGGTAGATAGGTGGCCACTTGTGATACGTTGCATTTAGATGAGGCTGCCGTCCTGTTATCAGGCACAACTGGGCCACACATAGGAGAGGAGAAGATTTTATTATGGAAAAGATGGAAATTCTAGGTTGATCTGGAGGAAGATTCAACGGTGAGAGATTCCATGTTGTGATCCATAGTATTAAAGGTCACTGGTTGTAGGATTCTGTCATTATTTTTATGATGTTTTCATTTCTAAATTACACTGTTTACACTGCAAATAATTCACTCTACAATATAACATTTCATTCCTGAACCAGCAAGTCTATCTTTGTTAGTTGTAATATTGGTGTGTAGGTGCGTCTCAGGTCATTTTTAGTGATGGCGAATAAATCTGCGAAATGGCGAAAAAAATTGAGTCGCGCGTCACTTTTGACGCAGAAATCGATGCGACACGCATCGAAAACGACGCGTCACGCATCGAAAAATGACGCGTCGAAGTTGACGCGACGCACGTCAAAAGCGTATTGCAACTTGTTTCGCGAATTTTTCGGCAATTCGCAAATTTCTCTGGAAATTCGCAAATTTTTCGGCAAAGCGAAACTCGGGTGATTCACCCATCACTAGTCATTTTGCCTTGTCATGTGCTTTCAGAAAGAGCCAGCACTTTAGGATGGAACTGCTTTCTGGCAGGCTGTTGTTTCTCCTACTCAATGTAACTGAATGGAACACAGTGGGACCTGGATTTTACTATTGAGTGTTGTTCTTACATCTACCAGGCAGCTGTTATCTTGTGTTAGGGTAAAGATAGATACCACAAAAGTAGCACAATGCAGTTACTCTTTAAAGGGATACTGTCATGGGAAAAAATGCATCAGTTAATAGTGCTGCTCCAGAAGAATTCTGCACTGAATTCCGTTTTTCAAAAGAGCAAACAGATTTTTTTATATTTAATTTTGAAATCTGACATGGGGCTAGACATATTGATAGTTTCCCAGATGCCCCCAGTCATGTGATTTGTGTTCTGATAAACTTCAATCACTCTTTACAGCTGTACTGCAAGTTGGAGTGATATCACCCCCTCTCTCTCCCCCCCCCCAGCAGCCAAACAACAGAACAATGGGAAGGTAACCAGATAGCAGCTCCCTAACACAAGATAACAGCTGCCTGGTAGATCTAAGAACAACACTCAATAGTAAAACCCATGTCCCACTGCGACACATTCAGTTACATTGAGTAGGAGAAACAACAGCCTGCCAGAAAGCAGTTCCATCCTAAAGTGCTGGCTCTTTCTGAAAGCACATAACCAGGCAAAATGACCTGAGATGCACCCACACACCAATATTACAACAAAAAAAAATACACTTGCTGGTTCAAGAATGAGAAGTTACATTGTAGAGTGAATTACTTAAAATAAAAACTACATCATAAAAATCATGGTAAAAACCCTTTAAGGTATGGAGATCCAAATTATAGAAATATCCCTTATTTGTAAAACCCCAGGTCCTACGTATTCTAGAGAACAGGACCCATATCTGTACTTAAGCATAAACTTAAATGCTTTTTTAATAGTGATGGGCGAATTTATTCGCCAGGCGTGAATTCGCAATCCGCCGGCGAATAAATTAGGTGGGAAAAAAAAACGTAACGCGACTCGTTTTGCAAATTTTTCGTCAATTTGCGAATTTCGCTGAAACAAAACAGGATAGATTTGCCCATCTACTACTTTTTAACAATTCATTTCAGAGAATTGAGAATGATGAGCTGCCATATAAGTAAGGTGAGAGATAGCTCAGTCCCTGTTCTAAGCCTAAAATGTTGGGTAAACCTGAATCCATACAGTTGGATATTAAGCATTTGTCTGTTGGGGATGATGGGAGTTTTATTTTAACGACAGCTAAAAAACCTTGGCTCATGAGCCCACTTTTTAACGGACCCCAGCAGTTACATTTGTGGTTGTACCTATTAATGCTGTCAGTGAGAAATAAAAGGGGTACATATGCTAACAAGGTGCATTAGTGCAGTAACCCATAGCAACTGGTCAGTTACCTACATTATTACATTTGCATTAGACTGATGAAAGCTCATTGTGAAATGGTTGCTATCAGTTAGTTTAATAGTGATAACGAGCACCACTAAATCGAACGGACCCCCTTGGAACTTTACCCCCTTAGACTTGCTACAGCGTGATTTGTGAAATCAGGAATACAGATACTTCCCTTCCCTTGCTTGATGAATCTGACAAACTAAAAATAAAGCAATTACAGAAACACTTGCAGTCTCCAACTCTTGCTGAAAAAAATAAAGAGATTCCCTATGACTAAGTGCTGGGTAAGCATGAAACGCGTTAGGCTCCATGATGGGTAATTGATATGTATTTTAATATGACAGAATAAACATATATTTTTATAACAGCATGAACACAGAGAAAATCTTCCTTGAGTTCCAACGCTTGCTGAACTTCAACTCCAGGGAGGGACTAAATTGTAGGTATTGGGGCACCTTAAGTAGACAAAGATGCTAATCTCAGTTAAAGGGATACGGTCATGGGAAAACATGTTTTTTTTCAAAACACATCAGTAAATAGTGCTGCTCCAGTAGAATTCTGCACTGAAATCCATTGCTCAAAAGAGCAAACAGATTATTATTATTTTATTCAGTTTTGAAATCTGACATGGGGCTAGACGTATTGTCAATTTCCCAGCTGCCCCAAGTCCTGTGACTTGTGCCAGCACTTTAGGAGGGAACTGCTTTCTGGCAGGCTGTTGTTTTTCCTTCTCAATGTAACTGAATGGAACATAGTGGGACATGGGTTTTACTATTGAGTGTTGTTCTTAGATCTACAAGGTAGCTGTTATCTTGTGTTAGGGAGCTGCTATCTGGTTGCTGGGGGGGAAGGTGTGATATCACTCCAACTTGCAGTACAGCAGTAAAGAGTGACTATAGTTTATCAGAGCACAGGTCACATGACCAGGGGCAGCTGGGAAACTGACAATATGTCTAGTCCCATGTCAGATTTCAAAATGAAATATAAAAAAATCTGTTTGCTCTTTTGAGAAAGGGATTTCAATGCAGAATTCACTATTAACTGATGCATTTTGAAAAAATGCAAAAAAAAAACAAACATTTTTTTCCCAGTATAAATTCAAGCAATTCTGCCAATGGAAAACATATGTCCAAGGCTCTGTGCTTATATATTTATGAGTTGCCATATGGATAATCATGTAGGCTTGGATGCCAAGAAGTGCTGATGAGAGAAGGTTGGTGTAGCCTTTCCTTGGTCAGTGAGCCCTGTCTCTAAGTCTGCCAACAATTGCTGGTAATATAATTGTGTGCCTTTTACACCCTCATTTCTAGACACAGGTACAGGAGTGTAGTGGAATTCTGGCTCATGTCACACTTGGGTGCCTTCCTAATGCTGGGAGCACATGTATCAAAGTCACAGCCTTGGTACCGATTCTGCCACCATCGCAGTGTTTCTAGGGAACTGGGTCCCATTAGGCTCAGCAATTAGCGTTTCCAAATGGGATTTCGTTCCTTGTTTTTCATTTAAAGTTGTTTCGGATTAGCAGCTCCCCATCTCCCGCACCTGCCTCCAGCTGCTTGAAGTGGAGCGGAGGAAAAGGTGCCAATAATAAGGGTTTATTTGGTTCTTAATAACCGTAAGTGGGACTTTGCCACAGCCCATGATATTTAACCCATTATTGGCAACCGACGCTTGACTTTCCCTTTCAACAAGCACCCCAATATTATTGCACATGATATAGGGATTCATGCAGGATGAGACAGAGAAGTAGGAAGATGCACCCAATAAAAAGGTTACCTAAATGGTTAAAGAAAGTTTTTAGTGAACCCCCATAATATACACTAAGAGGAGTGATTATATTGGGTCTCACAATGGATAAGAGGTGAGTTGCCCTTGAAAGAGGAGCACTTACCTATACCAGTCCAGACCCCTCTCATAGTTTCTGTCGAAAAAATGTGATTCAGTTCCCATGGCTCGCACTTGGGGGTGCACCCTGATGAATTCCAGCACAGCCCTGGTTCCCCCCTTTTTAACCCCAACAATAATAGCCCGGGGGAGTCTCTTCTGTCCATATCTCGGGGTCGCAGTGCAGTTCCAGGGGGGTGGCGTGGGCTGCTCTGTGGGTTTTGCTGGGGCCCTTGTTCCTTGGGTCGGTTCCATGTGGTTCTTGCCCTGTAGATCCGATGCTGTGTTGGTAACAGGGGTGTTGCTTGGAGGGGCTGTGGTGGCAGAGAGGGGGCACGGAGGAATATTCTGCAGCAGTTTTTTGCTCCCTATTAAAGGGGACAGAGGGCAACTGAGTTGATGATCCCCTGGGCTGTTCATACTGGATTGCTCCCCTTGACTGTGCATACTGGACTGCTCACTTGGACTGTGCCTGCCGGACTGCTCCCCTGGACTGTGCATACTGGACTGCTCCCCTGGACTGTGCATACTGGACTGCTCCCCTGGGCTGTGCCTGCTGGACTGCTCCCCTGGACTGTGCATACTGGACTGCTCCCTTTGACTGTGCCTGCTGGACTGCTCCCCTGGACTGTGCCTGCTGGACTGCTCCCCTGGGCTGTGCCTGCTGGACTGCTCCCCTGGACTGTGCATACTGGACTGCTCCCCTGGACTGTGCCTGCTGGACTGCTCCCGGCTGTTCATACTGGAATGGCTGCGGAGGACGAGGTTGTAGCAGAGCAGAGTGCAGGACAAGCACAGGGTGCAGGCAAAGAGGTATCTCCGTGCCTTGCGGGGACTCAGTCTGGGTGCCATGCTGCTGTTACGCATTGGGGCCACATCGTGCCCACCCCGGGCTCCTGCATGTGTGACTGTCCCGGCTGAAGCGGCACTCGCTAACTGGCAGTTGTCTGGCACACCCCCCTGTTTGAGATCAGCTGGAGAAGGAGGGCTTTGTGCTTCCCTCCACCCTCTTACCTTATCCACCTCCCGGTGCCGACATGCGGCCGCTGTACTGCCAAGCTAAGGATCGGGGGTCTGTGGCATGATCTTCCCCGACCCCCCTGCTCTCTGCTGTACTGCTCATGCTCTGCACTGCTCATACACCTGCACACTGGCACCTGCCCGTCTACTATGTGCCACATGCAGCAGTTTCCCAGGGGCACCTCCACCAACCTTATCAGCTTTCAGCCCTAGGCGACCCGGCATTGGGAGCTCTTGTTTGGGGCCCTCCTGCGATTATCCAAATACAAAAAACTGTTTCATGTTGGCACTGCTTTACCACACCAGCTGGATGGCTGTAGGCTTCACCTCTCTGCTCTGTGTACTCATTCTGTTTTAATCTGAGGTCTACAAAGAACTGGTGTATGGAGTGTAGCAAATGGAGCAGCAGAATGGCATTATAATGTCAGCCCTTGAGCCAGGCACCTGCAACCCTGCCTCTGCCAAGTCTCTGAGGGTGCAAGGGCCACACGAAGCAGCTGGAGCCCTATTTAGTGAATGTATTCACCAGGGCTGGATTGGCTGAGAATTTCTGCATTTGCAGGCGAAAAATTTCCTGCGACAAAAAAGTCGCCCACATAAAAATTGTCGGTAATTTGGGCTAATTCTTCAGCAAAGCAAAATGGGGCAGATTCGCCCATCACTAAGAATTGCACCTGAATTCCTTCCGCTGTATTTGCATGTCTGCATGTAGCAGTTTACTGTATCTCTTTCTGGCAACTATGGGATAGAGTGAATAATAAGACAATAGTTAACAGATGCATTTTATCAAGAGTAGTGATGGGCAAATTTATTTGCCTGCGGCGAATAAATTTGCGAAACGCCGGCAAAATTTCACCTGGCAAAAATTCGCCGGCATCTCGTTTTGAACTTGTGCGTCCGTTTTTTCGACGCGTCTGCGTTTCGTGAATTTCTAGCCTTTTCGTGAATTTCTGTAGAAATTCGGAAAAAATTTGGCGAAGCAGAACTGCGCTGATTCGCCCATCACTAATCAAGAGATATTTAATCTGTATATTTTTTGGAATGTGGGAACAAATCACAGAATTTTTACCCCAGAACCCAGCAGTAATCCTAACCCATCATTCATATATATCAGGGGTGTCCAACCTTTTGGCTTCCCTGGGCCATTTTGGAAAAAGAAAAAATGTCTGGGGCCACACATGAAACACACAAACACTTTTGATTTATAAAAGTAAAGAAAATGCACAATAAAGAACTACAATACCAGTTGGAAAACAAGCTATACACTGGAATATGGGACACCTGGATATTAAATAGACGTATTATTATTTTATTATTACTACTAACTGGGCAATGGGCAGAGTCCTCCATCTGCATTCTCCTATATCCTTTGCAATATGACGTTTCCTTGGGAACCAAGTGTTTCAAGCTGGGCCGCATTCATACCCATCATTAGCCGCATGCAGCCCTCGGGCCACAGGTTGGACACCTCTGATATATATGCTCAGCCCTGCAAGGCTTGATGACATCCCATAACCAATAGACCATTGCATCTCTGTGTCTCTGCTGAACTGTCTCAGAGATAAAAGAAGTTCTGCAGCAGCTGGGAAACCACAGACTATGTGCCAGTGCTATTCTAGCAAGAAAGTCAGAAACAAAACCCTACACAGTGGTTCTCAACCTGGGGGTCGGGACCCCTTTGGGGGTCGAACTACCCTTTCACAGGGGTCACTTAAGGGGTTCCAGGAACAGGTTCATCTCTCTCCCCACTAGCCCTGGGCCAAGGTTGTAGCTCTCCGGGTGTTGGTGCTGAGAGTTGTAGTTCAGTAACCTGTGTAGGGAAGCCAGTTGCACTACAACTTTCTACGCTCGGCAAACAAACCTTTATGTAGCCACGCTGTCTCCTGTACTTTCCTAACAATTAGCTCTGGGCTGGCAACGAAAATATTATAATATTTTATGGTTGGGGGTCACCACAACATGAGGAACTGTATTAAAGGGTCGAAGCATTAGTAAGGTTGAGAACCACTGCCCTACAACAATATATTTCATGCCCAGGTTTCCCTACCCATGCCAGGCGTGTAGAATAACTCCTTTTATTACTATATTAATGTGTGCAGTGCTGAAGCGTAGACCACCTGTCACCAGGGGTGTAACAATATGGGCAGCAGCAACTACAGGGGGACCCAGGAGTCTAGAGGTTCCAGTTGGAGGACTGACTGGTGCACAGTTTTCATACTAAGGGAGCCGCTACATTGATCCCAGATAACTAAACCTAGATATCAGGAATAGCGAAGAGTGAATAAATTCGGCAGATGGCAAAATTCCAAGTTTCGCTGCCAGCGAATACATTTGCGAAACTGCAGGAAAATTCGCTGCATTAAAAATAATTGTTGCCCGTAACAATTTTGACACCCACGACTACTCTGACGCACATCTAAATGATTCTGATGCGTATTGACTTTAATGCATTTGGACAAAATAGGCATGCGTCCGATTGCTACCGGCGCCAGAATAGGCAAAATTGGGGTGGGCATCAAAATTGTCACGGGCATCAAAATTTACATTTAATTGGTGAATTTTCCAGCGAAATGGAACAAATTTGCGCATCACTAATCAGGAACACCTCCTATATTTATGCTCTCTCGAGGTCTCCAGTGCACTTACCCCTTTTGACCAATCAGGTCTTTGTTTCCATTATTTTACCTGCAGCTAACTGATCAAAGCTACTTGTTGATTGGTTGCTCTGGTTTACATGTGATCACTATTTGCAAATTAGTAGAATTAGTAAAGCCCCAAGGTGTTTAAGATATGGATGTTGATAAAAAAGTTTTCACTTGTCTTGAAACCTGCTTTTTTTTTGGCATGACTGATGGAAGCTTGTAGAGAAAGGATAGAAGGACCAGCAAGGAAAACCCATCAATATCAGATATAGGATCATTTGTGTACCGTATGCATCTTTGTGCCAGTAGGAGAACCTGCGTGTGTGTATTTCTACGCCTTTTCCTAGTTGGGCTGTCAGTCAGGCTGATTCCCTGAAAGGGTTGGTTTTATGAAACAGTGATTGACATCCCTTCTTTCCTAAGGCTGGAGAGAGGTGGAATATTGCTCCAGAATAAGGTGAATGTTTCCTCCCATGGCAGCTCACATTAGAACCTTTGTCTGCAGCTTTAGGGGTAGCTGCCCTCTGCCTGTTTGATTTACAGTTCTAAGAGAAGCTTCATGTTTATATCTAGACCTGGGGTGTCCAAACTTGGCCCTCCAGCTGTTAAGGAACTACAAGTCCCACAATGCATTTGCCTGACTGTGGCTGTCAGACTCCTTCATTGCATTGTGGGACTTGTAGTTCCTTAACATCTGGAGGGCCAAGTTTGGACTCCCCTGAGACTGTTGGTAAAGCAACATGAGGGTGCATATCTGCTGTCAAGTGGTGTTTGTGCAAGGGTCATTGCATGGGCCAGAGAGCTAAAGGTTAGTTAGGGGCTAAGTAACCAGTGCTGATTTTATTGGTTAATTATGAGCTCTTGGGAATGCCAAGCGCAACAGAAGACATCTGATGTGTATATCATGTCATTGTCTGACCGGCTCTTTATGAACTTTGCTTTCTGTCTGCATAATGTACACTCAGTTGACTTCAACTGAGAGAAAATGAAATGAGAAAAAATAGTCATTTAAATTATAGACCTTCAATAAAACCCTCCATTTGTTCCCCTAGCTCTCTACAATAGGGTCCCAAACTTGGTAATGCAACCTTTTAGAAATCTTTCCCATTTTCACCACCATTTTCTCCAAAGTTGAGTCTGAAGCTTAATAATTATCCAACCTTCCCTAAAACACTCCTATGTGCTGCACTTGTTTTTCAAAGTAGAATTCCAAATATAACAGAGATGTAACCATTCCTAAAACTCACCCATTTCTGTTTAGAGTAGGGCCCCAAACTTTATACCGGTCTACATTCCCCTTCGCCATTAGCACCCTCTAGTTCTCCAAAGTAGGGTCAGAAGCTTATTAATTATCCAACTTTCCTTAAAACTCTTCCATTTTCAACCCTTATCCTCCTGAGTAGTCTCAAACTGAATAATGATCCAACCTAATCCAAATCTCTTCCATTTATACCACTAGCTTGGCAGTGAGGGACCCCAAACTTAATTATGAGAGAAGGTTCCAAAGCTTTACTGAGATGCAGCCTTCCCTAAACTCTCCCTTTTGCCCACTTTTTTCTTCAGAGTAGGGTCCCAAACATAATAATCCAACCTACCAAATTCTCTATCATTTGCACCCCAAAAGAAATAATCTAAATCTATCCTATTTGCTTCCCTCTAGGACTTTAAAGAATAATTATGGGTGGCATAGACTGCCATCAACAGGGAGGAGCTTTACAATAAATAGGTGGGGATGAGTAGACTGGGGGTATTTCAGCATATGTCTGTGGTGCTCTATTTGGAATGTCTGCCACTAGAAGAACTACTGTATGTGGATATAATCAGTTATTTATAAATGGCCCTTACAAGTCTTAGCAATGTACAATTATTGTGAAGTTTGTGTTTATTAGACACCAGTGGCAATTAGTTGCCCCATAGAAGCGCCGCATGGCGACTAATCTCCCTGAATCTTCCCATGTGGCCTAGCCTTTAGGTTAGATTGAGCCACCTGGCGACTAACCGCCTCAACTTTGTGGTGACCAATCTCCCCAAATGCCTTCCCTCACTCTGTTCCTGGCTTGGATGGAAAATCGCCGGCGCTAATCACATGCGGCGATTAGTTTAACGTAGTCACCCGAAGTTTCCTTGCAAGGCATCTTTGGGCGACTTAGGAAAATGAATTGCCGCGTGTGATTAGCGCCGGCGATTTTCCATCTAAGCCAGGCGCAGACTGAGGGAAGGCGTTCAGGGAGATTTGACTCCGCAAAGTCGAGGCAATTAGTCACCAGGCGACTCAATCTCCCCAAACTCCCAGTGTGCACTAACCCTAAATCTCCCCTCCCTCTCTCTAGTGGGGATGAAAGTCGGTGGGCATCTGGCTGGGTAGCGGGGGGTAAGTCGGGTGTTGCTGTGCACGCTGGGATTTTTTCATGTGTGTGTGTGTGTGTGTGTGTGTGTGTGTGTGTGTGGGGGGGGGGGGGGGGGGCAAAGCGGCACATTGTTACACCACTTTCCACTTTATTGCTCTAAAGAATGACTGAGATTCCAGTTACCATTACCAGAGATTGCTTGAAATAATAAAGAGAAAAAAAAAGCTTACGAAACAAATACAAGTCTGGTTAAAAATATATACATTTATAGAACTTTAAAAAATTTGCCCTGCAATAAAGTGGGATAAAAATAAAGCAGCGTTATTTCGGAGGGGACACCACAGTATCCCTTTAATCATGGGAATTACCAGGTGCATTAGCAGCCCAGGACAACGAGAGATATACACATCAATAACGGAATTATCTGTATTTTGCTTTACACATGGATGCACCATGTTTTCTTGCCTTTGAAAATAATTAGCCCTTAATCATCCTGATATCATGGTCTCTTCATCCAATTGCCTTGCTCAAAAGTAATAACTTAAATGCTTAACTGCAATTGTTGTTAAGGGCTCCTCGTTGTCGCACTTTGCAGGGCTTGTAGAACCGAACAATTCCAGTATCTGTGCATGGAAACAATCTAAAGAGGCGCCGACAGGACACGTTGAACTCCAGCAGCTCAATAAAAAATACTGGGAATTCATCTACCCTGCTGATTCACTGATTCACATGCTCTGTGCTGCTGTCACTTACTGAGCTTAGGGACCCACTCACAATATACAGTACACATAGGGACAGATTTACAAAATTCATGTGAAGAATTCCAAGTTCGATCGAATTTTTAAAAAATTTGAATCTTCGAATATGCAAATTAGGAAAATTTGACCATCGAATATTCGTATTCGAATAATTCGAATATTCGAATTTAATTTTAGTCGAATATTCGACTATTCGATGGTTCGAAGTACTTCCCCTTTAAAATTTTATTCGGCCACCTAGTTCGCCAGATCCAAGCTGCCGAATTGGGGAGCATTATGGTATTTTTGATGGAATGAAAAAAAATGTGTTCGATCGATCGAATTATTTCTATTCGATCGCTAGATCGATCGAATTGCTGTAAAATCCTTCGAATTCGATATTCGAATTTGAAGGATTTTACTTCACGTGGTCGAATTTAGAATTTTTTATTCAAAATTCGACCAGTAGTAAATCTGCCCCATAGTGTAATAGAAATATAGTCACAATATAAGGCGGATTAGTCATTAATACAGATAATTACTGCATGGCAGCACAGAAACCAGTGCAATTAGTTTTAGCAATTAGAATTAATTAGAAATAATCAGCCCTTTAGCATCAGCTTATATTACAGACCAACCTCATTCTCTGCTGGATAATTAGTGACGACCCCTAAGCTTAGCTTCTCAACAGCTGCTCAGAGCCCACTGAGCATGTGAGTGTCACAGACACTTTACAAGATGGTGACCCCCTGTGACAAGTTTGAAGTCCTGGATCATTGCTGCTATTGACAAGCTGACACTTTAGGCTGGTGCAATAAGTTCAGTTTATAAAATAAGGTATTTTTAGCCATATTCATTTTTAGGGTTTAGTTCTCCTTTAAAGTTACATCAGATAAGATAGAACTCTGTAGTAAGTTGGCTTACATTGGCTGCCCATACTATATGTAGGGTTGGATTGGGACAGCAAGGGATCTTCTAGCTTCTTCCAGGTATTAGTGGGCACTGTTACTCACCCACAAACATGATACCTCCTCTTTGGCAGATATCACTCCAACTTGCAGTACAGCAGTAAAGAGTGACTGATATCACATGATTGGGGGCAGCTGGGAAACTGAAAATATATCTGGCCCATGTCAGATTCCATGTCAGATTTCAAACTTAAATATAAAAAAATATATATAATCTGTTGGCTCTTTTTCAGTGCAGAATTCTACTGGAGCAGCACTATTAACTGATGTGTTTTGAAAAAAAATTTCCCATGACAGTATCCCTTTATTGTTCCAGCACAAAAGTACACCCATGAACAAAAGTTAACAGCTGCCTGGTAGATCTAAGAACAGCACTCAATAGTATATACCCATGTCCCACTGTGTTCCATTAAGTTACATTGAGAAGGAAAATCAACAGCCTGCCAGAAAGCAGTTCCCTCCTAAAGTGCTGACACAAGTCACATGACCGGGGCAGCTGGGAAATTGACAAAATGTCTAGTCCCCATGTCAGATTTCAAAACTGAATATAAAAAAAAATCTGTTTGCTCTTTTGAGAAATGGATTTCTGTGCAGAATTCTGCTGGAGCAGCAATATTAACTGATGCATTTAAAAAAAAAACATGTTTTCCCATGATAATTTCACTTTAAGCAAAGGCAGTTGCCTTTTTTTAATCAATTGCCTGTTCTAATGCCCTTATCAAGGCCTGCCCTGTAATTGCATACACGCAGCACGTAAATGAGACAACCCCAGCCAGGCCCCTTATTCCTGTTTTGAGTCCCATGTGATTCATTGAAAGACTCCACACTCCCCCGCAGTGCACCTGTCAGGGACACACTTTCCTTTATTCTTTTATTTATAGCACTTTGCGCATTGCTGTAAAAAGGGGGCATAGCGAGCACAGACATTCAGTCATTCTGACATGCAGATAGATAAAAGCACAAGCAAATAATAAACACGGAGGCAGCATGGTTGGTGGGGCTGAATGATGCATTCATTATTCCTTCTCTGCATATTGGATCAGCACTGAATGTTGGGTGCTAGGGGTGCTGAATATATAGGCTGTACCTATGCCAACCCATGGCCGGAAGTTGTAGATTGGTTGGGCCTATAGGACACTAGTACCTAGAAATTATTCATCCCCATTAAGTCCGAATGGGAACGACCCGAAAATCTGTTTCGTATTCGAAACAAATACGAAGCAAACTCAATTAGAATTTTCAGGAAGGCTGTTCACATCTTCAACTGGGTCAGCGCACCTCTACCATTGACTTATAAATGAAGTCGGAAGGTTTTCGGTGGCGAATATTCGAATAAGAACTGTTTCCATGGTCAAAGCGTGATGAATCTCATATTTAAATTTGCCGTCGCTTTTTTGAATATTTGAATTTGCCATTCGAAATTTAATAAATGTACCCCTTTGTGTATAGACTTTGGATCTCCTCCATAATGGAGACAGAATGCAGTTATCAAGTAGGCTAATGAACAATAACAGTATCTCTATTCCTTTCTAGAAAAAAAAGTTTTGTTTAGAGAAGCTTTGGTTTAGAGCTTTTTGTCTCATGATCAAAAATGGAGAGGTGACAACCCTAGTTAGGCACAATATCCAGGGCTATAGTAATATCAAGATCTACAGGTTTGAAGGGGTAATTCAGCTTGAAGTTATCTGTATGTAATATATAGAATGACCAATTCTAAAGCTGGCCATACACACAGGGCTGCTCTGGCCATGAGGCAAAGTGAGAGTTTTGGCAAAAAAAGCCCTCTGGTAACTTCAAGAGCCGAATTTAAATTTTTTAAAACAGAAATTCGGCTCTTCTAGTGCAGCGAGCACAATAGCTCTCACTGCACTAGCGATGCGGCCCCTCCTCGACCCACTCCGACGCTAAGTTAGAAGCGCGGAGCAGAAGGGGGGGCGGTAGCAGCCCCAGGAACGCCCCTGCATACACAAGTTGATAAAAGTTGCTGACAGACAGAGTCCACAGCTTATTGGCCTGTGTGTGGCGTCTTCCAAATGTCGGCCAGATGTCGGCAAGGTTAAAAGTCCTGTTGGATCGCGGCCGCATCATCTGTTTGTTGATGCAGTCCTGCAATCAGACCACCCGTATTGCCATTATGATCCAATCATTGGGCCCTAGTATCCATGTAGAGCTGGGCCAGAAGCCCTAGGCAACCTGGCTGGCCGTAGCACGAGTTGACCCCGGTGCACATGCGCAAGACACCACTGGGGTGCATGTGCAGGAACGCCAATCGGCATAAGCACAAGAAGACGGGGAGTGATGGGACCAGACATGTAGTAGGTGACAGAGCAGGTATGTGCCTGGCGCCCCCCCAGCTTTGCACCCTAGGCATATGCCTACTCTGCCTACCCTTAGTTTTGGCCCTGCACCCATAATCGGATCAACCCGATCTCACCCACTTCAATGTGGGCATATCAGAGAAATCAACAATGTATATATGGCCACCTTAAGCGACTTCTAAGTTGGTCTTAATTATCTTTTTTTTAATAGTTTTAATTATATACCTTCTTCTTCTGGCTCCTTTCAGTTTTCAATTGGGGGTCACTGACCCCCATCTCAACAACAAATGCTCTGTAAGGCTACAGATTTATCATTACTGCTACTTTTTATTACTTACTACCTTTTTGTTCAGTCCCTCTCCTATTCGTATCCCAGTCTCTTATTGAAATCAGTGCATGGTTGCTAGGAGAATCTGGACTATGGTCGGCCAGCTTTAGGGCTGGGACAATATACTTATGAAAATCCTGAAACCATTTTTATGGCGTATGATTAAAAACAGACGCAGGATGATTTTTATCATGGAAGAAAAAAGAAGCTTTATTTTGTGTGTATTTCACCGATCAGCCCGTGAGTCACTGCGCTCATTGGATCTCTAGCTGAGAATTGATTTACGCCTAAAGGATAAACCATAACGCGCTCGCCTCGGCCCTAGTGGAACACCCTTCATGATTTTGTGATTAAACATTGATTCCCTTTATTTCATGGCTTTCTGTTGCTTTTAATGTCACTTATGCATCTTGTGCTTTGTTTTTTTGAGCATTCTTTGTGAGATCATGTATTACAAGGGGGGTGCCGGCAGGCGTCTTTATGTCAGGGTGCAGGGAGTTGTACAAGAGACACACAACAAGACAACCCCTATTAAAGAGCTGCCCAAATCAGTTACGGTGCTAATCACAGAGCATGTATTTTCTATTCAGATAAAAAAATCTGTTTGTGCCTTTGAGCTTTTTAAAGGAGAATGCGTCCCTATTAGCATGCACTGGGGTAGGCATCGGTACTGTGCACGTAACTTGCAATGACGAGTATTTTCTGGGCTTTTGGACCTAGAATTTACTTACTTATCACCAAGACTTGATAAAATGGAAAAAGTAAAGGAGGGCACTCTGAGTGTAGAAATACTAATGAATTACAGGATCCATAATGTCAGCAAGTAGGAATCAATGTTCCTAAAAACTTGCTTCATGCACAGGCTATTAAAATTAGGGGTGAGGGCAGAGAGAAGGAATGAATGAGAGACAGACAGAGATAGAGAGAAGGAGTGAATGAGAGACAGACAGAGATAGAGAGAAGGAGTGAATTAGAGACAGACAGGGACAGAGAGAAGGAGTGAATGAGAGACAGACAGGGGCAGAGAGAAGGAGTGAATGAGAGACAGACAGGGGCAGAGAGAAGGAGTGAATGAGAGACAGACAGGGACAGAGAGAAGGAATGAATGAGAGACAGACAGGGAGAGAGAGAAAGAATGAATGAGAGACAGACAGAGACAGAGAGAAGGAGTGAGTGAGTGAGTGAGAGACAGACAGGGTCATAGAGATGGAGTTTGTGTAAGACAGACAGGGACAGAGAGAAGGAATGAGTGAGAGACAGGCAGAGACAGAGAGATGGAGTGAGTGAGAGACAGACAGAGACAGAGAGAAGGAGTGAATGAGGGACAGACAGACAGGGACAGAGAGAAGGAGTTAGTGAGAGACAGACAGGGACAGAGAGAAGGAGTTAGTGAGAGACAGACAGGGAGAAGGAATGAGTGAGAGACAGACAGGGACAGAGTAATGGAGTGAGTGACAGACAGGGACAGAAAGAAAGAGTGAGTGAGAGACAGGGACAGAGAGATGGAGTGAGAGCCAGACAAGGTCAGAGAGAAAGAGTGAGTGAGAGACAGGGACAGAGGGAAGGAATGAATGAGAGACAGACAGGGACAGAAAGATGGAGTGAGTGAGAGACAGTCAGGGACAGACATATATGTCCATGTGTATTTGTACCTCACACTGCCCCCTCAGCATTGATTGTTACAGAAGAGCTCCACTCATTAATCTCTCCCAGTTATATAAAGTTTGTTAATTACCCTTGATTAATTAAGGTTCTTTCTGTAATTGTGTCCCTGAGCTGAGTGTTGCTGCTGATAATTAGTGACCCAGAATTTGGTATTCAGGCAATTAGCAATGTGGAAATAGCAGGACAATTCCAGGCTCCCAGATACATGGATCGGGGCTGTAGGTTCTTTGGGGACTAAGAACTTTAAACTAATTACTGTGAAATGAATCCTTAGCTGTCGCTAGACCCTTTCCCGGCCAGCTGGGAGTGTGAGGCTCTATATAATGCACTGCATGTTGGTCACTCTGCAGGGAAAATGGGGGCAGGGATAGTGGGGTGCAGGGAGAGTGTGATGCAGGGAGAGAGGTGCAGGGAGTGACGTGCAGGGAGAGTGGG
>CM044448.1:97716895-97786047 GCA_024363595.1 Xenopus borealis | reverse complement strand
GAGCAGCACTATTAACTGATGTGTTTTGAAAAAAAAACAGGTTTTCCCATGACAGGATCCCTTTAAGATAGGATGGAGCAGGATTAAATGCTAAATTGCATAGAGTCAGTAGTGGCATGCAATCTGACGGTGCTGCACAGACACTGGCATTGATTGGAGACAGCACAGAGGTAGAAACGTAAAAGTCAGGGAAATCTGCTGGAATTGCGTTGGGCTCCCTTGGGCATTACATGTGCACCCCCTGCTAGGCCTGCAAACTGTTCCTCCAGCTGAATGAAAGGAAGCCTGGCACATCTCCTCTCTCTTTCATCTGCTGCAGACTTGCTGAGAAGGGAAAGATGCGTCTGATGAAAGTGGAAATATCTTCAGCTTTAGCTCTTAGTACAAAGAAGCCAAAATCTTCCCCTTGGACACAGCCAGGGCCCTCCATCTGTTGGCTCTTTGCTGTGTGAGCAGCACCTGCAACATCTGCCAAGTCAGTGGCTTTTTCCTACGGAGAGATCTCCAGAGGATCACATGATAGCCATCAGGCTCATGCCAGTCTCTCAGCAAAGATTAATCAGTCCTTAGAGCTCCTTACATTATGTTGATAATAGAGTAAACCTTTAAAAAAATCTGGTATATATAAAACAAGCATATACCAATGTATATTCAGGTATGGGACCTGATGTC
Source organism: Xenopus borealis (assembly GCA_024363595.1). NCBI lineage: Eukaryota > Metazoa > Chordata > Amphibia > Anura > Pipidae > Xenopus > Xenopus borealis. The sequence goes on along the minus strand of CM044448.1, from coordinate 97,785,375 downwards.
TAGAATTCTTGGGACTTAGGGTTTTCTAGATAATGGATAAAATCCCAATAGGCTGGTTTTGCCTCTAATAATGATAAACTTTCTCTTAGTCAATGTACAGGTATGGAATCCGTTATTCGGAAACCCATTATCCAGAAAGCTCTGAATTACAGAAAGGCTATCTCCCATAGACTCTATTATAATCAAATAATCCATATTTTCAGAATGAATTTCCTTTTTTCTCTTTAATAATAATAATACAGTATTCTGTACTAGTGATGGGCGAATTTATTTGCCTGGGGCGAATTCCCGCGATTTGAAATGCCAGAGAAGTTTTGAAAATTCGCCGGCATCTTGTTTTGGACACGAGTGCTCATTTTTGGACACCAGCGCCCATTGCCGGCATCCAAAAAAACTGACGCCGGTGTCTGTTTTTCCAACGCCGGCAATGGGCGCTACCAGCCAAAATGAGACGGGGGGGCATTTCACAAATCTTTTGCCGTTTTGCGAATTTCTACTAGAAATTCGCAAAATTTTGGTGAAGCAAAACGCCCCAGATTCGCCCATCACTATTTTGTACTTTATCCAAACTAAGAGATAATTCATTCTTATTGGAAGCAAAACCAGCCTATTGGGTTTATTTAATGTTTACATGATTTTCTAGTAGACTTAAGGTATGAAGATCCAAATTACAGAAACATCCTTTATCCGGCAAACCCCAGGTGCCGAACATTCTGGATAACAGGTCCCATACCTGTACCAATGTATTTATTACCAAATCATTTTAAAAAATCTGGATTATTTGGATAAAATGGAATCTATGGGAGATGGCCTTTCTGTAATTCAGAGCTTTCTGGATAATGGGTTTCCAGATAATGGATCCCATACCTGCATTAAAGGGAAAAATAAACCGAAGAATAACAGAAATAGGAAAAACATGCGAGTGGAGGAGATACTCACTAATATGCTGGAATTCAGTGTCAGACTGGGATGCCAGGGGCCCACCAGAAAACCTTAGACCAGGGGCCCAACTTTCCAAACTATTATTCCTTCTCTCCTCACTTAACCTCTTTATTCTCCTATTCTTTAAGATCTACTTACTGTACTCTATTCTTCCATTATTAAGCCTCTTTTTCCACATAAAGAAATAAGGAATGAACATGAAATAGGCCAAATTGTTAGAAGCAAGAGGCCCACTGACACCTTTCACTCTGCACAATGTTCTCCAATGAGTCCTTTGGTTCTAAATTGGTGGAATCTTTTGTGGCAGGTTCAGTACTTGACCGCATTCAGAAAATACAGATTTTACTTCATCACTAAATAATGAAATGAGATGGAAATGTTTCAGAACAGTGGTGAGCAACCTTGGGAAGCCAAAGACAATCACCAACCACCACCCATAAGAAAAACGCCCATTGACTTTAATGAATTAGGACATAAAAAGTCTCCATAAGAAATAATGCCCATTGACTTTAAGGGCTGGAGCAGACAGGGAGATTCGGGGAGATTCTGTCGCCTGGCGATTAATCACTGGCTACAATCTCCCTGAACTGCCTTCTCCCTGTCTGCCGCCGCCTGTTGCCGCCTGTTAAAATCAAAAAGCACCAGCGCTAATACACACGCATCACGGCGATTTTCGGAATCTCCCGAAGTTGCTTCGTGAGGAAACTTCGGGCGATTCCAGAAATCGCATCGCTGCATGTTTATTAGCGATGGCGCTTTTTGATCTTAACAGGCGGCAGACAGGGAGAAGGCAGTTTGGGGAGAGTGTCACCAGCGATTAATCGCCAGGCGACAGAATCTCCCCGAATCTCCCTGTCTGCCTCAGCCCTAATGCATTAGGACATAAAAGTTGCCATAAGAAAAAACCCCATTGACTTTAATGAATTATGACATAAAAAGTCTCCATAACAAAAAACACCCACTGACTTTAAAAAAGTCGCCATAAGAAAAAAACACCCACTAATGAAGTTTGAGCAAGAAAAATTGTTGCGCTTGTAAAAAAAAAAAAGTTGCACCTAAAAAGGCACATTTGCTCATCACTAGTGTATAATTTCCCTTTAATTGCTATATTGTAACAAGACAACTTGTTTCCAAAGCCCCCTATCTTCCCTTCACTACTATCCCAGCACTGTCCACGCTGACCTTTTAATAAAAACAAAACACTTCACTGCCGACAGAATTTAGCAAAAGCACAGGCTCTCCCCATGGATTTGGAAACACCATTCACATCACAGTCGATCACCCTGAACAACGTTCCATGCACACAAGCAATCTGATTGCAACTGATTGCAATGACACGCACACGTTTAAAGGAAAACAAACCGAAACCCCTACGGTGCAATAAACACAGCAAACAGGGTACGACCTAGAAAAGGAATCAATCGAATGAAATCGTTCCAAGTAAAAGAATTGAAAATGCAATCAGCTGGCGCAGGGAAGGGGGCCGTGAAGGATAATATGCTCGGATACCATAAGGATTTGGTAGAATAGTGTTTTCATTAACCTTTATAATGTTCAGCCAGACCCCTCCTCTTAATTACTTCTAGGGTGGTCAACACAACTCCAGTGCAGAGATTTGCATTCAAAATCAGGAACAGCAGAGAATATAGATCTGAAAGGAGGGAAAAAAATATCTGTGCACATCTGAGTATGTTTTTAGTTAATAAAAATCTTCACTGATTAGTGTTTCTTCCTATCCAAAGAAAATAACAGAGTGGGGTCATATTGACCCCCATGCAGACAATTATGTTCCAGCCTCCTGTGCTGAGCAGGGAAGTTTTGTAAGTGGCGCACAAAGCACAGAACATTGCATCAAATTATAGAGAAGCTTGTAGACACCAAATGAAACTCTATAGAAGAAATCAAAAGCTCCCCAAGTTGACTCTCCTACTGGAATGAATAATTTATAGAACTTTCCTTACATTACAGAGAAGGTTCCATGTTGGAGGCGCTGATTTGTACACAGAATAATCCCTTTGCTGCAAGAGATGGGTTGATACAGACTGGCAGCCTCAGGATATACGAGGTGGGGATTTATTGATCCATCTGAACTGTGAAACACAATAATGTCGTTATTAGCTTGGGAGAACCCTTCACAGTGACCTTGTTATTGTAAGAGCCAGAGCATTCCAGGAGAGCTCATTCTGCACCGACAGGAGATAGAATTCCCCAAATTGCAGTTAAATAAATAGGCAAGGGGCACCTGGCCTTTGGCATTCTGTCTATTGTTGGGCTACATTGTATACAGCTACGGCAGCAAACTCAAAAAGAAATTTATTGGCTCAAAAGGATATGCTTTTTATGGCATGTGGAGAGGATGCTGGGCTCGAATTCCAAGAAGCAGGACTTGTAATCTGGATTATAATTTACTTGTATGCCAGACCCTTACCCTTCATCATGCAGAATGAATTTAGAAATATTTATTTAAGGTTGCAGTTATAGGGGCAATAAACTCACTTGTCTTAACCTTTTGGGGTAGACCTTTTGGGGTAGACCTAGGGGAAGATTTACTAAGGGTCAAATTTGAGGGTTTAAATACCCTCGAATACGACCATGGGAATAGCTGGGAATAGGGTGAGAAGTAAAATCCTTTGAATTCGATATTCAAATTGGAAGGATTTTACCGCAAGTCGAACAATTCGAACGATTTTAACTATTCGATCGAATTTTTTTGTTCGATCAAAAATAATGAAACCCAATTCGGTAGCTTTGATCTGGCGAACTAGGCAGTTGAATAAAAAAGGGGAAATAATCCAACTGTTGAATTGTCGAATATTCAAATAGATTTTTATTCATATTATTTGAATCATTCGATTCGATCGAATTTTCAAAATTCACTGGTCGACGTGGTCTTCAAAAACATTCGGAAATTCGAATTCGAATCTTTTTGAAAGTTCGATCGTTCATGTGAAATCTGCCCGCTAGTATGGAAATTCAATTAAAGGAAAACTATAACCCTGAGCAAAACCTGCTTTGTGTAAATAAAACATTTTCATAATAATATACTCTTTTAGTAGTATGTGCCATTGGGTAATCCTAAATAGAAAATTGTCATTTTAAGAAAAAAGGGCCGACCCCTGGGATGCTACCATTCACCCCTGGCACCCCTGCCATACACACTAAACCATGGACACATTTGTACCTGGGAAGTAACTTATGGCAACCAGTGAGATCTTTGTTTCCATTGTTCTACCTACAGGTGGATGAAAACATCTAACCACTTGGTTGCTATGTGTTACTGCCCAGGTGCAAATTTAAGTTGAGAAATGAGCCCCAGTGAGTGGCCAAACGTATGCAGACACCTGCCTATCCAACACCTTATTCCACACTAAGGTTGTTAATACAAATTTGATCTTGTCTTTGCTGCAAACAAATATCCTTTAGCCTCTAGTCTTCTGGGAAGGCTTTCCTGTAGACATTGGAATATTGTTGGTGAGTTTTGGTTCCACTGATGTTGGGTGATCAATCCTGACTCACAGTTGGCCTTCTAATTCATCCCACAAGCCTGTCAGGTTCTTCTGCTCTCATCTCGGCAAACCCATTTAGTAGGAACTGGAAGCACAAAATAATTTTATGACTTAGTGGAACCCGTATCTGCAACGAGACACGTCTGTAGACTGGAATAAGACAGCAACACTTTGGATTCACTAAAGAACCCAGTAAATCCCTGGGACGCATTGTGAAACAGCAATCTGAAAGTCACTACTTCAGTGGTCAAATGCAGCTCCCTGAGCCCACAGTAGACTAACCTATGATGCTGAGAGTACTACGATAAGCTAAACATGAGTTTATAGCAGAATCTGTTGTGATACTTTTATTTATGCTGGGGACTGACATTTATCAGAACATAGACTGACAGTTTGACTTCCTAGTAGGCACTGTAGAATCCATAAATATTACTGTTATGACATCTGTGATGAGGATTTGAGCTTCTGCTGGGACAAAGCTTATGAATAAAACCACTGCTCATGTGACAATAGGCAAGTCTTTTTGCCCAAGTCGGCAGATCTGCCTGGCACCTCTTACTGTTTGGATTCACAGCACGTGGGCACTTTTCCATCCACTATTTATGCATTACATGAGAAATTATTTACAATCAATGTTCTAATATGGTTATGTGAACCAAGGCCCTGTGCTGTTTTGTTTTCCAAATTCCATTTCATAATAGATACAACTTTGCACCCAGTGGTGGAAATAGTTTATTAACATACAAAAATAATACTTATTCCTTCATGTCAACTGTCATATTCAATTAGTGAGGTACTTGAGACATTCTTCCCCCCCCCCCCCCGGAATGATATGGGGTGGACAAATGGCACTGGTGGACAGTCAGCTTGAGGCAAGGGGTTGGCATATCTCACACATCTGTCACCCATTGCAAATATTATTAGACTTTTGCTGATAATCAGACTCTCAACGAGGAGATATGGGCCCAACCAATGAGATCTTTACCCTGGATCCACTAGTGCCTTACAGTGGACCTGACTCCTTACAGTAACATACTAGGTTAAATGCAAAGCGATATGAAAAACTAGAGGACGGATGTCCATTGTCCCAGCCTTATTGAGGTTACAGTCTGGGAGGGTAATGTGCGAAGCAATTGACAGTGTTTGAAGAGTTACCTAATAAGCACCAAAAAGGGGTATGTGGGAGAACTCATTGACAGTACCAAATGGTGTAGAGTTCCTATATGCCTATTGTGAAAATACAAATGGGCATGGTCCAAGACTGGGGCCCAGTGTCGGACTGGGACACCAGGGGCCCACCCAAAAACCTTAGACCAGACGCCCATCATAAAACCTTAGACCAGGGGCCCACCATAAAACCTTAGACCAGGGACCCACCATAAAACCTTAGACCAGGGGCCCACTCTCAGTACTAATATTCTTTATCTCACTCAACCTCTATTCTCCTAGTTTGTTTTCTTTACATACTATAATCAATTATTCCATCTATTTAGCCTTTTTGTTCTCATAGAAATACAGAACACCCCTGAAAGTGAAAACCAAAAAACAAAGTCTTGTTGGATTTGAACTGCCTTGTATAGGAACATTTGCCTTTTGATTTCCACTTTTGGCATGTTTCCTGTAGGTGACAGAACTGCAAAGAAGTCATTATCACATTCCAATATGCACGCCATCAGAAATATTTTGTGCAATGGAACCTGTCACCAGCTGCTGTCAGCTACGAAATCACAAGAAGAACATGGTGTCAGCAGCACTGAATCTACCCAGCCAAAGTTTCCTACAGGTGTAGCTACACAGCACTTCCAGGGCTTTTTAGGATGACAAAACCCCCCCCTCACTTCTATGGGTAGTTATATCTTTTTAATTTTATTTTTTGCATTTAATCAGATGTCAGCATTGATGCAGTGGTGGGTTATTAGTCAGTTACTAAATTACAACCATTTACTGCCCAATAGACTGATCATGCTCTAGTAACTATGCATCAAATGCGCCCGTTATCCTTAAAGGATAAGTAAACCTTTAAAGCGAATGTAAAATTGTGGAGGGTGCTATTCTAAGCAATTTTGGCAGTAACGAATATCCGCCCGCAGATCAGTGGTGCACCTGGAAATCGGCAGTGCACGGGCCCTGAGGGGGTGCGTACCCTGGCCCAATCACACCCCCTGCTCCCCCGGTAGTTCCACCATTGAATTTTGTAATTAACATTCATTATTTATTTATTTGAATTCCAGGATATTAAGGGATACATGTACTTTTAATATGGAGGAATTTTGTTACAACAGCGCCACCTGTTGATCAGTTTATGACCAGTCTGACCACCGAGTAGTCAAGGAAGTTGTCAGGAGACAGAAAGAGGCTGCTCTGATGTTCTTCAGCTTAGAAAAAAATAAGATACCTTTCTTGAATCTTTCCTATGCAGAAGAACATCAGAGCAGCCTCTTCTGTTTCCTGACAACTTCTCGACTACTTGGTGGTCAAACTTATCACCAGGTGTCACTGTTGTAACAAAATGAATTCACATAAACAGCACATGTATCCCTTAATATCTTGGAATAAAAAAACAATCAGCGTACACTGCAAAATTGTATTCACTTATTTGAAAGGTTAACTTATCCTATAATTATTATTAACATGTATTTCTATAGCGCCAACTTGTTTCCTAGCGCCACAGAATGTGATAAAGAAGATTGTAGTTACACAGCCAGTGACACCCCCATGGGGAGCTTTATATATAAAAACTCAACAATATGGTTTTTAGAGCAGATTATTACAACTTGCATGAACTCTGCAATGAAACTGAGATCTGTAGATATGTATCTGCTTGGCTGGGCAATTAACAGTAGGAAATCAGATTGAATTACATTTTACATTTCCATGCACACACAGTGTTCTTTGTATACCCACATTGATTTCAAATCGAGTAATTTATACAATAACACAGTTGGTCCAGACCTAGGATTCCAGTGCCTGGGTCTGCCATGTCATTTTGCCCCAGAATTAAAGCACCTGCTTTGCAAAGTGGTCTGGAGAAATAAAAACTACATTGCATAGTTGGTGGCCTTGTTGGCCTCATTTTCTTGTGCAGGATAAGATGAAGGTTACAACGTTTATTGTCTGTTACTAACGACAGAGACTTGTCTTCACAATGCTATTGCCTTTGTCCCCATACACCTGAGGAGTTTAAAGGACAATAGAGCCGTAATGCAATTTGCTCAGCTATGCACAGACAAACATGTTGTTATGAATGTGGTTTACCGGCTGTAGACAAATTATATTTTTCTATGCAATATTCACTTTTGCAGTTCACAGGTTGTAATCTACTTTGGAGATAAATATTAAGAAGTCAATAGTTTGTTCAATAATACAATAGCCATACATTATCTCATTGAATGCAAATTAGTGTGTCTTTGTGTCTTGGCCAGATTTGTTCGAAGTGAACTTCACGTGGGCTGCATCAACGCAAAACAGAAGATTTCTATGCCTTTCACATACTTTAGCAGAGATTGTAGAAAATCTCAAAGTTTATTGCAGCTGCAAGGTTCCAAAGAAGTGGATGGAGTTTAGGTGAAGGAAAGCTTGATGAAAAGAATAGGGGTATGAGCATGAAGTGAAAAGAAAAAAGTGGAAGATATGGTAGGGTAAGAAAGGATCTTGATGTGAGAAAAGAGTACAAAGGGGAGCTAGATGACGGAAAATATGGGTATGAGAAAATGTTGAGCATGGAGAATAAGAGTAGGGGAACGAGAGGACAGATAAAGTGAAAGTAAGGTTTTTGGCATGAGCAGCATAGTGAGGTGTTTAAGTGTAGGGGTGGATACAGTGCAAAATAGGCAGAGAAGAAGTAAGACAAGAAGAAGACTATAGAATAAGGGGAGAATGCTAGGTGTGCTAGGGGAAAATAGGGATATGAGAAAGAATATGAGGTGGGAAATGCAGAATAAGGATAGGATAATGGCAAGAGAAAAAAGGGGAAGAGAAGAATATAAAAGTGAAAGTAAGGATATGAGAAAGTGTGAAGGACAGAACATACAGTGAAAAGAAAGGATCAAGACGTGACCCTTATGATAATATTGGCACATGTCCACTATACTATCACTGGCACTTGTCCCATATAATATCACTGCCACTGGTTTCTTATACAATATTGGTACCAACTACCCATAATACTGGTACCTACTCCCTTTAATAGCACTGGCACCTGTTCCCTATAATAATATTGGCACTTGTTCCCTATAATAACACTGGCTCTTTATACTTATAATAAGACTGGCACATGTTTCCTATAATAACACTGGCACTTGTTCTATTTAATGACACCTGCATCTGCTTCTTACAATAACACTTGCCCCTTATACTAGAAAGGCACATGCCCCCCTATAAATAACATTGGCACTGTTTCCTATAATATCACTGGCCCTAGTTCCTTTTAATAGCACTGACACTGGCTCACTGGCACTTCTTCCCTAGAATAACACTGGCACATGCCAACTATAACTAGACTGGCACAAGCTCTCTATAATATCACTGACACTTGACCCCTATGATAACAATGGCACTTGCCTCATATATTAGCACAGGCACTAGCTCCCTATAATAAAATGGGTATCTGTCCCTAATAATGGACATTAGTCATGTATAAAAACACTTACACTTATACACTAGCACTTCCCCATCTAAATGTAATCTTTTCCTTCAAGGTTTATTATTTTTATTTAATTATTGTATACAGGAATATGTAATTAGTGATGGGTGAAACGGGCGCGCTTCGCCGAAAAATTCGCGAATTTCCAGAGAAATTCGCGAATTTTTCGCCAATTCGCGAAACGAGTCGCGCGTAATTTTTTGATTCGCGTCGAGTCGTTTCCGACGCGTCGCGTCATTTTCGACTCGTTTTTGAGCGCCGAATTTTTTTGGGCAAATTTTTTGGGCAGTTTCGCGAATTTATTCGCCAGCGGCGAATCGCGGGAATTCGCCGCGAATTCGCCCCTGGCGAATAAATTCGCCCATCACTATATGTAATCTGTATAATGTGTTCTTATTATATGTGTAACCTGGAAAACTAATATAATTTAAATTAAAACAAAAAAAATGAAAGGATCATAATGTAAGAAGGGAGAGTAGAGATGATGTGGTTAAGTAAGGGGGAGAGGAATGAGGGTGAGGTGAAGAAGAATATGAAGAGTATAAGATAGGGAGATACAGAGAGTGGTCTGAAAGTGATCTGACAATTAAGGGTAGAATGGGAAGATAAGACAAGGAGGACAAAGAAATGGTAGAGAACATAGAAGGATGATTAAATGTCTAGAGAGGGAGAAGAGAAATTGGTCCAATAAGGAAACATTAATTGGTAAGATAGCTGAAGGCATCTAAAGGTCAAATATTTCCAATATCACCATACAAATGTATGGCCAAATATTATTGCACAGCTTATTTTTGCTGATTTCCCAGCCAAGCAAATATGAAAAAAGTAGGAGAGACTCACTTAAAGATCTGATGAGGCAAAAAATGTGAACTGTTATTTGATAGTGTCAAAAGACACCAGTTGCTCATATATGCACTGCCTAAACACATTGATGTAATTTATGGCTACTGTAGGGAGGACGCAACTCCAGTCAGTTGGAAAAAAATAATAGAGGCAGTGGACCAAGTTTAACAGCAAAGGTGGATATTTAGCACTTGTTGTCCCTCTATGAAAGAAGGAAGGAAAATAATTTTGTCATCCCTATCCATCATCCCTACCATGTGCAGACTAACGGTGACTGATCTGCTGTTCTTTTTGCCTGACTCTTGAAGTCCATGGCTGTTGCAGACACTGTCACATGACTGATGGCATCTTATCTGCTTTAAACTGTCTGTCATCTGACTGTTTTCTGCCTGCCTCCTATAGACCCATGTCTATCTTCTCATATTTCCCTTTCTATATCCCATGCATTTTTAAGATTTACCGTTCCTATCCTCCGACCATCAGCTTACTTGCTTGTCTTTTGGCAACCTTTGCTTTTATTCTTACAATTTACTTGTCCTGTTGTTGAGCAGTTCCTTTTGTATCTCCCTTAAAGTGGACCGGTCACCCAGACACAAAAATCTGTATAATAAAAGTCCCTTTCAAATTAAACATGAAATCCAATTTCAAATTTTTATTAAAGCATTCATAGCTGTTTTAAGCTCATTTAAAAATCCCAGCTGTCAATCAAGTATTGTCTGCCACTCCTCTATGCCTTAGGCATAGAGGCGGGGCAGATAATTACTTTCACTTTCCATTCAGCACTTCCTAGATGTAACTGCTCCCCACACATTCCCCCAGTTCTCTTAACCATTTAATTGTGTAGCCAGGACATGGGGATAGACATGGGGTCCCCCATTCTGGTGCACAAACAAGATTCTGAGATGATGCAAGGCTTGTCTTAATAACAGTGTCCACAAAATGGCTCCTGCCTGCTTGCTAGAATTATGAATTCCCAGACTGAAGAAAACAAGATTAAAAAAATTTATATAGTGTAATTAATGTTCATTTTGCTTGACTAATGTAATAAAATATGATTTTGAATATTTTTTTGGGGTGACGGGTCCACTTTAAATATATTTGAATTTGTCTTTTTTCTGATTATTGAATCTTGGGATGCTAACATTATTTATAATAAAGCACTGTCAACCCCCATGTGGGCCTAGACACCTCTTTACTTGTACCCATGCCTACAATTTGTTTCAGCACCAATTCTGGCCCTATTGTCATAAAAGCATAAAAATCCATAAAGTGTTGTAAACGAGGCATTGGCGAATACCACTGAAGATGTAGTTCCTTGTTTGTCTCCCTGGATTTAAACCCTGAGAGCAAACTAATAAAGTGCCACTCAATCAGCTACAGTTCAAGATCTGGAAGTTTGAAGAATGTATATATACCTATATACTCTGTTCCAAAAAGGTTGGAGCTAGGATGAAAATATGTAAAAAGACAGATACTTGTCATATTAGGATTTGTCCAGACTTGTAATAAATTAAAAACGTTTACATTACCAATGCTATGAAGATCTCCTACTTAACACTTCCAGCTGAAACCTGTTACCTGCAATTACTCAAATGTACCATATTCAGTAGGTATAGGATGGCCTTTCCTTGCATGCTATTTTCCTGTGACTAAGCTAGTGCTAAAAATATCAGTGTTGTAATTGGGAATTCATTAATAATTCAGAATATTGTAATCAATAGATATCCTCACCTCTCCAAACTCAGCTTTATTTTACCAGAAAATGGGACTAGGGTTGCCACTTTCTCTTGAAAAAAATACCGGCCTTCCTATATATTTATCTTTTTTCCTATTAATAACATTGGGATCAACCATCAAAAATACCGGCCAGGTGGCAACCCTACATGGGACATGTGTTGCGTTTTCAGTGTTCTGTGAAACATTGGTCATTCCAGATTCCCCAAGGCTGGAGCCTTGCAATGATTTAAAAGCATTGTATGGAAGGGGGGTCCCAGTGTAAAAGCCAACAGGGTATGATTTGAAGTGAATATTTATTTGTTGTCCTACATATTTCTGGAAGCAAATTAGAATGAGAGTTGGGGTGAACAAAGCCCTCCATCATGAAGTAGATCTGCCAGCATCTAATAAGTTAGCCATACATTTGTTTTCTTTCAGTCCTTCAGGTTAAACCCACAATGAAAATGCTTTTCTTCAGGGATTGGTTACTTCATTGACTAGAGCAACTGCCATTAATGATTGATTTACTATAGACTAAAGGTAGTAATTGATGGAGAAATAATTTCCTTTACAATACTGGCCAGACAATGACTACCTTCTTCCAGGTTGTTCTGTAATCCCAGTGGATCAGTCCAGACAGAAATCTGATTCGACAGACCTTCACATTAGTGCTTGGGGGCATCAGAATACACCTTGACTATCCAGAGTTACACAAAAATCCTAAAATATCTGGTCATATAACCCACACATTGAAGTCTGTGCAGCTATCTATGTATTCTTGAGTAGTCACCACATCCTGAACTGGATAACTGGTGTGGTCACACATCCTAAAGTTGATTACTAACATCTGACAGGGCTGTCCTGATTTTGAATGTTGAAGTTGGGTAGAAATTCCAGAAAGAAAAAGTTAGTAAAACTGATTAATCTATGTAGCAATAAGCCAAGTTCCTTTCTTTATACAGTTTTTTCATACAGGCTTGCTTGCCTCCTTGGTACAAACCTTACTGTTTTTGTTGGATGTGGGCCCATTCCCCAGATATGATATGATTAAAGTGATACTGTCGTGGGAAAACATGTTTTTTTTCTCCAAAATGCATCAGTTAATAGTGCTGCTCCAGCAGACTTCTGCACTGAAATCCATCATTCAAAAGAGCAAACAGATTTTTTTATATTCAGTTTTGAAATCTGACATGGGCCTAGACATACTGTCAATTTCCCAGCTGCCGCTGGTCATGTGACTTGTGCTAGCACTTTAGGAGGGAACTGCTTTCTGGCAGGCTGTTGTTTTTCCTTCTCATTTTAACCGAATGGGACATAGGTTTTGCTATTGTGTGCTGTTCTTAGATCTACCAGGCAGCTGTTACCTTGTGTTAGAGAGCTGTTATCTGGTTACCTTCCCATTGTTCTGTTGTTAGGCTGCTGGGGGGGAGGGACAGGGGCGCTTCAGGGGCTGCTGCTTGAGGCAGCCCTGATGCCTCCCCCCCTCCCGCTCCACGCTTCTAACTTGTAGCATTGGAGCAGGTGGAGGAGGGCTGCATTGCTAGTGCGCTTTCTGCACTAGTAAAGTTATCAGAGGCGGCTTTTTGCCACCCCTGGTAATGGGCCGCACCGTGCCGCCTGAGGCAAGGTTCTCACCTTGCCTCATGGCCGGAGCGGGGCTGGGGAGGGAGGGGGGTGATATCACTCAAACTTGCAATACAGCAGTGAAGATTTATTGAAGTTTATCAGAGCACAAGTTGCATGAAATATAAAAAAATATGTTTGCTCTTTTGAGAAATGGATTTCAATGCAGAATTCTGCTGGAGCAGCACTATTAACTGATGCATTTTGAAAAAAAAAAAATTCCTATGACAGGATCCCTTTAATTAAGGTAAGATACTTTGTAACTGTGGCTAGGTGCTGTATACAGTATATCATGGAGTAGAAGTCCAGTCCCACCAGCTAGGCTTACACAACCATGGACGGGTGCTTAGAAAGGAGGCACTTCCCGAGTGGAAAGGAAGCACTTCTGATGTTCAAGTTTTTGGGAAAATGCAGGCAGATTCAGCTGACGGCGCATGTTATCAGTTTTGATGTTTTTAGCACTGTAATACCCTAAACTCATTTACAAAACATGCAATTTGTCAACATTGCTAGATGATAAACTAGACACGCATACTACAATTGTGGAGTATTAGTATAAATTTTAAAAATATATTTTGGCACCCCCTGAATGGAAGGATCTCATCACCAACTGCTCAAGCATATTCTATAGTCTGTATCAGTTTATTCTTTCAGGACAGTGACAGACAGACAGATCTTTAGTGGTCAGAAATTAGATTACCCCTGTAATCAGTAATTTCAATATTATGGAGCATTTTGTGCATCCGTGACAGTAAATCCATGTATTTGGTGTATTCATTTAGAATATTGCAATATATAGAGAGAGATGACCAACATATGACAAAATTATAAAAATCCTATGCTCAGGGGCACTGCTGAGTGGAAATGTGTTCTCTGCCAGGGCTATATTTAAAAACAGTGTGCCCCTAGCCCCCCGCAGCCTTCACCACGCCTTCTTGCACGAACCCCCTCCTCACCCCCCAACCCGCCACTACTCACAATTCTCTTACCACCCTGCTGGCTGTGCTTCTTGTCTTTTCCTGATTGCTTCCACTGGGGACTGCATGGGCTGGAGATAGGGTTGCCACCTGGCCGGTATTTTACCAGCCTGGCCAGTATTTTTGATGGTTGATCCTAATGTTATTAATAGGAAAAAACTTAAATATATAGGAAGACCTAGAAAAGGTGGCAAACCGAGCAGGAGATTCAAATGTCAATCTCACACCCAGTCCCCTGTGAAGATGCAGCCTTGCGGGTAACAAGCTGTCCCCCAAACTTGGCTGCTCTAGGCCCAGGCCTTTGTGGCATGCCCATAAATCTGGGCCTGCTCTCTGCCTAGCAATGCAACCCCCCCCTCAATCCAAGTGAAAACCCCAAAACCCTTCCTATGCTTATATACATGAAATTCAGTCTGATATAATCACAGTTTTTTGGCTTTTACCTTTGCCGAGTTAATAGCAAGTGAATAACAAGCATTGCAAAATGTTCTGGATTTCTGAAAGATTCACTCGTTAAAAACTAACTGAAAGAGACTGGCAGATACTAATGAACAAGCTTGAGTCACAGAATGACTGCATCTCAGGTACAGTAACTGTAGAGCTCAACAAGCGCCTGAAAGATCCCACTTCCGGAAAGGCTGTTTGCCAAGAGCTTCACAAATTGCCAGATCACTTGTGTGTTGATTAGTCAAGCTGGCTTGGGGTTTGCAAGACACAATTTTGTATCTGTTAAAAATGGCACAGAGAAAATATTTGCCCAATGCAAATATTGAAAATATTGTTGCACATTAGCCATAGTAACAAATAGTGACTGTGAATGAGGTTCAAAATGCAAATCTATAGGAGTATGATGATATATATATATTGCAAAACTTTTATAAGAGGCAGAGAACTTGGATCTGGGATGGGAAACATGTCATATATAAAGTATTTTCAATAACTGGTATGGAACAAATTGCAGACACAGGTTCCACTACATCATACAATAACATTTTTGACAATTTTCTTTCCTAGGTCAGCATGATTATTACCCCCAAGTACAAAGTAAAATCCATACAGTATGGGTGAGATTGGAGGGGAAGAAATTGGCTGGCCTCACAGAGCAGTCACTTCATGAAGAGCAGAGGTGAAAGGTTGCTTTAGCAGTAAGGAAAGAAAGGACCAACTACATAATAATACCCACAGTTTTGGAATAAGCTGTTATACAGGTGGGTGTCTATCTACTTTATAACAGAGCTTCAGTTGGTTGGATATAACTGGTAGGGCATAGTAAAAATGCTTTCATAAATTAAAAACTCAGTAATAGGGCTCATATACTAATGTAGGTATCAGGAACTCCCTGGATAAGAACCCAGGACCTGGTGTTTGCTTTAAGTTGATCCACAGGAGGCTGCAGCCTGGGCTTCATAGAATATCATACATAATAGGTATGTAAAGTTGACCTGCACCCGACGATCTCCCGCTGCTCCACCACCCACACCAAACATAACCTGGCATGCCTCCAAATTTATAGATCTGCATCCAACCCTACCTGCAATAATGTCCTGGAAGGGCTAAGCAGGTGTGAGTCTATAAAAGGCGAACACTGGAGGTGGAAGCCTGTAAAATAAGTGTGTGGTTAGGGAGAAAGGATAGAGGAGCTCAACCTGAAGCCACTTGCAACCCAACAACGGTGTGTGAAAATCGGCCCAAACCTGCCTGTGGGTCTAACTGGCCTGCACAACACTAATACCTGACTCTTCCCTCCTGTCAATATTCCATGATCAATGCTGACTGTTCAGCTGCTAGCCATAGCTTGATTAAAGGGCTAGTTAAGCCTGCCTCACCCTCACCTGGGTGCTGGATCATTGGCTGATCTGCCTTGTCCAGGCATCATGATTTTGTCCTGAATCTTGTTCCAGTTCCGAGTCCAGTTGCAGTTCCTGTCCTGTAAGACTTACTCGTACCCTAACCTTCTTCTCCATTATCTGACTCCCCCATTTAAGCATTTTGACCTGTTGGCTGGCTCCTTGGTCTTCAGCCTCTTGTATGTTAAGGATTTTGTTTTTCTTACTGTCCTTCCATTTTCAGTTCATTAAATATTGCTTAACATGCATTTCATTCGTAGTCTCTGTATGTTTGCATAACAGTAGCGTTTTCTAGCAGTAGGAAACATGAGCTCAACCAATTTCTAGGTAAGTGCAGGTGCTGCTCAGCTAATCAACAAGTCTGCTGCAGGTCACAAAGTATTTCTTCTCCTCCTTCTCTCTTCCCATGGGCTACCTGTTTTTGGATGACATGACTTATGGCTTTATGAAGCTGTTCCTTTTGTTTTTGAGGGTGGGCAGTAGTGATTGTGGATAATATCACTCTTGGTCAGGTTGGGTAGTGACTCCATGGGGGTAAAATGCAAGTGAAGGTGGTGACAAACTGTGCATTGGATTTTCTTTTCCTGCATCTGTGCATAATATAGATATGGGCAACACTAGGAATAGAAAGCATACGGACTTGTGTTTAATAAAACATGCAGAGGAAAGTTACCCACTGGGCCATTAGCACAGGGACTAAATAGATAGGCTTGTGAGTGGTTAGCACAAGATAATCTAAGAAGAACCCCCCTCCCCCCGTTTATAATTTGTTTAATTTTCCAGGCAATAAACTACCGTGTTCTTAATGTAGCAATGTAAATGCAACTGCTCAGCTGTAGAAGAAGGGCAGGGGGGTTACATTTAGTTTCATAGCTGTAATTAGTTACCCTCAGCAGCAAAATTACCACCCTTGGCTAATTTACAGCTACAGGACCCATTATGCAGAAAGCAATTATACAGAAAGCTCCAACCTACAGCAGCACCATTTTCTCTGCAGTAAGAAGAAGATACCTACCCTTGTATGACACAAGCTTAAGGGCAAGACAACTTTACTGGAACTTTTTTTTTGTAGTTTTGACTCACGGGTCTCTGGATTATGTGACGATCTCTTATCTGGAAAACCTTGGGTCTTACAAACTCCATATAACAGATGCCATGCCTATACTGTATTAGTGAGAAGAGTTCTGAAATGACCTTGATTGAAGTTCCTTCAGATGCCATGCTTTTCCTTATGACACTTACTCACTCGATAACAGCATTTTGCAAGTAGGTGGGGGAAGCTTCCTCGCCTGAGCTCATATAACATATGGAGACAACTAAATGAAAACTTTCAATGGTTTTGTAGAAATAACAGCAGATTCCCTCGGGAATGTGCGCCTAGAATGCAGAATGCGAAATGAGGCAAACATAAATAATGCAAATGGAAAATTGCTATGATAACATAAGCATAATTCCATTGTCAGTTAAAAACACTTATTTAAAACACCGGGATTTTAATTCAATAAACGGACCTAAGAAAAACATATTGGGTAATTGGGAGGTATTAATGGCAGCAAGGATTTCTGATCTGCTGTAACACCCTAATGTTGCTGGACTACAGCTCCTTTAAAGGCAATACCAAAAATAAGTTCTAAGTTAATTTTTTAATGTACATTTATTACAATTGTTCTATGGTAATTAAGCTCTGTGTATATGGATTGCTTTTGAAATCAATGTTTGTCCCTTTCTTTTCTCAGCCCTGTTGGCGCAGACTGTTGATACAATGTAAGATAAGGCAGCTGATTAAAAGACCAGTCTTTGCTGGGGGACTAAAGGTGGCCATACACATAGAGATCCTCCCCTAGGGCCCAACGATCGGATCATAATGGAGGCCATACGGGCGGACGGATCACAGGACCACATCAACGATCAGATGCGGCCTCGATCCGACGCGATTTTTAGTCCCGCCCGATCGACATCTGCCCGACTTTCATCCAGATATAGATCGGTGAACCCCTTTGGAGGGCCCCATACGTGGGCCAATAAGCTGCCGGGAGTTAACAGGAGTTAAGCCAGTGCTGCTTTCAATAGCAATTGTTTTTATAAATAACTTCGAAAGCACTGAAATGTATATCGGAAAATTACTTAGAATTATGTTTTCTTTTATGAGGCAAACTTTTATTTTGGGGTTGATCTGCCCTTTAAAGGGTAAGTAAAGTCTAAAACAGAATAGTGGTAGAAATGCTGTATTTTGTATACTAAACATGGACTTACTGCACCACAAAGCCTAATCAAACAAATGATTTATGCTTTCAAAGTTGGCCACAGGGGGCTATCATCTTGTAACTTTGTTATACATCTTTGCAAGACCAAGACTGTGCACATGCTCAGTGTGATCTGGGCTAAGCTTAGGGATTGTCATAAATGATCAAAACAGCACAAGTCGAATAATATCTGCCAGAAGCCAATACAGCAAGACTGATTAATAATCAGACTTTGCAACATTTGGACAAAGTATGGTTGAGAAACAACTGCCTCTGTTTGATGTCCTCTCCAATCTGAAGGTATTAGCTAACCTACTGTAGATATGCTCCATGTTGTGCCCTGTTACATGGCAGACCCTTTTACTAGGGAAAGCACTGAAGGAACAATCTTCTGTTGTAGGGCAAGATGAAAAGTCTAGAATGCATTTTAGAAACCCCATAGGCTAAATCCTATTGAATGATACCATCTAGATCAGGAGTGCCCACACTGAATTAATGTGAGGTCTACTTTTAATGATGTCCCATTAGGATCTACATCCATAAAAGCATTGATAACTTTCTGTTACATGGAAAATATTACTAAAATATTGATTTAAGAGAAAATTTACATTGTTATATTTATCTATTCTTATGTAACCTTAGCATAATAAATATCTGAATGAGAAGCATGAAATAGGAAGGTGATATAGACAAGTTGTTTGTTGACAGTGTCTTGAGATCTACTGATTACCAGCTAAAGGTCTTCTGGTACCTTTTGGGCACCCCATATCTAGATCTTATGAAGGCCAGTTGTGTTTGTCTACCAGTTCCCTGCAGCCATGTGACTTGCAACCTGTGAATGTTCAAGTCATGCCCTTCTCTTCACCGACCCTTCTCGTATTTATTGGGCTTTCCAACCTTGCTTAAACCCCTACCCTCAAAGTAAACCAGTTGGCTAATCCCAATCCAACCACATCGCTTATCCTAGTTCATGGAACTGAGTGTTCCATTGTTTCATTTAAGTACTTGAGACCCTTGCTTTCCCCATAGCTGCACTGTCGGATCAGCTAGAAGACAAGCTTCACACTTCAATGTAGAGCAGCAATTACACGACAGGAGAAGATATATTACTGAACACCACAACCAGAATTAATTGTCAACAAATAAGCGCAGGGCTCCATACAACAGCAGATTTGCAGACAACGGTGTCCGTTACTGGAGATTAATTATAGTTAAGTGAATATGAGCAGGTCAGATTTTGACCTAATGTTTACTAGGAGAAAAATAAGGATCCAATTAAAAAGAAGTGATCCTGAGTACCGTTAGGGAGGGGAGTTTGGTACAGCACATTCTTCACCAACCTACAATGGCTCTGGCTGGAAATGACAATGAATGTAAAATGTGGTTGCTTAGCAGCCATGCATGGATCAACGCACACTATCTAGTTGAAACCACTTGTACAACAAGACAGTTGTAGACAACAAAGTTACTGGTAACAATGCAATGGAGGCTCTTTTGGCACCTCCATTCATGCTACTAAAAACCAATCCATGTGCATGTTGCAAAAAAAAAAAAGATGTTTAAGTTTGCTGCATCATTAACCCTTTCAGTTTAAAAATTATTTTCTTCGTTTGAAAACATAATTGTACATTGCCTTAAAGTTTGCAACCCCCCTCTCCACCATAGAAGGAACCTTAAAACACAGAATCCCTATAGCTGGCACTTCTAGAGTGTTAGCGCCATTGATTGCCTGATCTTCAGTGGGGGAGCAGTTAAACCAGAAAAAAGGGATAATTATGGCAGCTATTTAAACTTCTGGAATGTAGCACAGAAGCTCCAGTGAAATGAAAATACTAAAAAGCGAATGAGGGTTTTATAGGATCACTGTCCAGAGCAAACTTTTATTGCAGTGAATATGCATCTATTGGAATGTGTCAGCAGAACTACAGGAGTCTTCTGCCTTGATTCATGAACCATTGCTATAGAATGGCTTGGACTGATTAACAGATCAGCATAGTGGGACGCTTGAAAGGTACTTTAGGTCGTAGTATAATGTAAACTAAGGTATTTGGAGAATAACTTGCTGTCAGTTTTCTCTTTTTTTTTCTTTTAAGATGTTTAATCTCTTTTTAAAGTTAAAGAATTTGGCAACACATGGCACTTTTAGTGCGCTTGTTCTGTAGTTCAGCGTTCAGCTGGATAACTGGAGAACTGAAGAGGATGCTATGGAAAGATAAAAATGAAGAAAAAAAACCATAGCCTTGTTTTTGAGTGGTCCAACCTGAAGAAGGGAAAGCAGGAAGGCAAAAATGATGTCAAGGTAAAAGTTGCTAAGAATAGACCCCTGACCAGAAATTATAACATATATTCTGGTTTCCACCAACTGAAGCTGAACTCTGCCCCTTGTATGAGGGTTGTCCACTTCTGAATCATAAGCATCCACAAACAGAGGCATAACTACAGAGGAAGCAGACCCTGCGGCTACAGCTGGGCCCAGGAGGTATAGGGGGCCCACATGACCCTAATTCATATACAGTTTCAATAAATATTGCTAAAAGAGGTCAACTTATAAACATTTTGGGGGCCTGGAAATTAATTTGTTATGGGGCCCAGTAATATCTAGTTAAGCCACTGATACCAAATGAACAGCCTAAATATTAAAGTGGAATAATATATTGAGTGATGGGATGCGCACCATGTTGAGACCAGCTTAGATCTTTCCTAGGTCCTAAACAAACTGTGCACCACATCTCTCAATCAATGATGGCACTTGAAACATGAGGCTCTCCATACAGAAGGCTTGCATGTAAGTATATAGAAGCTGTTTACTACTGGATGGGCTTTGTCCAATTCTTTCAGACAGATTTCTTCCTGACTATTTGGGTCATGATTGGGGAGCTAAATTTTGAAATAGTGCCAGTGGTTGGCATGTAAACTTCAAATAAAGATCATTGTAGAACATTCGCCCATGTGAATGTTGGATTGACCACATGTTTGGGATGAATGTCCTGTTGAAAGATGAACACTCATCTAAGATTTATAGCAGTTCAAAACAAGTGGTACATAATCTTTCTCTTGGACATTTCCTTCTCAAGGAAGAAGTGCATAAGGTCTCAGTAGAGTCTAAGTAAAGGCTGGGAGTCAAATTAATACTCAGTGATAGACACTCCCTATTGGGACCCAATGGTATTAACAAAGGTTAATAGTAAACCCTAGTAGTTTGATATTATGCCCTGTTTTAAATGTTACAACATGCCTAAGTACAACAACCTGATATATTGTGAGCATAGCAGGGAAACATTAGGATGGTGCAGTGGAGCTGATTGACTGGGGTTCCCGGTAAAGTCTAATGATCCCTCCTCTTCCACCCCTCAGTTTACATCCTTTTGGTGCAGCGTGGTCTCAGAAATAATTTTGCATGGAGGTTAAAGGTTTTTTTAAGAACCCATCTGTTAATAGTGCTGATCCATCAGAATTCTGCACTGAAATTTATATTTCAAAAGAGCAAACAGATTTTATTTTTTTTTTAATTTTGAAATCTGACATGGACCTAGACATATTGTCAGTTTCCCAGGTGCACTCAGTCATGTTACTTGTGCTCTTCAGCACAAGTCAGTCACTCTTTACTGCTGCACTGCACGTTGGAGTAATATCTCCAATATCCAGCACTAGAGAATGCTTAAAAAATTTATGGAGCAGAAGTTGCAGTTGACCAGACCATGAATGAAAACCCTTCCTTGCATCCCTTTGGACATCCACATAACTCCCAAATCAGCTTTTTATGTGCTGACCAGAAATGGTTGTCATATAATGAATATTCATTTGTTGGGTGTTCCAAGAATGGTAAATGAAGCTTCTTGGCCAGAATTCCTTCCTTTAAGCACAATTTAAACATTGCTTAGATAATGATCTGCCTGTGTTTTGTTCTCCAGCTGCACAGGCAACAGTCAATGGCTTTTCTAGAACATAACATGGAAATTCACTTGTAATTGCTATGCTTGTAATAAAGGCATCTGTTCACCCTGCTCACTCTCCTTAGGAAACACTCTTGATTTCCAGGTTGGCTGGCAGAATGCTGATAGCTAGGTAATATATCCTGTGCTGTGTCCTCTAAGCTCTGCCTTTATGAACAGAGTGGGAGTCTTCTGTTACTTCTTACAAGGCAGCCGAATGCTTGATATGCAAAATGAAGCAGGTCTCTCTCTGTCTCTCACTTTCCTCATTTCTCTCTGTCATGTCATCAGATTCACTCCCAGCAAGAGCTGTCATAACATCAAAATCGGTCTTACACCTTCAAACTCCAACACTTTCTCACTTGGAGTTAAAGGCACTAAAAACTGCACCATCCCAATCATTGTCAGCTGTAACGTTTGAACAATTTATAATAGACTGTGCACAAATGAGGATGCAAGGAAAGGATGCAAGTTTGTCACATTTAGTGCATCTTCTATTATCAACATCAAGGGCAAAATAAGGTCTTTAGCTGTATTAAAAGGGGCATAGAGTCACGGGAGGAGGGGGTCATTCTTCCACTGTAAAAAGCAATGGTAAGACCATATCTAGAGTATGCTCTACAATTTTTGTCTTCAGAATCTACTGAATTAGAGAGGGTACAGAGAAGGGCAACTAAACATGGAAAAGGTATTGAAAATCTTAGCTATGTGGAAAGACTGGCCAAATTGGAGATGTTCACTCAGGAGAAGAGGCCCTTAAGGGGTGATATAAACCATAATAAATATATAAAGGGGTCATGTAATAATCTCTCTTATGCTTTATTAACCAGTAGGCCTTTTCAGCTGGCACAAGGCCACCCATTCCGATTAGAAGAAAAGAGGTTCCGCCTAAAATATTCAGTAGGATTTTTTTTACAGTGAGAGCTGTGAAGTTGTGGAATTCTATTCCTGATACATTAGATAGCTTTAAGAAGGGGATGGATGGCTTTTTAGCAAGGGAGGGAATACAGGGTTATGGCAGATAGCTCATAGTACAAGTTGATCCAGGGACTAGTCCCATTGCCATTTTGGAGTCAGGAAGGATTTTTCCCCTCTGAGACAAATTGGAGAGGCTTCAAAAGGGTTTTTTGCCTTCCCCTGGATCATCAAGCAGTTAGGCAGGATACAATAGAGTTTAAAGTTTGAACTTGATGGATATGTCTTTTGTCAAACTAACTATGTTACTATTTGTGTGCAAAAGGCAAATCTCTCAACGATGCTGACGTTCCTGACTACTGCCAGAAGGGGGAAAGAGTATTTTTTGGTTGCTAGAAGAGCGGTATTACATAGTTATTATAGTGTTACATGGTTGGATATGCATTGCCCTGTAACAGGGGTGCCCAGAAGAAGAAGCTGACATGAGAGGCTGCCCCATAATACAGGAAGTAATAAACACAAATACATGTACTGGTATATATGAGTACGATCATTGCTTGACACCTTGTTTAAAGGGTGTAGGAAAACCAGTGCACAACCATGGCTTACCAGATTGTTGACCAATTTTCTCCACAATATTAAAATGATTCACAGAAGGTAAGCATGTTTGGAGCATGTATCACAGCATAAGGTGTGGACGTTAAAACATCAGGACTCCCAACTACGAATGGAATGTGGCTCAATTAATACAAATCACCTTCTCTGATAAAGCTCTAATAAAATGATCAATGACATGAAATACATCAACAGCAGTGTCGGACTGGCCCACCAGAATACCAGGAAAACTCCCGGTGGGCCAAGGTGTCAGTGGGCCCTCATGCTGCTAAACTTTTGGCCTATTTCATGGCCAATCCCTATTTCTATGAGAACAAAGAGGTTAAATAGATGGAATAATTGATTATACAGTAGTATGTAAAGAAAAACAAACTAGGAGAATAGAGGTTGAGTGAGATGAAGAATATAAGTGCTGAGAGCGGCCCCCTCGTCTAAGGTTTTATGGTGGGACCCTTGTCTAAGGTTTTATGGTGGGACCCTTGTCTAAGGTTTTATGGTGGGCCCCTGGTCTAAGGTTTTATGGTGGGCCCCTGGTGACCCAGTCCGACACTGATCAAGAGGGTGTAGCTACGGAGAGTTCTGAAGCACTGGGGTACCTCCACTGTGTGGAATGTAAAATGTGTACATGGTTATTTAATCATTTGTACCAAATACATGTTTTATTAGTGGAGCTGACTGCCTACTGTATTTGAGGACAATAAGTTCCTCCAATGAGAAACCTGTCTGGCTCCCTGTTCATTGTCCCTTTGGCTGGCCCCAGAAGCAGTTAGATAACTAACGCAGGCCGTAATCTTCCCATTAAATCCTCTTACATCTGTAACTAGGTTTGAGTCTTCTTCTTGCACAGTTATGGGTGCTGTGTAAGAAACTTTTGAAGGGTCTACATTCTCTTTAAGGTGTTAAGGTCTTGCTTGCAGGCCAACCCCAGCATCTGATTACCAGCAAATTAAGGGGATGTAAAGCATCAATAGTATGTATGGAGCAATGTTTCTTCAAGAAGACAATCTAATGATTGGCTTTGGAATACTGCAAACTTTGGGCACCATTTGGTTGTATATATCTCTTTAGTTCAAGAGAAAGAGTAAACCTATCCCATGTTGGAGCTAGTTGAAAGCCAAGTCTTTGAGCCTCAGTGCATGCAACAAACCTTAATTCATATGTAAAAAAAACAGATCAGTGATAACATGGATGTGACAGCACAGCACATATCCGAAATGGGAATGATCACTGCTCTGACGATAACACTGACATCCTTATGATGCTGCTGGAGAAATGGATATGGATAATATGGCTTGACTCATCTATGACTCATGTCAAATAGTTCTGCCCTGGTAACGTCAAGTAGGATTGCAGGATAAGAATGCTAAATAGGCATGGAATGCATGGAAAGGAAGAATGAGATTGCAGGCTGGAATTAGTGATTGTTCCTACCTTGACCTGAGCAATTCGCTTTTAGCTCCTTTTTCTCAGATCAGTTACAATGAAGAGACCAGTGGACCAGTTATGGACCAGTGAGATGGGTTAAATATAAGGCTTAATTATAACCCAAAAAAAAAAAGTATGTTGGGTATTAGAACAGGTTTGGGAACTATTATCCAGAATAATGGGGCAAGGGGTTTTCCATAGAAAAGATCTTTCTTTATTTTGGATCTCCAAAAATCACATCAACATTAAATAAACCCAATAGGGTTGTTTTTCCTCTAATAAGGATTCATTACTTAGGATCAATTACACGCTGTTGTTGTATTACTACAGATACAGATGAAAAGGAAATCCTTTTTAAAAATGTGAATTATTCGATTAAAATGGAGTCTATGGGAGATGGCTGTCCTGGATAACAGGTTTCTGGATAACAATTTCCGATGCCTGTATTTTTTAACCCAAGAAGTCACAGTGTCAGTATGGAAAGCCTCTGCCTGGCAGAGAGAAATGCCTCTGAATCAATGCTTTGTTGGGCATCGCTTGTCAGTGGAAAATTGATGCGGGAAGATAACATGGTGATGAATTTTATTTTCCATTAGTGGATGTGCATTAGTCTTGCATCATCTGAACCCTGAACTGTTATTTGTGGATTGTTTCCTTTCTTATTGCATACATATGGACAGAATGACAGATGATTACACCCCTGGAAGAACATGCCTTAAAAGCTCATTTAGTGAGAAGCGTTTTTTTTTTTTGTTTTGTTATTATTCTGGTCAATTAGAGTTTTGGAGATTGCCAACAAATACAGATACAGAAAAGACACAGAGGACTGTCACAAGGTAACTATTGCGGAGGCCTCATTGTTGCCTCGATGACCATAGTTATTTGGTCACCATAGAATTCATATCCTCTTCACTTTATAGATGAGTTTAAAGGGGTCCTGTTACTTTAATAAATAGTTCCAAATAGTGATGGGCTAATTTATTCGCCTGCGGCGAATTCACAGCGCATTCCTGCGATTCGGCGCAGGCAAATAAATTCGCGAAAAGCAGGCGAAATTTCACCTGGTGAAAATTTGCCGGGGTCTCGTTTTGGGAGTGGGTGTCCAAAAATGGACGCAAACGTCCAAAACGAAACGCGGCGGTGCTTTGTGAATTTTTCGCTGTTTTGTGAATTTCTAGAGAAGCAAAACACTGCCGATTTGCCCATTACTAGTTCCAAATCCTATTTAGTGATGCTAGTCGAGCAAAATAAACTTAAAAATTATTAAAATCTTGTTTTTTTTAGTCTTGGAATTGACAATTACAACCAACAGGCAGGTACTAACCCTCATATTACTTGACAGTCAAGCAATGTGCAATGAAGACAGGGCCAGCAGGACACCAGAAAAAAAAACCTGATGGGCCTCCAGCCCTTGTGGACCCCTCTGGTCCTTCCTGGCCTCCCACCACCTAATCAGAAAGGTACGCATGGGTGTTAGGGGGGACAGAGGTGGATATTCCCTGGGGGCCATGGTGATAGTAGGGGCTCTGATGTGGCAGCTCCAGTGTGCCCTCTCACCTCCAGTCTAACTCTGAGTGAAGACTATGGGGCCACATTGTCTACCCAGCTACTAAATAGATGCCTGACTCAATGTAGGGTCACCACCTTTCTGTGATGAGAGCTCTGGAGGGGGGACAGGCCAATGATGTCACAGGGCAGGACAACGACATTGTGGGCGGGACAGTGACATCGCACAGGCGTATCGGTGGGCAGAGCTAAGATGTGGCATTTGGTGATTAGCCAGTCGTAGCGTAAATCTTAGAAAATCCCAACAGTTTTCCAAATTAGGAGAACCGGGCAGGTAGTTTTGACTCAGACAGCCCTCCTGAAAACCAAGCTGTCAAATCTGGACAGGTGACAACCCAACTCAAATGTCTGACTGCTGGATGGACTTTGCTTATTATACATGTTATTTGCAGGGTACACAGATCCATGAATGAAGCCTGCACTTCTGCAATAAAATCTCCTCTACAACCACATCACTAAGCTGGTTTGCTTAGCGCATCCGAATGAAGAATAAATCTCTCCCTTGCCCTTATTTTCTTATGGATGTTTGCTTTCTATCAAGTAGGAGGTCTCTGTTTTTTTTAAGACCCTTCAGCCATTCTGTTCGCGCAGCTCAGACAAGCCATAAATATTTTACTGTTTCTGCCCCCCCCAACGCTCTAACACTCTGCAGTCCATACCTGCATAATATAATAGTATAAAGGGAAATTAATGGTAACACACCCAGGCACAATTATAATAATTCAGTATTAAATTAGAATATGTAATTATAGGAGCAGCCAACTGAAACTGTTTTACTGTTAAAATGTTTCTCCGGCTTTGAGATTAGGGTTTAAAGTGACAGTAATCCTGGAGCAATCGCTTGTTGGCACACAATCCTGCTGTAGAGCTGAACCGACTTTATTTTCTCATTACATTCTTGAATTGATTTGGATTTGTGACCTGGTAATTCCAACGCCCATCTACTCATCTCAGCTAAATATAGGGATAGAAGTTGTATGGTTGGATCTAGTTGATGTATCCTGAGCAGTCTAAAGATTTTCCCAGTATATTTTCCCAATATTTAGAATGTGTATTCATCTTCCTTCTTGCCCCAAGCTTCTTGGAAGGTATTATTGGTTCAGCTTAACCTCGCTTTGGTTTACTCCATAAAACTTGTCGTTGACTTTTACATTAACATTTAGTATGATTTAGAGAGGGATTTTCTGAGACAATTTGCAATTGGTTTTTATTATTTGGGGTTTTGGAGTTATTTAGCTTTTTATTCAGCAGCTCTTCAGTTAGCTAGGTTTCAAATTACCCTAGCAACCATGCATCAATATGAATATGAGACTGGAATATGAATAGGAGAGGCCTGAATAGAAAGATGGGGTCAGTGACCCCCATTTGAAAGATGGAAAGTGTCAGAAGAAGAAGGTAAATAATTTAAATATTCTCTGTGCCACCAATTTTTTTTAACTAGTAAGTGGGGCCCTGGCGTCAATGTTTTTTTTTTTTTTAAAATATTCTCTGAGGCACCAATTTTTTTTTTTTTACTTGTAAGGGGTCCCAATATTTAAAAAAAAAACTTTATGGGGAGTCCTGGCACCAATTTTCTTTCAACTTATACGGAGGGCCCTGATCACCAATTATTTGTTTTAACTTGTAGGGGGGCCCTGACCACCAGTTTTTTTTTTTTACATCTTTTATGGGGCCCTGGTGCCACAGTTTTTTTAAACTTATAAGGGGGCCCTGGCCTTTAATAACTTGTGTATGTGTTATCTTTTTTTAACGCCTATGTCGTTTTAACTGTGGTGTTTTAACTGTGGTGTGGAGTGGGCGGGATCTGAGGTGGGGCTTGGGGTGGGCCCTGTGATTTCTAATGGCGGCCCTGCTTTCAACACTACTTAAACACCTTCTGAGCCATTTCAGCGATGCTGGGCTGGGGGCGCCTTTGCGGGAAATGATAACGTGTGCAGCATTTACTTTATACTGACATGTTCCCATGATTTTTATAAGAAGTCTGTATCACTTTAAGCTGAATATATGTAGGATGGCATCAGGCACTGACCAAGAAACCATGGTTCTGAAATGCACAGATTTATTTTTTGTATTCTAACAAGCAGCTGAAACAAGCACATAAAGTGTATTTTTACCCGTATAGGGCAGACTGGATGTCTGTATCTTCTTCAATTAATTTAGCCATTTTTTTGTTATCTAAGAAGTTACCAATAACGTCCAAGGAATTAAGAGTAAGGGGCATGGAATGGGTAAGGCAAGATGAGGTCACAACTAAAAAGAGAGATTTGTGTTGGATTGATATACCCAGGCATTCTTCCAAGGTGCTGGAAGTCAGGCAATAAAAGGCATTTTTTCATGACTTGTCTTGTATAAAAGCAATATAGTCAGCAAACAGCAGAGAGATTGAGATTGCATTTCAGCTGTATTTAACAGGAGGTCTTTAATTTTTTTTTTTTATATTTATCTGGAAAACACACAACGTGATTAAAACAACCGAAAAAAGAGTTAGAGGTAGTTGCATAAGGGACACCAAGGTTGACCTGGGGATCCTTAGCCCACTGGGGCTACTGCCTCAGGGCCCCCCTCCGGCCTCCAAGCCTGCCCTATTCTGATGCCTCCCGACGTGGCAACTGTAATGCTGCCCCCACCCCTCTCTGGCTTACCTGTCGGGAAGGGAAGGCAATAACACTAGTGCGGAGATCGCAATTGTGCTCTCTCACACTAGTAAAACCAAATTTTCCATTTGAAAAAAAATAAAAAATCTGCACTTTATGGTACCAGGAGTGGCTTTTGGTCGCCCCTGGCACTGCCACCTAAGCCAAATTTTTAACTCACCTCCTTGGTGGAGAGCCTCTGCGCGTATGCCCGATGGCAGGAAAAGCTACAGACATGCAGGGTGCAGATCTGGGTCGGCGGGGCCCACAAGAGGCGGGGGCCCACCGGGTTTTTTCCCGGTGTCCCACCAGTCTAGTCCAATCCTGGGGGGACACATATAAGCTTATTTATTCTCTGT
This sequence comes from Xenopus borealis, assembly GCA_024363595.1. Classification (NCBI taxonomy): domain Eukaryota; kingdom Metazoa; phylum Chordata; class Amphibia; order Anura; family Pipidae; genus Xenopus; species Xenopus borealis. The sequence goes on along the minus strand of CM044448.1, from coordinate 97,755,591 downwards.
GGGTTCTGGCAAATGCCAGAGGGGCTACTTTAAGATGCCATAGACACGCACAATTTATTGGACTGGTGAGAGGCTGTTGGGTCCCAAGTGCACTTGAAATGCCAGGGCCTATTTTGAATTCCAGTCTCAATCGGGGTAGCCTTATGTATAAAGGGGTTGTTCACATTTAAGTTAAAGAAACAGTAACACCAAAAAATGAAAGTGTTTTAAAGAAAAGAAAATATCATGTATTGTTGCCCTGAGCTGTTAAAACTGGTCTGTTTGCTTCAGAAACACTACTATAGTTCATATAAACAAGCTGCTGAGTAGTAACTGCGGGAATTGAAAAACGGCAATAGTAGTGCTTCTGAAGCAAACACTGCAGTTTTACCAGTGCAGGGCAACACTGCTTTATATTTTTATTACTTTAAAACAATAACATTTTTGGATGTTACTGGCCCTTTAACTTTTAGTATAATATACAGTGTGATGTTCTGAGTTTGCAATTGGTTTTCTTTTTTTTTTTTTTTTTTTTTTTTTTTTTTTTTTTTTTTTTTAATTTCTTGTGTTTTTATGAATTATTTAGCTTTTTATTCATCTGCTCTCCAGTTTGCAATTTCAGCCATCTGGTTGCTAGGATCCAAATGACTCTAGGACCAATGCATTGATTTCAATAAGAGACTGGAATATGAATAGGAGAGGGCCTGAATAGAAAGAGGAGTAATAGCAATAACAATACATTTGCTGCCTTACAGAGCATGTTTTTTTTTAGATGGGGTCCGTGACCCTCGTTTGAAAGTTGGAAAGAGTCAGAAAAAGTAGGCAAATAATTCATAAACTATAACAAAATGAAGAACAACTGAAAAGTTGATTATGATTAGCCATTCTATAATATACTAAAAGTTAACGTAAAGTGGACCTGTCACCCAGACATAAAAATCCGTATAATAAAAGTCCTTTTCAAATTAAACATGAAATCCAATTTCTATTTTTTATTAAAACATTCATAGCTGTTTTAAGCTCATTTAAAAAATATCAGCTGTCAATCAAATATTGTCTGTCACTCCTCTATGCCTTAGGAAGCGGGGCAGACAATTACTTTCACTTTCCATTCAGCACTTCCTAGATGCCACTGCTCCCCACACATTCCCCCAGTTCTCTTAACCATTTAATTGTGTAGCCAGGGCATGGGGATGGACATTGGGTCCCCAATTCTGGCGCACAAACAAGAGTTTGAGATGATGCAAGGCTTGCCTTAATAACAAAATGGCTCCTGCCTGCTTGTTATAATTTTGAATTCCCAGACTAAAGGAAACAAGAATCAAATAATCTATATAGTGTAAATAAAGTTCATTTTGCATGACTAATGTGATAAAATAGGATTTTGAATATTTATTTTGGGTGACGGATCCCCTTTAAAGATATACCACCCCTTTAAAGCCTGATAAGAACAGTGGAATCCAGTGACATATGCTTAACTTCTGCCTCTAAATATGGCTGAAACCTGGGTGCTTCCATGGGGACACTTATGAGCCACCAACTGCCTGGATACAGCATTAGTGAATGCATGCAGTGCTTAATTCAGTGGTGTAACTAGATGTTACTTGGCCCCCAATCAATTAATTTTAGGGCCCCCAACATAATAGAGCACCCAACATATCCAGAGGTTGCCCTATTTTACCACTATGTGCTGAAATTGCTCATTAATTAGGGCCTCATGGTGCCCCCTATACCTCCTGGGCCCCCCTGCAGTCACAGGGTCAGCTCCTCTGTAGTTATACCCATGGAAAGCTTGGTGTGTATACCTGTAGGTGTTACTGTTCACAATCACAAGTTTATAATGTGCATACACAGTACTTTCTTTACAGCTTAAAAGTGTGAGTTGAAGTGCATGAACCGGCTAATAAAGCACTGTTACACTCTGCTCATCCTCAGCTATCAAAACACAACAAATTGGCGACGAGATATCTCTTTTACGTCTGCAGCAGCCTGCAGCTTTTCTCCCAAACCCTGGTGAACCTCATAACAGAAGGTGTTGCTCCCTTTGCTCAGATCCAGGTTGCAACTACAGGGCAGGGTGCAAACTGCAAAAATGCTGCTTTGGGTGCAGTTTTTGCACTTTGTGCCCTGGGCTGCAATTGTCAAGAACATTATGCCGTTACATTATACTCCTCCAAATGTGCCATTAAAGTGGACCCCTCACCCAGACACAAAAATCTGTATAATAAAAGTCCTTTTCAAATTAAACATGAAATCCAATTTAACATTTTTTTTAAAGCATTCATAGCTGTTTTAAGCTGTCAATCAAATATTGTCTGCCACTCCTCTATGCCTTAGGCATAGAGGCGGGGCAGATAAATACTTTCACTTTCCATTCAGCACTTCCTAGATGTCACTGCTCCCCACACATTTCCCCAGTTCTCTTAACCATTTAATTGTGTAGCCAGGACATGGGGATAGACATTGGGTCCCCCATTCTGGTGCATAAACAAGATTCTGAGATGATACAAGGCTTGTCTTAATAACAGTGTCCACAAAATGGCTCCTGCCTGCTTGCTATAATTATGAATTCCCAGACTGAAGGAAACAAGATTAAAATAATTTATATAGTGCAATTAATGTTCATTTTGCTTGACTAATGTGATAAAATATGATTTTGAATATTTTCAATTCTTTAAGGTAACAATCCTTTAAAGACCAAATTTCGATTACACCACATAGTTTTCTGGCCTTGCCATTTCGGAAAATGGGATTCGAAAACTCAAATTTATGTTTTTAGTGATGGGCAAATGTTTTCACCTGCCACGGATTCGCTGCGAAATTCCGCATTTCAACCATCTGCAATTTTTTTTTCATGAAACTGTGGCAAAAAAAAAAAAAAAAAATCCCATAAAAAACACCCATTGACATTGAGATTGACATTGGCATTTGGACAGAAAAGTTGCCAAAAGAAAAACAGCCATTGTATTTGAAGTGAGAAAAATTGTCGCGCACATAAAGAAAAATTTACGTCCATTGACTACAATGCATTTTGCTAATTTTTTGCCATTTCATGAATTTTTGCACAGTTTCACAAATTTTTCAGGGAAGTGAAATGGGTAAGTTTCGCTAACTATAAATTAAGGAGTCTGGCTATTGTGCAGAGCTGGAAAGTTTAATAGCAGACGCCGGCCTTTTGTTATTGCACCGCCACAATGATATAAATGACATGGTAAAGGATTCACACATTGATGTGCTGCTAAAGTGCTGGGGAGGTGAGGACTAACTGTCAGAGGGAGAAGGGAAAATCTTCCACTTTAATAGAGACACAGAATGATAGAAACTGATGGCACCAATTGAATGCATTACACATCTAGATACAAGGGGGTCATGGTTTATTTTGCAAAGCTCTTATGCACTTTCCAAAATGAAGAATCAGTGAAGCAGAGAACAAAGTAGACAGCAGGGAGGACAATATGACCGGGGCCCTGTAGAGCTAATCATTGAGCCTGAGACTTCAGACCTTGAAACGATTAATGTATCTGGGGATTTACTGTTAAATATGGCTTTAAAACTAAGTTAACGTTTAGTTATAGAATAGCTAATTCTAAACAACTTTTCAATTGCCCTTTTTCTTTAACATGGATTTTAAATTATTTGACTTCTTCGGACTCTTTCTAACTTTCAAATATTGGGCCACTGACCCCATCTAATAAAACAAAATCTGCGTAAGGCTAGAAATGTATAGTTATGGCTAATTTTTATTACTCCTCTTTCTATTCAGGCCCTCTGCGACTCATAGTCCTGTCTCTTATTCAAATCAATGCATGGTTGCTAGGTTAATTTGGACCCTAACAACAAGATTAACTAAATAGCCCAAAACCCACAAATAATAAAAAAAAAGAGAACCAGTTGAAAAATTACCCCAGAACATCTCTCTCTATGTCGTACTAAGAATTAAAGGAGAAGGAAAGGTTAAAACTAAGCAAGCCTAATGACAAAGGTCTATATAAATACACCAGGAAACCCTCAGTAATTCTGATCAGAATCCTCTGTCAAAAGAAACACCACATTGCTTTCCTTCTATTGAGCACACATGGGCTTCTGTATCAGACTTCCTGCCTTCATCTTAAACCTCCTTGCCTGGGGCGTGAGCATGCTCAGTTTGCTCCTCTCCCTCCTCCCTTCTCTGCTGTAATCTGAGCCCAGAGCTATAAGTGAGCAGGTAGAGACTCAGGCAGGAAGTGATGTCACACCAAACTAATACTGTAGCTGCTATCCTAAACAAACAGAGAGACTTCTAGAGCTGTTTACTCAGGTATAGTGATGGGCGAATTTATTTGCCTGGGGCGAATTTGCGTCAAATTTCAGCGATTCGCCACCGGCGAATAAATTCACAAAACGGCAAGGAAATTCGCCTGGCGAAAATTCACAATGTGCGCCGGCGTCCAAAACGAGACGCTGGTGGCGTTTTGCTATTTATTTGCTGTTTTGCGAATCGAAAAGCCCCAGATTCGCCCATCACTACTCAGGTATGGTAAAACATTCTACAATATAAATAAATATTATATTCTATCTTGCCCTACTGCAGCTAATTTATTGGCAATAAAATGCCTCCATAGATTTCCTTCTCCTTAAAGGTCAACAATCATTTTATTATTATTAACAAGTCATGGGCGAATTGGCCGGCGTTCCGCTCAATTGTTTGCAAATTTCTAGAGAAATTTGCGAAACGGTGAAAAATTCACAAAACGCCACTGCATCTTGTTTTGGGTGCCATCAATAAATATTAACATATATTTATATAGCGCCAACATATTTTGCACTGCTGAACCCCATAACCACTTTTGCTGGACTACAGCTCCCAGCATGCCTTCACCTTAAAAATATGTAAAAGACTCGGTTGTGCACCTTTAAGTTAACCTTTAGTATTCTATAGAACAACCAATTCTAAGCACTTTAATTTTATTATAGTTATAGGTTTTTATTTATTTGCCTTCTTCTTCTGTCTCTTTACAGCTTTCAAACAGAGGTCACTGCCTGACCCCATCTAAATACAAATGCACTGTAAGGCTATAAATGTATTGTCATTGATACTTTGTTTTACTCATCTTTCTATTCAGAACTCTCCTATTCATATTCCAGTGTCTTATTCGAATCAATGCATGTTGCTAGGGTAATTTGGACCCCAGCAACCAGATTGTGGAAATTGCAAACTGGAGAGCTGCTGAATAAAAAACTAAATAACTCAAAAACCCCAAATGATAAAAAATGAAAACCAATAGCAAAATCATACTAAACGTTATTTTAAAGGTGCACAACCCCATTAAAGTATTGTGCGGTTGAAGACACTTCCATTAAATGTGAATGTGTGAGGTGCCGGCTTGCCATGAAAACCATAGAAAAAAAAAACGAAAAGTTGTTTCTAAAGAACTTTCTTTATCTTGTGCATGTTCTGTAGATGGGCGCTTGATACACTGTGCGTTATATACAGTATATCCCATAAATACCAGAAGTACCGGCCATGCATCAAAACACAGCGCATTTTATTCAGCTCCATTGGAAGTAAAAGGGATATTTATGATATTCAGGAGCAAATTTTACTGTTTATTTATTTATTTGTGTATTATTTCTTTGTTCTCTTACTGCAGACACTCCTATAAATTCTGCTGTGTTATTGCCTGTCGACTCTGCTTATATCTGAGAAGTAATATTTCTTTGCAGTAACAAATGTAACCTAAACAAGTATTTGTGGGTAGAGAGTGGCGGTGCATCTGAATAAGAGCCTGTGCTGGAGGAGAGTGACCAGCATCCAGGGGTGTAACCACAGAGTCTCTGCAGCTGCAGAGTGGCTCAGACATACCTCCCAACATTCTGGATGTAAAAAGAGGGACAAAAAGTTTTTATGCCCACAGCACGTCAAAATTGTTGTGACCACGCCCATTTTTGAAGCCGCACCCCCTAATTACCATATGTATTTTACTAAATTCGACAGGTTATGAACGTTTGAAAATATTTATCTTTATCTAAACTGTTACAATTACTTATTTTCTTATCTCTAAAGTGTTACAAAGCATCTTATTTGCACCTATTAGCTGTTCTGGACTCTCTGCCAAAAGCCAATTAAGTTAAAATCTTTGCTTCTTTTTCTGGCTCTTCAGTGCAGAGAAAAGAGGGACTTTCCAGTACAAATGAGGGACAGTGGGTTGAGCTCTCAAAAGAGGGACTGTCCCTCCAAAAAAGGGACAGTTGGGAGGTATGGCTCAGGCAGGGGTGTAACTACAGGAGGAGTAGGGAGTGCAATTGGGCCAGAGCCTGCACCCCCTACAGGGCCCAGGGGGGCAGGGCTGGCCGTACCAAGTGAGGGGCCCAATTGGAACCATTTTGGTGGGGCCCCCTAGAAGGAACTTTGCTGTCTGTCGCAGGGTCACAGAGCTGGATGGGCAAATAGTGCTGCTTTACCCTCTGTCCAAGTGATGGCTTCCAGTTGGGGATAGGGGTAGGCTGGGCAACTGGGGAATTAAGGGAATAGGAATCAGAGCTCGCACTGGAGCGGGGCCCCCATAAGTGCGGGGCCCAATTGGGCCAAATTGGTCCAATGTGCTTAAAACCGTCCCTGCAGGGGGGAGCACGCACCAAAAGACAAAGTACAAAAATTTCAATCCCTCAAAATGAAACCCAGCATCCATACACACTCACCTCCATAATTTCATCAACAGAATCAGCATCACAACATCACCCGGCAGTGCATTCCACAACCTCACTGTCCTCACTGTCCTCATAAATGAAATTTCTTCTAGTCTGAAGGGGTGGCCTCTGGTGCGGTAATCCTCTTTATCACTGCCGGGCCAAGTCAGCTGGGTGTGCTAGGCAACCCGACCGACTACGTTACCCCCTGCTGAGTACGTGTGAATGTGCGGCCTGTGGTGTTTATACAAATGGCCTGCGGGTGTCACTGTGCACATTACTTGTGCTCTGCAGATACAGAGGACTTACTGTACAGCTTGGAAAGTGAAAGTAGGAAGTAAGGCAGTTGTGTAATGGTTGCATGAATCTGTTAATAAAGCAGTTACACCCTCCTTATTCTCGGCTACCAAAACATAACAAACGCAGCAGTCTGCAGCTTTTCTACTAAACCCTGGTGAGCCTACCATATAGGGTTGCCTCCTGTCCGGTTTTGACCCGGACAGCCCGGTTTTTTGAAGGGCTGCCCGGGTCAATACTTCCTTCCCGGTTTTCCAAATAAGGAAAACCGGGCGGGATTAGCTTGATTGACGCAGCGATTGGCATATCGGCAATCGTGTTGTCATACCTCCACCCCATGATGTCATGGCCCGACCACCAATGTCACGGGCCTGCCCACCAACATCACGGGCCCGCCCCCTTGTCCGGGTTCAGCCACAGCAAAAGGTGGCAACCCTACTACCATACCTTTTACTGCTTGGATCCGTATGTTTGATAATTACATTATTGTTGCTGACCAGGGGGAGATTTCTGCAGCTAGAAAGCATGCTTTACTTATTCACTGCCTGGGGGCAGAGGGACAGCATATATTCTATACATTACCATTACCTGATGATACTTATGAAACTGCTCTTACTGCTATAAAGAACTTTTTTGTGCCAAAAGTAAATGTGGTTGCTGAAAGATATAAATTCCGCCAATGTGGACAATGTAATGGTGAATCCACAGAACATTTTGTAGCAGCTTTGAGAGAGTTGGTTGTTACCTGTGAGTTTGGGAATCTAACAGATGAAATGCTAAGAGACCAAATAGTGGAAAAAAAACAAACTCACCATGCATTAGAGAGAATAAGATTTAACCCTTGCAAAGGCTATTACAGTTGCTAGCCAAATTGAAACAGCTGTGGCAAATGCTAAAACTCTCAGTCAGGGAACTGCTAGGAATGTACAGATTGTGAATTCAAACAGGCAAAATAGAGTGCTAAGGAAAGGGATTCACTGCAAAACCGTGCAACAAATACAAATAAAAAAATACTGCTTTCGCTGTGGTTCAACACAACACCTTGCAAACTATGCTAAATGTCCTGCCAAAGCTATACAGTGCAGCAAATGTTTAAAATCAGGTCACTTTTCTGGGGTCTGCCGTAGTTTTGTTAAAGATGTTCATGAACTCACTACTACAAATGTTACAGTATTAAGTGTGGATAAAGCTGGTACATTTCTTCCAGACAAGTTTATATGCACTGTCAATGTCAATACTGCTTCTGCTGACAAGGGACACTCCATTAACCTGATGCTTGATACAGGTTCAGCTGTTTCTATACTACCACAGGATATTTTCTTGAAACACTTTGCAAAAGATACGCTTGTTGCACCTGCCCTGAGACTGGTCAGTTACTTATAGGATCCAGTCCCTGTGCTTGGTTGCTTGCCAGTGACTGTACAATTTACTGTAAATCAAATACTGAAAAATGTGACTTTTACTTTGTGAATAAGGGTACTGCTATACTTGGAAGGGATCTCTTTGCTGCATTAAACCTACAATTAGTGGATGGTCTCATTACTACAGCACCAGTGCCTGCCACACAGCCAGTGTCTAAAATTTCACCACAAAGCAACACATCACTGTGCTGTGCAAAGAACTTTGTACACAAAGTTAAGTTGAGACCAGATGTAAAACCAGTATGCCAGAAATTGAGATGATTGCCCTACTCTATAAGGGAGACTGTCTCACAGGAACTAAAGAAACTGGTAGAGCAAGATGTGATTGAAAAATCAGAATCCTCTGAATGGGTTTCACCAATTGTTGTAACAAAAAAGAAGAAAACTGGAAGTATTCAATTGTGTGTTGATCTCCGTGAACCTAACAAAGCAGTTGTTATGGATAATCATCCCTTGCTACACATAGAGGAAATATTTTCTGAACTTCGAGGAGCAAAATTCTACTAATTTCTACTCTGAATCTTTAGAGTGCTTATCATCAAGTATTACTGCATGAGGAAAGCAGAAACCTCACTGCATTTATCACCCATGATGGTTTGTTCCGGTTCAAGCGTGTACCTTATGGATTGGCTTCAGCACCGAGTTGTTTTCAAAGACTGATGTCGTCTATACTCCATGGCATACCTGGTGTACAATTCTACTTGGATGATATAATTGTCTACGTTCCAACTATGGATGTTCCTGACGAAAAGGTCATGAAATGCATTGATTCTGCAGGACTCAAACTGAACCTTTCCAAATGCCACTTCAGACAAACTCAGCTGTCATTTCTGGGTCACATAATTTCACAAGATGGATTACGGCCTGACCCTGACCATGTCAACGCAGTTACACAAGCACCTACTCCATCTGATTTCCAGACCTTACAAGCTTTCTTACGTCTTACTTCTTGGTATTCTAAGTTTATTCCCAACTATGCTTCAGTTGTGGAGCCACTCCGTGGAACTACCACGTGGAATTCTGGTGTGGTCAGAATCTGCTCAACATAGCTTTGAAATAGTGAAAGAGCTAATTTTGAACAGTCCAGCGCTAGCTTTTTTTTATCCTGCAGTACCCACTGTGGTTACTACAGACGCTTCAGATTATTTCGTTGGTGCAGTTCTCACACAGATCCATGCAGACCATACCGAGAAAACTGTTGCATTTGCATCCAGAACACTTTCAGAGACAGAGACAACAGAGACAACTGTTGAAAAAGAAGCTCTAGCATGTGTTTGGGCAACAGAAAATGGAGAACCTACCTATGGGGTAGAGAATTTACATTATGCACTGATCATAGCCCTTTAATGCGTAAAGCTAGATGGTCAGCAAGGCTACTGAATTTCAACAACAAAATGCGATACAAACCAGGTTTGAAAAATGTTACTGCTGATTGCTTGTCACGTTTACCTTTACCTACAGATTCTGATACGCTGGATGAGGACATAGAAGTTGTAGCACTGAGTGATATATTATCAACTACAGTTACGGCTGCTGATTTTAAGCAAGCTTGCCTCACAGGTCCAATTCAAGTAAAACTACAGGACATCTTACAAAGCAAATGGCCAAATGCTGAGAAGAAACTCAGTCCTGATCTTCAACCTTACTACAGGATTAGACACAAATTGTCCTTAGTAGATGGCTATGTTGTCCAGGGAGCTCACCGTTTATTGGTACCAGAAACCTTGAGAGAAAAGCTTATACAACTTGCACGTGAGAGTCATCAAGGAATTGTACGTACAAAACAAAGACTACGAGAACTATACTGGTGGCCAGCAATGGATGCTGATGTGGTAACTGCCATTCATTCTTGTGTTACTTGTCAGAATCATGACAAAACAGCTATCACACATACACCACCACTTCAACCAGTATCATTTCCTGATACAGCATGGGAAAAACTTAATATTGACGGCCCTTTTGTAGATGTTCCTATAGACTGCAGATTTGCTATAACTCTGATAGATAATGGCCCGAAATTGCATTTGTTTTTCATGTAACATCAGCTACCGTAATAACATTTCTGTCTACAGTCTTCAGCAGAAAGGGAAATCCAAAGGAGATAATATCCGACAATGGACCACAGTTTGTCTCATATGAGTTTGAATCCTTTCTGAGAGAGAGGAATATTATGCATAGGAAATCTTCAATGTATTACCCACAAGCAAATGGAGAAGTGGAGCGATTCAAGCACTACAGACAGCAAATCTTACTGGGAAATCTTGGAAAGTATTTACAACAGAGTTCCTACACAACTACAGAGCAACATGCCATGCAACAACTCAATCGTCTCCAGCTGAATTATTACATGGCAGACAGATGTACACTAAAGTTACATGTTGAAGACATCAAACTTCCACCAAAAACGGTTCCTACAAACTCATCTACTGCTGACATTGTCAAAAGTCACCAAGCCAAATACAAGGCTTACACTGATAGAAAACATGGTGCACTTTCAGCCTGGATCTTTAGTCATAATTAAGAAACCAGGAACACTGAAACAAGGACAATCTAAATTTTCCAGGAACACTGAAACAAGGACAATCTAAATTTTCAAGTGGCTACACCACTTGAAGTGAGATGTCTGATGGACGCATATGGAATGCAAGTCGTCTTGCTCCTGCTAGATATGACTTTGCAGACATTCCATTTGATGAAGGACATTTTCCTATCCCTAATGCCAACTGCAATAGGCCTGAAGAAAATGAACCTATAAGGCGTAGTGAGAGAATCAGAAAACTACCTTCATGGACCCAGGACTATGTGATGTGAATAATGTATATTATTGTTTTAAGATGCATTGTTGTTGTTTGTTATATTTGTCCAAATGCTTTCCTACTATAGGGGGAATATGTGGTGTTTATACAAATGGCCTGCGGGTGTCACTGTGCATATTACTTGTGCTATGCAGATACACAGGACTTTCTGTACAGCTTGGAAAGTGAAAGTAGGAAGTAAGGCAGTTGTGTAATGGTTGAACCTGTTAATAAAGCAGTTATGCCCTCCTCATTGTCGGCTACCAAAACATAACTTATGCATGGAAGATCGCCAGTGCAGAGGACGTGCGAGCGCACACCCTGCATCACTCTGCACTGCTGCCATGGCTTCGGGACACTGGTTTGAACTAGGGGAAGGCGTCAGAAGCAGCACGTGACTGGCGTCCCTCTACCTTTGCACCGAAACTGGCAAAAAAATTCGGCAAAAAAAAATTCGCCGCGCAAAAACGAGTCGCTCGTCGTTTTTGACGCGACGCGAAAATTACGTGACGCGTCGGAAACGACGCAACGCGCGTCAAAAACGACGCGGCGCGCGTCAAAAACGACGCGTGACTCGTTTCGCGAATCGGCGAAATATTTGCGAATTTCTCTGGAAATTCGCGAATTTTTCGGCGAAGCGAAACGCGGCCGTTTCACCCATCACTACCTGTGAATTATTACAGGTGGTGTGATCTGTGATGTCCATATACCTGCACTCTGCCCTTATGCCAGATTGTGGCAGCCCCACAGCCCCTGCCAACTGAGCCAGATCCAGGAAGAAGAGAAGAAGGCTCCATGAAGAATTGGTTAGAAGAGAAGATGGCCCCTGTGAACATCGCTGGAGGGGACCTGCATGAAGGGGTAAGTAGGGACTTAGGGGCAATAGCCCAGGGGGAGAGGTAGGCTGGGTGGAGGAGGGAGGGGGCCTAGGGTGGGGGGTTGAAGTTAGCGCCTGGGGGTTGAATTCCCCCAGGTCCTCTGCACTCAACCCATTATCAATATATGTAAATCACTGAGACATTTTGTGCATACAGCTACTAAAAATGCCTTACCCTTTAAACAAAACAGGGATTGTTTGTCCATATATTGCAATATATTTAAGCTGGCCAACTACGTCAAAGTCATCCCATATCTTGCCCGTCCTACTCTCAAATTGCATCTGATTCATTAAGAATTCTATTGCTTCATTATACATTTTACAAAGGGACTAAGTTTTACCTGCAACTTACTTGCTGCTTTCAAAGTAAAACTCCCAAACTTGGTTGCCCTTTTATTAGACACCTTTATCAGAGGTATAATTTTCATGCACATCCACCCAGCACACAAAGTGGAGACCCATTAAGAAGAATTCTGCCTTCTGTGCATGCGTCTTCATGTATTTTATTTTATCAGTTCAGGAGGCTGAAAATATATTTTTTCAACTTCATTATAATACACACAAATGCTCTATTAAGCATCTCGTAACAGTTGCTTAGTGATATTAGGTCACATGACTCACTGAAGCATCTGTACTATACAGAACTTATCCAAACAACAATGTAAAATGTTTGCAATTTACATCATCAGGTTTTCTTGTGTTTTTTTTGATAATTGCAGTTTTATGCTACTAGACAATATATGATAAGAACCAGTGGTGTAACTAGATATTACTGAGCCCCACAGCAAATAATTTTTCAGGCCTCCAAAATGTCTAGAGGTTGACTTGTTTTACCAATAGTTATTATAGGGATGCACCAAATTCACTATTTTGGATTAGGCCGAACCACCGAATCCTTTGTGAAAGATTCAGCCGAATACCAAACTGAATCCAAATCCTAATTTGCATATGCAAATTAGGGGTGGGAAGGGGATTACATTTTTTATTACATGATTTCCCTCCCCACCCTTAATTTCCATATGCAAATTAGGATTCAGATTCAGTTCAAGCAGAGGTATTTGGATGAGGCCGAAGTAGACTTAAAGGGGTTGTTCACCTTTGAGTGAACTTGTAGTATAATGTAGAGAGTGATATTCTGAGACAATTTGCAATTTGTTTTCATTTTTTATTGTTTGTGGTTATATAGATATTTAGCTTTTTATTCAGCAGCTCTCTAGTTTGCAGTGTCAGCAATTTGGTTTCTATGGTACACATTACCCTAGCAACCCTGCATTGATTTGAATAAGAGACTGGAATATGAATAGGAGAGGGACTGAATAGAATGATAAGTAATAAAAAGTGGCAATAACAATACATTTGTAGCCTTACAGAGCATTTGTTTTTAGATGGTGTCGGTGACCCCCATTTGAAAGCTGCAAAGAAACAGAAGAAAATTGAAAATCATTAAAAAACTATGAAAAATAAATAATAAAGACCAATTGAAAAGTTTCTTAGAATTGGCCCTTCTACAATATACTAAAAGTTAACTTGAAGGTGAACCACCCCTTTAAGGTATGAAAATTCAAATTACGGAAAGATCTGTTATCCGGAAAACCCCAGGACCCGAGCATTGTGGATATATATATATATGTATGTATCTATGTGTGTGTGTGTTCTCCCTTTTCATGGTCTTTCAACTCTTTCAAAAAAGGGATTTCTAGGTTTTTCTATATTTGTAGATTTGAAGATTTCTGACCATGATCTATAATTGATATATTTTTTTTTTGTTTCCAGTGGCTTTCAGCAAGTCAAGATATTATCAAGGAAATTCCATTAAAGAGAATGGTCCTGAGCTTTGACAGACTGTGAGTTTAAATTACATGCTTCTGTTTGATGGGCTTCAAAACCTTTAGTCGCAATGTAATGTCTAGGTGTTGAAAAAGAAAAAGTCATTTACTGATCAATGCCATTTGTCCAGAAAAATGGTATTGTGCTATTTTGTTAAATGTTTTTGTGTCTGAGAAGGATGACATCATCAATGGCACTTTAGACGTGCGAAGTGTACTTATCCCATTAAAGGGGCGGGTCGCCTTCAAATTACATTTTTAGCATGATGCAGATAGTGAGACCATTTGTAACTGGCTTTTATTAATTTTTTTTTGTGGTTTTTGAATTATTTAGCTTTTGGTTCTGCAGCTCTGCAGTTTGGGATTTTAGCAGTTATTGCTAGGGTCCCTAAAAACCACCCAGCGGTTTGAATAAAAGGCCCAAGGTGTGTATAGCAGAGCTCCTAAACAGAAACATAAGTAATAAAAATGAACAATAACAATAAAATTGTATCTTCAAAGAGCAATCATTTTTTTTGGCTTCTATGGCCAGTGACTCCCTTTTAGGGGGTCTCACCTTTTGGGGGCCCTAAATTGAATTTGTTTCAGAGGAAGCAGACCCTGGGGGTATAGGGGACCCAACTAGGCCCTAATTTATGAGAAATGTAATGTTATTTGATAAAAAAGGACAACCTCTGGACATGTTAGGGGCCCTAAAAAGAATTTGCTGTGGAGCCCAATTGTATCTAGTTACACCAATGGTTCCCTGCTATCATTAAACCAAATGTGGAAACCATCCTCTTTTTGTTTTGAGAAAATCTGATGGCCAGCATGCCACTTCTCTCCAATTCCAAGGTTATATATATATAACAGCTCTACACACTGTCTCAGTTGTTATAGGATAGCAGCTACCATATTAGTTTGATGTGACATCACTTTCTGCCTGAGTCTCTCCCTGCACAGGAAGTCTGATACAGAAGCCCATGTGTACACAATAGAAGGGGGTAAAAAGTGGTGTTTCTATGGAAAGAGGACACAGAGCAGCATTACTTTGAGGGTTTACTGGTTTATTCATATAGACCTTTCTGATAAAGCTTACTTAGTTTTAACCATTCCTTCTCATTTAGCAGGGAACAGTTCCTTTATGCATCTCATGGAACTCTGTTTGCAGGGTCGGACTGGGGGGCCCAGGGCCCTCCTCCGGCCCCCCTAGAGATACTCCATATGCGCTGCTCCTTATGTGCATCCGTCCCCCCGAAAAAGCGCTGTGCAGATAACTCTGTGCCGAAAATTGTTATTTCTCTTCTTCTTGTAGGGTCGAGAGAGGAAATCTGGCCTGGTGGTGGCCCATGTGGGCCAGGGTCCACCAGGTTTTTTTCCCGGGTGTCTCGCCGGGCCAGTCCGACCCTGTCTGTTTGTGGAACTCAAGTCTGGTTTTCTCTTTTTGTCTTTCTGTCTCTCTAAAGGGTTCTATATGACTTCCCTGAAACTCAGATGTTCTCCCTGATAATAACACTGTTCACTAGGGGCAGCCACAGACTGGGAAGGACTGGGGAGATTGGTGGAAACCCAGTAACCTCTGCTCACCCTACATAACAAATATTATGCTGTTTGTCTGTTTCCTTTGGCAATGTTTCAACAGCTTAATAATTAATTAATATTATAAGGAAGCTATGACTAATGAAATGCAGTTATGTGTTAGAAATAACAGTATGTTACTGCTGGCGTGAGTTAAAAATAGAAGGGACTTGTGTGTGTGTTGGGGAGAAGGCTTTTAACATTTCCCCCCTATATCACTAAAACACTTGCAAGTTTTGGGAACCACCGACAGCTTCCTTCCATCCCTCCTTGAGTTACTTTCCAGTCATAGGCGGCAATCTTGAATGCAAAGCATGAGAAGAACACATTAAGCCTCAGGATGTGAAAATATCCAAACAATTCACCTGCTTGGCACAAATTGCATCAGAGCTTTTTCCCTGCTGTTAGCACTGAAATTTATTGCAGATTGTCAAAGTTCTGTATTGAAGAAAATGATCATGAAAAGACAAGCAAATTGCTAGCTTTTACAACCACATAAACTCACCGACCCCCTACTTTCCCCCTCTGCAAAACCGATCTGCATCGCATTAAACCACATCCATAATTCATACGACTAGGAGAGCTTTTTTTGTTTTTTTTTTTATATTTTTTACCACTCTCAGGTTCGTTGTTCTCTATAATTGATGGCTGTGTGAAACAATAGTGTTTGGTATTCAGAACTCATTTAGTGTTTAAGTCAATTGACCAGTGGTGGTGGTGCCAGTGTGAGTCAAAAAGGTTTGTGTTTATGTTTACAAACACACATGAGGATACACACACACACACCTACGCTACATCAATAGCATGAAAACAGTGCATGTTTCATATTAAAGGAAAGGTAAATCTTTGCTTTACTTTTTTTCATGCCTCCATGACTCTGGTTTTAAATATGGATGCAAGACGATTCTCCAAAGAGAATAATCAGAACTACATTGGACATCAGTAATTGAGGTCACACCACTATTAAGTCTACATGTGTCCCTTGGATCTCTTGTACCGTAGAAGGAATGAGCCGATATCCAGAATTAGGTTGGCATGAGTCCCAATGAGTGACCAAATAGGACTGGTAAAATGTTATTAGTCGTAGGGGTTGCTTTCCCTACTCTGTTTGTCTTCACCCATAGGGGTAGATTTATCAAAGAGTGAAGTTAAGAGTGAAGTTCCGCCACTAGAGGGAAATTCCACAGCTCTCTATTCATTTCTATGGGATTTTTGAAGGCGTATTTATCAAAGGTTGAAATTTCATGTCAACCCATTGATAAATAGGCCTTTCAAAATCCCATAGAAATGAACTGAGAGCTGCGGAATTTCACTCTAGTGGCGGAACTCTTTGATAAATTCACCCCTTAGAGTAGATTGCTTGGACACTTCTCCAAAGCAGAGTTACCACCTTTCCTTGCTTAGGAAACCAGACAGGGGGAAGGTGGATGATGCTAATAGGGTGGAGGGATGGTATCAGGGTGCATGATAGTGATGTTTGTGGGTGGGATAATGAATAGTGATGGGCAAATCTGGGGCGTTTCGCCGCAATTTCATGAATTTCTAGTAGAAATTAGCAAAACGGCAAAAGTTTGGTAAACGCTACGTCTCATTTTTGGACACGGGTGTCCATTTTTGGACACCAGTGTCCATTGCCGGCTTCCGTTTTTGGAACACCGGCAATGGGCGCCAGCGTCCAAAAATGAATGCCCTTGTCCTAAAGAGACGTAAGGTAAAATTTTTCTGGCGTTTCGCGAATTTAGTTGCCTGTGACGATTCGTGGGAATTCGCCGCAAATTCGCCCATCACTAATAAAGTCTTGAACTAGAAATCCAAGTACAAATTGAACATGCAGCAAGCCTTCTCCAAAGAAGCAATGCAGAGATCACTTAGGTTTGTTGCGCTGATATTACCCCTTGCCCTCATGCCTCCAGGACAGCCCAACCACCTGGATGTAGGGTTAAATGCAGGTAAAATAAATATTGGCTCTTTCTATAACATTGGCACTAGTAGGGGCCCTAAAAATATCTCCACTGAATATTGCAGGATCCTATGACATATAGAACATATCTATTTCTAAACTTACTCTTTACACGTCAGTGGGTTGGTGTCTAAAACGTGACTCCCTTAAATCCTGAAGTCAGTGGACTCCAACTCATAAACAGAATGCAGGTTTATGGTTTCGACCACATGCCAATGCAAACGTTGATTGATTTCTTTCTGCCCAGTGAGTCAATACTCATGGGAGTGGAAACCAATGCTGACGATTGGTGATTGATAGTGATGGGCGAAAAATTCGCGAAACGAGTCGCGGGACTCTTTTGACGCGCGTCGCGGCAACTTTGACGTGCGTAGCGTAGTTTACGACGCGTCGCGTCATTTTCGTCACGCGTCGCGTAGTTTTCGGCGCGTCGCGTAGTTTTTGACGCGCGACTCGTTTTTTCGGCGAGATTTCGCTTGGCGAAATTTCGCTGGTGATTCGCGAATTTATTCGCCAGCGGCAAATCGCGGGAATTCGCCGCGAATTCGGCCCTGGCGAATAAATTCGCCCATCACTAGTGATTGATCAGTAAGTTGGCTCAGTGGACAACAGTTCTTTCTTGTATCTCTGACTCTGACTCCAACTTGGGTTTTGCACTATATGCAACAAATTTGCTTGTTGAGACTGTGTGAGTTTCTTCCAGGTAAGTTTTCCTCCGTACTCCAAAAACATTTTTTTAGAGTTTTAGAATATAGTGGTTAAACGGATACTGTCATGGGAATTTTTTTTTTTTCAAAATGTATCAGTAAATAGTGCTGCTACAGCAGAATTCTGGACTGAACCCTGTTCCTCAAAGGAACAAACAGGTTTTTTGTATTTCATTTTGAAATCTGACATGGGGCTAGACATATTGTCAGTTTCCCAGCTGCCCCCAGTCGTAACTTGCTGATAAACTTCAGTCACTCTTTATTGCTATACTGCAATATGGAGTGATATCACCCACCTCCCCCCACCTCCAGCAGCCTAATAAAAAAAGAATGGGAAGGTAACCAGACAGCAGCTCCCTAACACAAGATAAGAGCTGCCTGGTGGATCTACACTTGCTGGTTCAGGAAGGCAATATTATATTGTAGAATGAATTATTTGCAGTGGCTCCTCATAAAATTACCTTATTTTGCAGGATCCTGCTTGGTTGGGGACTTTCTGAAAAGGCAAGGTTGGGACATTAATTTTTTGGGGTGGGCTGTTGATGTCAGGGGTGGCACTAAGAAACAGCATCTCGTGATTGGCTAAATTAGGTAATGTCTTGCCCTGGTTTCAGACTTCTGAAATCTAGATAGGCAATCGTGAACTGGCCTATCCAGGTAGCAGACAGGTGATGACCTTAGCAGGGACTGGTGTGAATTATGTATAATAGCTGCACAAAGAGAGATTTATATTGGTATTGGTGTCTGCTGTCATGCATGGAACACACAAATCTGCACTGCATGCCCAATGCAATTTAACAAGCCAAGTAACATATAAAAATTGCTTTCAGTGGTACGAAGCAGTGTGGGAATCCCATAGCAACCACTCCACACAAAGTAGATCCATGATTTAGAGCAGTAGCCTCCAACCTTTTTCACCTGTGAGGCCACATTCAAATGTAAAAAGAGTTGGGGAGAAACAAAAGCATGAAAAAGTCCATTGGGATGCCCAAAAAGGGTTGTGATTGGCTATTTGGTAGCCCGTATGTGGACTGGCAGCCTAAAGAAGACTCTATTTAGCAGTGCACCTGGTTTTTATACAACCAAAACTTGCCTCCAAGCCAAGAATCCAAAAATAAGCAACTGATTTGAGGTCACTGGGAGCAACATCCAAGGGGTTGGTGAGCAGCATGTGGCTCATGAGCTAATGGTTGGGGATCACTGATTTAGACGTAAGTGGTTGCCAATGCTCAGATCCCATGTAATCGCTCCCATGGAGTTTCACAGGTGACTAGTCGGATTGATTGCGTGCATTAAACACTAACTAGTCGGATTGATTGCGTGCATTAAACACTAACTAGTCGGATTGATTGCGTGCATTAAACACTAATGTGCATGAGGACTACGGACTTTTTTTTAGATGCCAGTCTTTATTTCCGCATTGGCATTTCACTGATTGATGATTTCAGCTTCCATTTATGGTCTTATTTCAGGCAACTGTCAGCTTATTAAATCACCTAGGTATGGTTTATGGCAGATTTCTTCTCGGTGAGTCCTATTGTTTTCTCCCCTCAAGCAAGCTGCACGGAAAAGAAAATCAAATTAGTAAAATGGAACAGTTGGCGATGTATGTAGCAGAGTGAGCTCAGGATAATAAGCTAAGAGAAAGGAAGAGATTGTGAAATCCCGAACAAATGGGCACGGTTATTCGAATAAGGTAATAATATTTTGAATAATGTACCACCACCTGCTTTAAAGGAGAAGTACAGTTAAAATTCCTTTGGGGGGGAACTAAAATTATCTGTAACCCCTGTGTATATAATTACTCATCTGATACCCCTGGATGCCACTCCTTATAGAAGACTACTGCTCCTGCCTTGGATTTTTCTCTGCAGTCTTCTTCACTGCTTTACCAGATTTCCACACTGACATTTTTTTTTTAAATACAACTTTGGTTTGGCCTCGTAGGGCTGGATTATTTTGTTAATCCTATGCTTTCCTGTATTCTAACCACTGAATTTACCTGTAATAATACTCTACCATTATGATCTCATTGTGCTACCTGCAAGTTGTCATGGAACATTGCCTCTTGGGTCTGCACTCCCTTCTGAGTGATGTAGTGTGCCCAATGGGCAGTTGTTTTCTCCATAATCTGGGAAAATGATCAGAAGCCTGAATAAGATAAAGTTACAATTATTAGGAAAAATCAGGGACTTTACTAGAAGACTCAGATAGATGGGTTTATCTGAAGTGTCCTGCGTTCCCCTGCGGCTGAACGCAGCCAAACGGAACTCAGGTAACAAACGCCCGTGTGTAAGGGCCCTCAAGCTGTCTGTAATTTAAGTGTTCCCTTTGTAAAGAGGCGCAGTGAAGTGCAATCCCTACTCTTATAGGGCAGAACTACATGGATGATTTTGGCCGTTTTCGATGGAGCCTGCGACTTATCGCATGTGTTTTGACTCCCAGCGTCGGATGCTCCGAAAACTGACAAAAATCATTTGTTTAGTTCTGCCCTTAAAGTTTGAGATTGAAGTTGGTCTACAGACTGAATTATTGCTAAACTGGTGCCTGGTAGGCAGATGGTTTAGTTACCCTTGAATCTGTTTGCTCATTATTCTTCTTAAAGGCACACTAAACCCTACTGCACTGCTCTACTCAACCACACTTTACTCCCAGCATAATTAAACATATACAGCATGCTGGGTAGTCCAGCAACATCAGGGTTGTAGTCTTAAAGCAATATTACACAATAAAACTTCCTCCAGCTCTCCAGAGTCAAGGGCAGCATTAAAATGCAAAATAATCTTCCAGTGAGAATCCCAGCTGATCTTCATAAACCTGACTCAGAGTTCTTTATTCCTGCATTCGGAGCTGGAAACATTAAGTACAGTTCCCCAGCACTGAACAACCTGTGCTTTATCCCCTTTATGCTTGATTCCAGTGTAATATAATGAAATAAAAAAAAAAAAATCTCTGTATATAACAGCAAGATGACTGACATAGTGCTGAGAATCAGAATTCTGACTGGTTGATTGTCATCTGTAATTAGGTTTTAGGTGATTGGTATTCTCATTGGTGAACTGGTTGCCATGTCTAATTGTGTCTATATGGGAAACCTTTATGGGAGGTTTAGCATCCCTTTAAAGGAGAACTAAGCCCCCCACCCTACATAGACCCCCTCCCTCCATAGACCCCCTCCCTCCTCCTCCCCAGCCAAACTGCCCCCCCAGTCAAATACCCCTACCTCTTTACTTACCTCTCACCGCAGATCCCAGTGTCGGAGTTCACAGCAGCCATCTTCTTCGCCTTCGGTAATCTTCGCGGCAGACCTGCGTTTCCCTGCATGCGCAGTTGGAGCAATTTCCAGGCTCTGGACAACTGAGCATGCACCGAAACTCATGGGAATTGCCAAAATAGCCAGAAGAAGACACAAAAATTACTGAAGGAGAAGGAAATGGCTGCTTTGAACTCCAATGCTGGAATCTCTGGTGAGGGGTAAGTAAAGAGGTAGAGGTATTTGCCCGGGGTGGGGCAGTTCAGCTGGGGGGAGGAGGTGGGTCTACATGGGGTGGGTTAGAGTTTTTTTAAATTGGTTTAGTTCATCTTTCAGTGCTTTAAAAGGTTAAGCTTAGTTTTGTTTGTTTTGCTTTAGCAACACAATGAGCATGTGCAGTGTCACTGACACTCAAAATATGGCCTAACAAGTTCCAAGATGGCAAAAGTCTGTGGACACTTTGTTGGGTGGATAACTACTGTTATTCATCTGCTGGACCTCCCTTCTGGTACAATAAGTGCAGTATATAATATACCATATTTGTTTTTACATACATACATACATCTCCTCTTGGAGTCTGAATTTTAACAGTGTTAAAGTGGGGCCGACACTAGAAATCACAGGTCCAATAAAACAAACTTTTGGGGCCCCCCTGGGTCCTATCCACCCAGGCCCTGCCCCAGATCTGCTGGTTCGGGGCTTCGTAAGGAGCGTCACAGCTTCAGATCTGTCAGGGGGGGTCTGGCTGTTCGAAAAGTGCCCCCCTTCAGGCCCGGGCCCACCCTGATGGCGGCCCTGGTGCTAAGCCGCCAATGTTTTAGCCACAAACGTGTTCATAATCCACCCATGACCCTCCTATTGTGTTATAATTATCAGGTAGGCTAGGCCTAATGACTAAAAGAACATGGTTTTTGGAATATTCCTTAGGAGAAAGAATATATAGTTTTCCCTATACCCCTTTCTTTCCTATTCCCCTACATCCCCATTAGCATTCCACTGTTCTCAGCACAATCATGACGGTGGCTTTATTAATTAAATCTGGCCTGTTATAATTAGTATCGTTGCTAAAATGTCTCTCGTTTGCTACATTTATTAAAGGGCCTGACAACCATTCCGATTTACTTGGACGGCTGAAAATCCCTCACTCTCCTTAGAATGAATGTGACCGGCCTGATGGATAGATCTATCAATATAGAGGGGGGTCTGCAGGAAGATATATTGCAAGTTGTTCCAGAGGTGCTGGGATGAACATGTTCTAACCAAGAGGCACATAATCGATGCGCTCAGCCGGAGATAACTGCATTAACTGCCTGGGAGAAGAACAGTTAAAAACTTGGATACATTTCCATTTATATACCTCGGCTGCACAATACAGATGCGTTTTTATATTTATTGGACCTAAGCTTGAGATCCTTGGTTCTCCTCTCGCATCAGACTTTCGGCTCAGTCCATGAAAACATAATCTTGTTTTGATTAGAATTTTGCTGAAGTTACACAAAAAGGAGGTTGGCATTCACTGCAACTGTCTAAATATATAACGTTCCCGATGATTAATTGCTTCCTTGGCTTCCCGTGCTCTCTCGTTGCATCCAGAGAGCTCTACAGAGGGTCACAGTAGGCAGAGATGACTTGGGAGCTCAGTCATGTGATACTGGTTCAGTTCTGCACCTGCAAACTTGGAACAGAACTTTTCTAAAAAGCCTTACAGGGGTTGTCGGACCCCAAAATTTAGCATTAGCAACTTTCCAAGGAACATTCATGGTACAGCTGCAATGGTTTTTTTTTTACTCTAACTGGAAACCAGTATCACATAGGGAGACTACTGTAGAATTTGTGCCTCTACCTGGTCAGCTATGTTTGTTATTTTTATCCCAATTTTCTTGCTGGTTCTCATCACTCCTTCCTATTTCTCACAGCAAACAGATTCCAGTTTAAGCAAAGCTGCTTGCTAAAAATAAACGACTTTGTTGGTCGATGGTTTTAATTTTCATATATATATATGATGTCTTTGGTTAGATGAGAAAAGCCACATTCTTTCCTAACACATTCACAATCCAATCATTTGCTTCCAGGCAAGGAACCCGGCGCCATTTTTTACTTATAAAGCCAACAGATCAAATCATACAAACAAAATCAGCCCATAACTGATGAACCGAATATTAAATAGAGGGAAGCCACCATGCTTTCATCATTATTCATACAGGTTCACCAAAAGGCTGTATTATTTTCCTGTTCTAATTTTTGTTTGGTAACTGTTCGTCTGTCTATCAAACAGCCCTGCAGACAGATATGTAGCAGTTAAAGGGGAACTAAACCCTTCTTATTAAAATCCCCTACCCCGCTACCCTACATAGACCCTCCTCCCTGCTCCCCCCAGCCTAGGTGTTACCCTACTCTTTACTTGCCCCTCGGTGCAGATTCAGGGCATCGGAGTTCACAGACGCCATCTTCTTCTCTTCCGCAATCTTCGGGAAGAGAGCAGCGCATCAGCTCAATTTCTGGTCCCGATCAACTCTGCATGTACTAAAAGCGAGGGAAAATGCAGAAGCACCGGGAGAAGACCAGAAGATTACCAAAGAGAGGAAGGTGGCACACGTGAACCTGATGCCCTGAATCTGCACCGAGTGTTAATTAAAGAGTTAGGGTCATTTACCCAGGGTAACATTTAGGCTGGAGGGGGGAGCAGGGAGTGGGGTCTATGTAGGAAATCAGGTATAAGGGCCCTTACACATGGGTATAACCCTAAGAAGGGTTTGCTTCTCCTTTAATGATACATGCAGAATATCCCATTGATTATATGATGAGCCCCTCTGCTATAAACAACACTTCCCTACTGGAGAATAAGAGAGATTTAGAATAATATAGAACACACCCAAAAATGGTAATCATAATAAGACTCCCAGTCACTAATTAACAGCCCATTAACAAAATGAGGTATTATTTAAGAGGGTAACTGACAATCACTCATACAGATCCAATTAATTTCATAGGGATTAAATGGCTGACAATGGACTAATCAAGCAAACCCAACATTAACTGGTTCCCTAGCAGATTCTATGCTAAATAAAACAATGATTGACGCGGCCTCAATTCACTTGTTCGGTATCAGTCTCAGCCTGACAAGTTTCCAACAATTAGTGATGGGGACAAGCAAAATATTGTCAGATGCCGGACACAGCAGTGTCACCGTTGATGGATCGGCTCTCACATTAATATCCTATTTGTGGAAACTCCATTGCTTTAATTTGCATACTAAAAAAATAATAGAGGCGTGGAACCCAATATAAGTGCAGACAGTTTCTTTCTCGCAACTGTTGCTGGCCTGCAACTCTCTGCAACTCCCTGCATACTCCACCATGTTATCAATAGTCAATGGGTGTTGGAAGTTGCAGATCAGCCACACCCATATAGTATTTTTAAACGGTCCTCTGGGCTCATTTTTGATTGGTGCCTTCTGGATAGAGCATGCAATGTCTGCAAATGAAAATGCACGAATTTCAAGAGGGCTGCAGACAGGTTAGGCAACTGATACTGTAGCTCTAGCTGAACTATAATTGTATTTCCAACTCTCTGCAGAAAGTATTATTGTCACCATCTTGCTGTGAAGTGTGCTCTCCCGCCCTGTTCCTATTTTCAACTGCTACTCTGTGGGGCCCCTCCATAATGAAACCCTTAGGGGAGTAACAGCATATTGGCTGCTTCTTGTGTGTTATTTACAAGAAAAGCAGAATTGGAAATGATTGTAGGGTCGGACCGGAGAGAAGATGGGGATATGGAAATCCAGAGCCGGCACCACACAAAAAAGCCTTTATAAAGTTCCAAATTACATTTTCTAAAGTGCTGCTTCTCTAAATATATCCCTGGATCTGTGTCTGCCGGCAGCAGTGCAACGCACAAACACAATGAGCGATGGAAAAGGGGATCGGATGGTCCATTTGCTGTTGCCAATGGCAACCCAAAAATATTTTCTTAGGTGAAGACAAAATGAACCTGAGACACTTTCCTCTCCCTTCCGAAAAACAATACAAACTTCCATTCCATGCAGCAGCAGTAAAACAGCGACGTGCATCATAAAGCTGCTTCCATGGAAACAAGGCGCACAGCAGCGGATGCATCACAATGAGCAGCTGACTATAGGAGACTACAATAAAAAGGAACAAATCTGGTGCTGTTAGGATCTCGGGTGAATAATACAGTGTTTTAAGCACAGGCTCTACCTGAGCCGTATTTGTATTCGCATGAAACAAGTTCAAAGGATCATTCGCAAACATTGAGCAAAGTGCAACATTGGCCAAAAAGCACCATTCTAGGCAAATTGGTCAGCAAAATCCTGAACAGGCAAAAATTTCTTTTTGGGTTTACACCCCCTCCTATAACAAATGGACATTTATTGTGTTTGTGATTTTGCATGTAATATATTACCATAAAAATGATTTAAGTGATCTATATCAGTAATATATATCTCTATATATATATCTATATACTGTATATACATATAATAAAGTCTTGCTTTGCAGAAGCCTCTAATTCTCTAATTCTAATTCACTGACAATGAAAGGCAAAGTTGAATTAAAATAAAAGCTGCATCCTGAATAAATTCAGAAAGACTAAGCACAAGCAATAATATAATGTATACAATGTATGTACTCCCTTTAGTTATTACCATGTTCCAAACAAATGAAATACAGTACAGAATACAATGTTTATCCATCAAGAGAATGCAGCCACCATAAACCCTCACCCAGGGAAGAAACTAGATGTCAGTAACCCACATTATTGTTTTACTGCTCCCCAATCTCCCAGATCTTTCACCATCATGTTCAAATTCTGCATCTACCGTCAGTGGCTTCTGTTTTCTGTGTTTAGGCATTTGCCTTCTCCTTGTTTGCAAATGATCACTACAAGGTCTAAACCTAAAATCTATCCCTTTGAAATATCATGAGCCCTTGGCTATTGCAATCAGGGTTGGACTGGGTCGTGGGAAAAAACCTGGTGGGCCTCAGCCCTCATGGGCCCAGCCTAGACCTGCTGCCCCATAAAGAACCTGGGACTTGGAGGTCAGGAGTGTGTCCAATGGGGACTGCCAGGAGGGCCCTTTGTTTGCAGCCCTGGTGGGTCTCCAAGGCTACAGTCCAACCCTGATTGCAATGAAATATTTCCATGCAAATGAATATTTTGGTTACAACATTCTAGTAAAATATTCAGGCACCAAGCAAGCAGAGAGCTTTAAAGGGGCACAAAGTGCATTTTCTAGGTAGGGTTAGATACAGGGTTCTCCAGAATCAATAGGACTTGTTCATAATGTACTGTATCAGAGCAAGTGCATCATAATATAAAAACGCACATTTAATCAATCACCTCAGTAGTCTAAACTGGGGAACCTGTGGCCCACTTAGGGTTGCCCCTTTTCTTGAAAAAAATACCGGCTTTTCTATATATTTATCTTTTTTTCCTATTAATAACATTGGTATCAACCACCAAAAATACCGGCAACCCTAGGCCCACTGGTTACCCAGTTTAAGGGCCCGACACCCACGTTCCTGCTGTACTACTTACTAAACTTAATGTCAATTAGGTTGCATTTCCGGCAGAAAAAAAATTAGACGTTTCATAGTGGAACCCGTGGGCATCATGAATTTTGCTTGAATCTTTTCTGATGTTGCGTGCTGCTGGTTGGCTTGTGGGCAGGTAGCAGGGCCCGACAGGGACGGGGCTAGGGATTTTTCCCGGTCTCACGGTGGGCCAGTCCAACCCTGTCATTGTTTACAATATTTGCAGATCTCAGTACAATTGCACGTGAGGCTGATCTCATAAACAGCTAAAGTGTTTCACTCTCTACCGGCAAGTACATAATATAGATCTCCAGCCTATTTATAGATCTCTTCTCTGTCATACGATAGGCAGAATCCTATTAAACAGCTTTCTTTTTCTGACAATTGCAAAAATCACAGTTAGAATCTGGGTAATGTTCCTTGTACTTTCCAGCGGTGCCTTCTATATAGGAAGATGCCGGCACGCAGAGAATAGCGCTAGAAAGGCTGAGGCCTGCTAATGAATTCTGTGTGGCTTTGTGTTGCTTCTTTTCAAAAATGGCCTTTAAATAACTCAGTAAATCTGTCATATACACGCACAAGGGCATAGATTTAAAGTGTCAAATAAGGAAAAAGTAGGGTTGCCACCTGGCTGGTATTTTACCGGCCTGGCCGTTATTTTTGATGTTTGGACCCAATGTTATTAATAGGAAAAAAAGATAAATACTGTATATAGGAAGGACGGTATTTGTTTCAAGAATAGGTGGCGACCTTATCTAATAGCCCCCACTCAATTCTTCATTCCTGCTGGGAATACGCTTCCTTCAGTACTTTGGTTAAAATGGAAGCCATCAGATGGGTCCCTTCGGAAGAAAACATGATTATAAAAGTAAAAAGGACACAATGGAGCTAATATATAAACATGGGTGCTATAATGCACCCATGGAGCCAATCAGAGATACATTTTGATCATAATTCCATAATATACAAAATGAAAACAAGCATCTTATTGGTTGGTACAGCTAATTACAGTCCTGCAAATTTAGCTCCCATGTATGTATTATTACATTGGAAAGAAGGGCAACTGAGCTGGTAAATAGTATAACAAAACCACAGGGAAGTATTAAAGGGCAAGGAAAGTGTAAAATAGAATAAGGCTAGAAATGCTGTATTTTGTATACTAAACAAAAACATGAACTTACTGCACCACAAGCCTAATCAAACAAATGATTTATGCTTTCAAAGTTGGCCACAGGGGGCTGTCATCTTGTAACTTTGTTATACATCTTTGCAAGACTAGACTACATACACATGCTCAGTGTGATCTGGGCTTCTTAGGGGTCGTTGAAAATGATAAAAAAAAACAAAGCTGCTTGAAGTCTGCATGGCTGGTAAGTAAGGCAGGGGCTCCCCCTGCTGTTCATAAGTATGATTGTTTCCCTGCCAGAAGTTAGGGACTGTCTGACAATTCCTATCCACAGCAGTAAATGAAGGGAGAATTTCACTACATACAGTCAGGTTTCTTATAAAAACGGTACACATTTTTTAATTAAAGTATATTGCAGATAGATTTCTTTTTCATTAAAGAAAGTAAAAATGGTATTTTATTTCTTTGCCTTTCATTGCCCTTTAAGACTGGCCGGTAACGTACGGTATCCTAAAACCCAGAACAAACCCCAAGGGCCCATTCTCAGCTCATGATTCTGCCCATAGAAGCAGCCTTTGGCTTCAGGAGGAAGCCTTCGCTACTCAGATGCCACCAGGTCTTAAAGTGAAAGGAGCAGGTAGAATGTTCTGGGCAGGCAAGGGAACCATAATGAATACAGGAGGAACAGGGAACAGATAGTGAAGTTGTGGAACAGGCTGTGACAGTACCAGTGCCGTACAGAATCAGGAGCCAGGAGTGCAGTCAGGATAAATAGGCCAGAGTCAAACTCTGTAACACGGTACAAAGTCAGGATCCAGAAGAGTGGCCAAAAGGGCAAGTGTCAGTTCAAGCAGTGATACAGCAAGGAAAATACAAGCAAAGGCCAGGAACAGCTAATGAGATAAGAATCACACCCAGGAGTTTTCAGGAAATAGACCTACTGTACGTTGGCCAATGATTCAGTGCAAAGTAGTGGGTTTTATTGCCAGACTAATGATTTCAGCTGGCCATATACAGGGAGATCCTCTCATTTGTTGATGTTGCCTAACGAGCAGATCTCTCCCTGATATGCCTACAGTACATTGAGTTGGGCAATATCGGGCTGATTCGATCGTGTGCCCTATGCAGCATGTGCATCAACTCAGCGTCATGTGATTCCTTCTAAAAGGATTGGATTGGTCTACTGGGTCACCAGTAACATACTTTTCCCTAAGACCTTAGAGGGTTGGTTCTCCAAGATCCCCAGGTACACCAGTCCCACATTGACCAAAGCAGAGTTAGTCTTCAAGAACATTATTACTCCAACAAATTAGTAAGGGTGACTGGAAAACTTAGAGCTGAAGTTCTGCAACATGAGAAATGGTTTCTTAAAGCAATATTGTCAATGGGCCAGTGGCCCAATTAATATAAGGAGATTCACATAT
Organism: Xenopus borealis; assembly: GCA_024363595.1. Taxonomy (NCBI): domain Eukaryota; kingdom Metazoa; phylum Chordata; class Amphibia; order Anura; family Pipidae; genus Xenopus; species Xenopus borealis. The sequence goes on along the minus strand of CM044448.1, from coordinate 97,726,151 downwards.
AAGAATTCCATCTTCTTTGTGTACACTGCCATCTCACGTTTATTTGTACATGCAACTGCAATTAAATATAATTAAATATAATTAAATATAATCAAATGTGTTTTTTGCAACGGACCACAAAACAGCATATTGGAAAACTACAATAGCACTGAAATCTCCTTCTGTTAGATAACAAATTTGATAATTAATGTGGCTCTAGTAGGGCTTACTGCAACTGGCTGCATGGTAGAACTGGAGACTGAAACAAAACATTTTTAAATCGAGGGTTAATTTCCCCTTTGTTTATATTTTGTCATAGACTGATTTTTTTTTAATAAGGGAATCTAAAGGCACGCAGGAGTCATGTACAGTAAGTGGAATGTGTACAGCAGCATTAAAAGCAAATATTTATGGCCATTTTAGTCAACATGAGATGCAATCGAGTTCAGACATCTGGCTATTCCAATGGTGCAGTAGAATGAAATGCCATTTTAAAAATAAAGGCGCAAATATATTTGAACATTAAAAAAAAAAAAAAAAAACCTTACTAAATAAAGCTTCCGCATGCAAATTGGTTTTAGTGCCAGTGTGTGTGCATTAACGCTGCTTCGAAGTCCCCTAATTATTTTTTAAATAGAAGTCTAAGCTTTTATCACATTTCAAACAGACAGTAACACTCAAAGCAGGGAGAGAGAGAATAGTCACTTCTTGCTATAAAAATGCAACAAGCCTTCTGGCCTTGCAATTGTCATATGGTTAATTATTGCATTGGAGTGCCATCTTTGAAATCTGTCTAATGTTATATCTATCTATTTATATATATATATACATACATACAGTATATGCTCCGTCAAGTAAGATCCACACTCACAGGTCTTAAGAAGCTAACATTTAACAATGCCTTAAATACATATATTAGCAGGAAAATAGCTAATTAATGATGATGTAAGTATCTTTAATAATAGGCGGATACCACCTAGATTGCAGCGACTACACATAAAATCTAATCATAGCACACATACTTCTTACCCAAATAATTAATTTCCTAATAGTGCTGCTCCAGTAGACTTCTGCACTGAAATCCACAGATTTTTTTTATAATAAATTTTGAAATCTTATATAAGTCTAGACATGTGCAGGCTGCCGCTGGTCATGTGACTTGTGCCAGCACTTTAGGAGGGAACTGCTTTCTGGCAGGCTGTTGTTTTTCCTTCTCAATGTAACTGAATAGTACGCAGTGGGACATGGGTTTTTACTATTAATTAGTAAACTATTATTAGTAAACATGCACTATCCCGACGCTGGTGTTTTTGCGCATGCGCAATGGGTTTAAAAAGACGGCAGTGATCTCCATTCATTGCAAAGTGATCAGTGAGCTATTTCTGGTGTGACACTTAGCGTCGCATATATATATATATATATATCTGCTTGATTTCTCTGTGTTTGACCCGGCCTGTTTTCGACTCCTGATATCTTGTTGCATGAACTTGACCTCTGCCTGACTGACCAGTCTCCTGACTCACGCTTTTCTATGTTGACCTCCCTGTGCATGACCCGGGCCCTTTACAGACTTGCCACTCAGCTGCCTGGATCGACTCCGGAGAGGAGAGGTCAACCCTCATCAATCTCTTCCTATCAAGATGCTCCTGCCCCTCTGGCATTTGCCAGAACCCACAGATTGCCAGTCTAGGCCTGCTGTAGATCTAGCTATGTCACCAATCATCCCCCCAATGTGATTCCACACCGATTGAGTCTCACCCCCTCCTTCTATACACACTGCTCACAGTGTCCTCAAAGCAGGTGCTTATTTTTGAATTCCAGACATGGAAGCAAGTTTTAATTGCATAAAAACTAAGTATACTGCTAAGTAAAGCCTCCCGTAGGCTGCCAGACCACATAGGGGCTACAAAATAGCCAATCACAGTCATGCTTTTGCTGCTCCCCAACTCTTTTCACACTTGACTGTGGCTCATGGGTAAAAAAGGTTGGGGACCCCTGCAGTAGGGTATGGCAGGGGGACAAGGGTGGGGGGAAGTCTGGGCTGGAACATGGTTGGGGCCAGGGGCATGGCATGGCTTCCATAATGTCCCACAATAACTAAGTCTATTGCCTCAGGAAGCAGCACAAGCTCTACTTGTTCCCCATTTGTCCGTAAGCGCCGAGCTTTCCCCTGACAGTCTGGCAGATTCTGCTTTTGATACAGTCTTATTATTCATAAACCTAGAGGCAACTTGAACTTGTGCCTGTGTGTGTGTATTATGATATCCTGTATTTTTTGTACCCCTTGGACATCATGGACACACAAAAACAGCAATTTCCGATAATGCTCAGGGTCTGAACAACACCAGCCGGCACAGGAATCTGTCTTCACTGTATCATAATCTTCCCAGGTTACACTTTGTTTTTTTTCGTGCTTATCAGTAAATATTCCCAGTGTGGCCTCAGAACCAGGCTCTCCCATCCCTCGTAGCTCTTTATTACCTTTCAATGACTTAAACCCCAGCACCAAATAACTTCATCAAGGTGTCAGGTTAAACAGATTTGTCCCTCTAATGGTGCCTCTCACAGGTTCCTAATGAAAATTATTGATTGCTTCAGATTAGCTGCAGATTTATGAGCTAGGAACTGATCTGGCTGACGCCTGGTTTCTTTGCAGTCTGGGAGAGAGAGAGAGATAGAGAGAGAGAGAGATATTGAGAGGAAGATGGTCCCCGGGAAGGCAGTCTGTGCAATGACTTTCTTTCTGGTGTAGGAGAAACTTGCTGTAAATGTCAGGTTCATATAAAGCGAGCTATTCAATCTCTTAGACTGTATCTCCAAGGTTTCTTTTAAGGATGTTGCACAAGGTCGTTTCTAAGCTCAATGGCCCATTTATGAAACACAATAACAAAGGGAAATGTACATCCATTGTATGTGCATTTCATTTCACGGTACATTTATATAAGGAGCTGAGTTCTGTCTGTGCAACAAGGTGGTTTCTGCGATCCTTTCATTTGTACTGGCGTTTTCAGCAGCAGGACACGGGGCAGCCTGATTGAAGTTCTGCAGATCTTAATATGGATGTTCCAACAAACTCATTCCTATTGGCTGATCTCAAATGAATAATACGCAGCTTTTGACTCTTCTCATTTCTAACCCACAAATGATGAGAAGCAAACATTAGAATGACTTATGAGGTTGGTGGCAGGTAGAGGGTGAGAGGGCTTAGACTTAAAGGAGAATTCAACCCGAAAGTAAAAAAAACCCTACCCTACATAGATCCCCTCCCACCGCCCCCCCAGCCTAGCTGTCAACCCAGGCAAATGCCCCTAAGTCTTTACTTACCCCTCATGGATTTTCAGGAATTGGAGTTCACAGCAACAGTTGCAATCCTGGCCATTTTGCTGCCTGAGGTGGCCTTACTTTTGCTGCCCTTCTCATGGAACTTAACATCAGTGCCAGAGGGGGTCGGACATTCCATGTCGCTAGTGCAGAGAGCACAAACTGCACTAGAAGAGCTGAATTTCCAGGTTCAAAAACAGAAATTCAGCTCTTATTTACCAGAAGTGTCATTTGTGCCACCCCTGAGCTGTGTGGGACTGGCCCACCAGAATACCAGGAAAACTCCCGGTGGGCCAAGGTGTCAGTGGCCCTCATGCTGCTAAACTTTTGGCCTATTTCATGGCCATTCCCTATTTCTATGAGAATAAAGAAGCTAAATATATGGAATAATTGATTATGTAAATCAATTATTTATGTAAAGAAAACAAACTAGGAGAATAGAAGTTCATTGAGGAGATGAAGAATATTAGTACTGAGAGTGCCCCCCTGGTCTAAGGTTTTATGTTGGACCCTTGGTGTCCCAGTCTGACACTGCCCCTGAGAACTAGTGGGCACTGCCACCTGAGGCAAGTGTTTCAACCCAACTATTTCGTGGACCACCCCTGCACAGCAGCCATCTTCCTGAAAATCCACCGAGGGTTAATTAAACAGTTAAGGGCATTTGCCCAAGGTACCAGCTAGGCTGGGGGGGAGGAAGGTTTATGTAGGGGTAGGGTTTTTTAATTTAAGGTTGAATTCTCCTTTAAGTGCCCCCCCAAACTGCCCCCACCAGTACAGCACCGACTAAAACAGCTAGCCCTGTTTTATGAGTAGAGTCACTGGACTGCCAACTTCACAAAGGATCCATGCGGTCTGAAACATGTCATGTTAAATAAAAGATTTGCAGCTTATACTGCGGCTTGTGTGCCCCTTCCTACCCTTCCTTGATACATTTAAAATGTACACCGGCAGATGGTTTTCTCACCCGTTGCATATTTGTATCACTGTCAAGCCATCGTATCAGAATCTTGCCTCTTAAGTGCCCAGAGACATTGCAGCAAATGTGAGAAAAAAACCTAAGTCTACCCTTGGGAGTTGAAGTCAGAGCAGAAGAATGACGCACTACTGTACATTAACCAATGGGCTGTCAACAAAACTATCATACACTTGCACATCTACGTAATCATCTTTATAATATAAAACCACTGTGGCCAATTTTTAGTGCCCGAAATAGCGTCTCAAAGATCTTTGATTTAATGTTGAACATGGCAGTGGTTAGAGAAATGTTTATTGGTTGGTACTGGCAACAGCACAGTAAGTAAATCAAACATGTTGTCTTTAGCATCATAAAGTATTGTAATGGAGCAAACGGTTTCAATTTCAATTTTTTTTATTTATTTTTATTAAAGCTTTTCCAACACACAAACAAGATACAGAAGCAAAAACAAAAAACAAACAGATGTCTTACAATAGTCGGCTGTGAGTGTTTGCAGGATACAATCAAGCACAATTGAGCCGTTAATAAGCATGTGCTTTTCAGAGAACAAGCCTTGACAAAGGACCGAGTGGGGTCCGAAACGTTGCCCCTATCTTGTACATGGGCTAAAATAAACTACTGATCACTTGCTTCACTACAAACAGTGTGCTGCTGGTTTGTTTCTACATTGTATGCTGGACCCATTGGGCAGGAAAGGGTCTTCCGGAGCAAACACCTGATACACTGGAATAGGGTTATGCGTGAAGGGTAGATGTGGTGTTTATACAAATGGCCTGCAGGTGGCACTGTGCATACATAGGACTTTCTGTACAACTTGAAAGTGAAAGTAAGTCTTACTGCTGTTATGTAATGGTTGCATGACCTGCTAATAAAGCACTGTTATACTCTCTTCATCCTCGGCTACCAAACACAACAAATGGAGACAAGGACGTCTTTTCTACCTCTGCAGCAGCCTGCACCTTTTCTACCAAACCCTGGTGAGCCTACCATACCTTTTACTGCTTGGATCCATATGTTTGATAATTACATTATTGCTGCTGACCAAGGGGAGATTTCTGCAGCTACTGCTAGAAAGTGTGCTTTACTTATTCACTGCCTGGGAGCAGAGGGACAGCGTATATTCTATACATTACCATCACCTGATGAGACTTATGAAACTGCTCTTACTGTTATAAAGAACTTTTTTGTGCCAAAAGTAAATGTGGTTGCTGAAAGATATAAATTCCACCAACGTGGACAACATGATGGTGAATCCACAGAATATTTTGTAGCAGCTTTAAGAGAGCTGGTTGTTACCTGTGAGTTTGGGATTCTAACAGATGAAATGCTAAGAGACAAAAAAAACAAACAAACTCACCAAACTCACCACGCATTCGAGAGATACTGCTCCTAGAGCAAGATTTAACCCTTGCAAAGGCTATTACATTTGCTAGCCAAATTGAAACAGCTGTGGCAGAGGCTAAAACTCTCAGTCAGGGAACTGCTGGGAATGTACAGATTGTGAATTCAAAACTGTGGCCTAATAATACACAATCACAGGCAAAATACATTGCTAAGAAAAGGGATTCACTGAAAAACCGTGCAGCAAATACAAATAAAAAAATATTGCTTTCGCTGTAGTTCAACACAACACCTTGCAAACTATTTTAAATGTCCTGCCAATGCTATACAGTGCCGCAAATGTTTGAAACCAGGTCACTTTTCTGGGGTCTGCCGTAGTTCTGATAAAGATGTTCATGAACTCACTACTACAAATGTTACAGTATTAAGTGTGGATAAAGCTGGTACATTTCTTCCAGACAAGTTTATATGCACTGTCAATGTCAGTACTGCTTCTGCTGACAAGGGACACTCCATTAACCTGATGCTTGATACAGGTTCAGCTATTTCTATACTACCAAAGGATATTTTCTTAAAATACTTTGCAAAAGATACACTTGGTGCACCTGCCCTGAGACTGGTCAGTTACTTAAAGGATCCAATCCCTGTGCTTGGTTGCTTGCCAGTGACTGTACAGTTTAAATCAAATACTGCCAAATGTGACTTTTACTTTGTGAATAAAGGTACTGCTATACTTGGAAGGGATCTCTTTGCTGCATTAAACCTACAATTAGTTGATGGTCTCATTACTACAGCACCAGTACCTGCCACACACCCAGTGTCTACAATTTCACCACAAAGCAACACATCACTGGGCTGTGCAAAGAACTTTGTACACAAAGTAAAGTTGAGGCCAGATGCAAAACCAGTACGCCAGAAATTGAGGCGCTTGCCCTACTCTATAAGGGAGACTGTATCACAGGAACTACATAACTACAGAGCAACATGCCATGCAACAACCCAATCATCTCCAGCTGAATTATTACATGGCAGACAGATGCGCACTAAGTTACATGTTGCAGACATCAAACTTCCACCAAAGACTATTCCTACAAAATCATCTACTGCTGACATTTTAAAACATCACCAAGCCAAATACAAGGCTTATACTGACAGAAAACGTGGTGCAAGAGAAGTGCATTTTCAGCCTGGATCTTTAGTCAGAATTAAGAAACCAGGAATACTGAAACAAGGACAATCTAAATTTACTACACCGCTTAAAGTGAGACACCAGCGAGGACCATACACATATGAACTGTCTGATGGATGCATATGGAATGCAAGTCATCTTGCTCCTGCTAGATATGACTTTGGAGATGTTCCATTTGATGAAGGACATTTTCCTACTCCTGATGCCAAATGCAATAGGGCAGAGTAAAGTGAACCTATAAGGCATACTGAGAGAATCGGGAAACTACCTGCATGGACCAAGGACTATGTCATGTAAAGAATGTATATATTGCTTTAAGATACATACGGTTTAATTGTTACTGTTTATATATTTGTCCAAATGCTTTCCTACTATAGGGGGAATATGTGGTGTTTATACAAATGGCCTGCAGGTGGCACTGTGCATACATAGGACTTTCTGTACAACTTGAAAGTGAAAGTAAGTCTTACTGCTGTTATGTAATGGTTGCATGACCTGCTAATAAAGCACTGTTATACTCTCCTCATCCTCGGCTACCAAACACAACAGTAGAGCACTCCAAACTCCATATATATTAACTGCATTAAGTAAATCGCACCTGTACTTCTCACAAGGTGACATTTTTGAGTCATATAAGTCCTGATTCACAACCTTTCTTTTTACAAAATCTGAACATTGCTATCTTCAAAAGAGCCTCCCTTGTCTTTTAGGTTTAGAAAAACAGCTGAGTCTTGCCCTGTAGAGTTCGCCCTCCTATGCTGATTGAGTGTTACCCACTAATGACTAGAAAACAATCAATCTTTAAGTCCAGAGAAGCCTTGTGTGAAGTTTTGCCTATAGCTTCAACCTCTTGATCGTGTCACAATCAGAATCTTTAATTTGAGAATTTGAAAAAAGAACATATATCCACCCTAGAAGAACAAGCAGTTGGCATAAACCTTGATTTCACTCGTCCTGGCTACATGCTGTTACAGATAATACATGTTTTTAGACAGTTTGGTGTCATAAAGTATGTCAGCAGAACCCGCAAGAGATGACGATGTGTTGAATTCTCTAGGGTGGTCTTTAGATCAACTATAAGGAGACAAAGCCTGTAATAATAGAAATTTCATATTCTTCGTCTTTCGCTCTGAAATATTTATTACAACAAAACTGTAATGAAAAGAAGAAGCTTCTGTATGACCAACACCAAAGGTATTCATGTGAAGTTGGTCCTACTTAGAACCCCCTGCTGTCTTCTCTTCTGGGAACATGTTCCATTAGATGTTGAAACACTGTTGCTGAGATTTTCAAACCCACCAGTTCCTTCAAATTTTGGGTTCCAAGGCACCCAACACAGACAGTAATATTTTGTGCACTCCCTGGACTTTGTTTTACGATTTACTCAGGCAGATGCATAACTAAATGTTCTTAGAGGTAATGCAATTAAAGGTGCAATCTAGTTTTCAGAAGTGATGTAGAGGTTGGCCAGGCCTGGGCTGAAATCCGTACCTGCTTGATGGAGAGGTTCAGATGGAACTTTTCCTTCTGCGTTCCTGCCTGAACCATACAATGTCCATCTCTGCCTCCAGAAGCCTGTATTTACAGCTGCATGCCTGACACCCCCCCTTTGTAACGTCAGAGATGGGTGGGTGTTGCACAGGTCTATAGATACAGGAAGGTTGGGGTATAAGTAGAATCTAGCTCCAGTAACCCACAGATGTTTGCCAGCAACCTGCAAGCCAGTATATGCCATCTGCTGGTTATGACATTACTAAAGATGGAGCAAACCTTATTACACTTGCCCACTTGAGTCCTGGAGGTAGGACCCCCCCTCGCCTTTCACAAACAACTGCTGCATGTAGCAAGCTGACATTTTTAGTCCTCAGCAGTATTTTGGCATTTGCAGTCACACATATCAACAGACTAACACATGCAAAAGGTCTGAGGATTAAAATAGGCCCTGCCATTCAGAGGTCCAATCAACCCACACAGAGGCCCAAACAGCCCCCACCAGCCCACCAAATATTGACTTTCTATGGCACCTTATAGCAGCCCCTCTGGCATTTGCCAGAACCCACAGATTGCCAGTCCGGGCCCTTGTGAATTTAAATTGCATGAATTTAAATAGAAAAGGTGGCTTTAAAATATTGCAATTTATTTTCTAGTTAAGCAAACTGAGTTTGGGTAAACTATTCTTTTTCTCACCCCCCACCCCCCCACGTATTTACGAATTCATTTTTCACTTTTCTTTTTTTTGTTAAAAATTGTTTGCCTGCCCCGAGGTGGTGAAATCTATTAGATGCCATGGCAACATTGTTGCTGTTCTTCCAGCATTCTATTGAAATATAGATTTGAGAAGTCCCAAAAAAAATTTTGTGCTGTGATTTTTTTTTGCTTATAATAAATGTCTAAGGGCTAGAGCAGACGGGGAGATTCGGGGGCATTTTGTCGCCTGGTGACTTGTAGCG
>CM044448.1:97610777-97715100 GCA_024363595.1 Xenopus borealis | reverse complement strand
CATGTTTTATTTTGCACAGCCTATCTATTTAACCAGTTTTTACTTTTATACTGAACAATTGCTTTAATGCTCTTGAGTACCAGACAGGGTTGGACTGGCCAGACCCCCCTCTCCCGATTCATCTAAAAAAAATGTTTGGTGTGGCACCGTTAGCTCATGTGGGCACATGTGTACCGCACTATTAGTGTATGCGCCATTCAGTGCCAGGACCGGAACTAGGGGTAGGCAGAAGAGACAGCTGCCTAGGGCACTGGGCAGCTACCTCTTCTATCTACCCCTAGATCCAACTAACTTGATATTGAATGCAAGCCGAATGGTGCTCAGCCGCATATGCGCAGAAGCTGCGCACGCGCGAGGGGGAAAATTTAACTGCGGAAGTGCGCCTCGGCACTGCACATGTGCGCGATGGGGAAGTGGGGGCGAGCCCACCGGCTGGGTTGCCTAAGGTGGCCAGCTGGCCTGGGCTGCCTCTGTTTAGCACTTCAGGGTAGGGGGATGGGGGCCCTGGACAGGAGTCCCGGTGGGTCCCGGACCCCCCAGTCTGATCCTGGTAACAGAGATTTTGTACATAATTAAGTGCCAAAGGAAGGGCATGACACGAATAAGGCTTTGCCTTAATAGAAGGGCATGAAACGTGTAAGGCTTTGCCTCAATAAAGTCTGCAGTTCTTTTATACTTGCCTGTCCTGTGGGATCTGTGAGTGCCTGCCATTTTCTGGTTTGATACCTCCACCTTAAGCTGTAGGTCTGGCGTACCAGGACCCTGTTAACTAACCGGTGAGTTTATTTACCAATATGGCTGCATACCAAGAATTCTTTTTCTTTATGATTGATTTGGTATATAACCCCAACATCATATCAAAGCAACATAAGGCTCATTTACTGGCTCAAGTGAAGCACTCGCTTGTGAGGACTTGTGGGAAGAACCGTTCCTACCCCTTGATGAATAGTGTACAAGTGCATGCATTAATGCTAACCAACAGCCTGGAGGGTGACGTTAGTGCCAGGATTCCATTATCAGGTAGTAGCAGTACTTGTTACAAGCCCATTGAGAGCTAATGGAGTTACAGAACTGCCTTGTACACGCGGCAACTTACATTTGATTTGGAAAACCATGCAAAGTGCAACCTGTCCTTGAAATCCTACTAAAGTGCCCCGTGGAATGGGTCCTAGTGGGGTGCAAATTTGCTCCGACTCTAGGTGCCATTAATTGCTTGTTGAAAAGCCCTCTGTGTGTGTGTATATACTGCATACTACAGATATACACATTTATATATATATATATAAATGTGTATATCTGTAGTATGCAGTATATACACACACACAGAGGGCTTTTCAACAAGCAATTACTGGCACCTTCGGAGCAAATTTGCACCCCACTTGTATATATACATTTTAATCTATGGCAGGGGACAAAAATTTGCCCATCACTAATTGTATGCTCAAACATGCTGTGAAACTACAAGATCCAGCAATCACCAGCAGGCAAATTCTTGAATAAATAAACTTGCCAACGGGACTTCCTATCATTTTGTGCTACACTTTGATACATGGACATTAATTGATTATTACACTTCTTGATTCATAGATATAGGCTACAACAGCTCCTTTTTACCTATAAACACTGTATAAAGAGAAGAAGATTGACTTTCCCTCCCTTCATAAAGTAAAAACAAGAGTTAAAGTTTCCCTGTATCATTACGGTCATCCTTGACAATGGTCCCAAAAGGACCTGAAAAAAATAAAAGATGTTATTCTTTCCCCTTATTAAGCTAGCGCAAGCCACTTTGCTGTATATAAAGCTAATTTACCACTGCAAGTAAAGGGTACACCCACTCAAGTGAAAATATATCTAAAAGATATCATGTATGTGTATCATTTTAGATAGAAACAGAACATAATCTTCCTGATTTCATATGACATCTTGCTTGTGTGAACATTTGGCAATTATATTTAGAGTAGCAGCTAAAACACACGGGGGAAAGACTTTCACAGACAGCAGGGTGGGTTATGACCCCTTTGTATTATTCATTGGAAGCAGGGAAGAAGTATCACAATATATTTAGAGGATGCCTCCAAATGACAACAAAACAATCTGACTGTATATGTGAATGTATTGATCCTACTGTATTGTGCTTTGTGTTAGCCCTGCTCCTTATTGGTCCGAAGTAATCCCTCTCGTTCTCTCCCTGTCTCTCTCTCTCTCTCGTTCTCTCCCTCTCTCGTTCTCTCCTTCTCTCTCTCGTTCTCTCCCTCTCTCTCTCTCTCTCTCGTTCTCTCCTTCTCTCTCTCTCGTTCTCTCACTCTCTCGCTTGCAGAATCCAAGTTTTGAGGTTAATAATGTACAAACTAGAATTTAGCCAGAGGCACCATTATTCAGCATCTCAGGGGAAGAGAAAAGAAGAGTCAATTCTGCAGTTGAATATTGTAAGGGAAATATAGGGGAGCCCCACATCCACAAGCATTTGATTAGTAACAAATCACTATTTTGCTCTTAATTCAGACACCTGTTTCCGGCACTGGTAAAGTGCCATTGTGCCTCATGGGAAATTAATGAATGTTCCATGTGCATCTTTAAAATAAGTATATTTTTTAGTATTACATATCCAATGCTCACTTCAAGCCCTGTTATGGAACATAAGTAAATAACAAATACATAAACTTCAAAATATAATTATAATCTGCGCTGGGTGATGTCATCAGTTGTAAATGTAGCTATTAAAAGTTATTTTGGACCCCTTTTCTACTGTACCCCCCCCACACACACACACACACATTCCATGCTATTCTGCTGCAGATTTTTCCCTTTTCCCCTTACTTTATCCCCACTCTTTTCTTAAAACGATACTGTCATGGGAAAACACATTTTCTTCAAAGAAGAAAACGCATAAGTTAATAGTGCTGCTCCAGCAAATTTCTGCTCTGAAATCCATTTCTCAACAGATTTTTTCATATTCAGTTTTGAAATCTGACATGGAGATAGACATATTGCCGTTTCCCAGTAGTGATGGGTGAATTTATTCGCCAAGGGCAAATTTGCGGCGAATTCCCGCGATCCGCCGCTGGCGAATAAATTTGCGAATCGCCAGCGAAATTTTGCTTAATAAAGTCGCGCGACACGCCGCAAACGATGCAATGCACGTTGGAAACTACGCGACGCGCCAAAGTTGATGTGATGCGCGTCGAAAGTGTCCCGCGACTCGTTTTGCGAATTTTTCGCCAATTCGCGAATTTCTCTGGAAATTCGCAAATTTTTCGGCGAAGCAAATCTCAGGAGATTCGCCCATCACTATTTCCCAGCTGCCCCAGTCATGTGACTTGTGCCAGCACTTTAGGCTGGAACTACTTTCTGGCAGGCTGTCATTTCTCCTACTTAATGTAACTGAATCAGTCTCAGTGGGACCTGGATTTTACTATTGAGTGGTGTTCTTAGATATACCAGGCAGCTGTTATCTTATGTTATGGATCTGGTTACCTTCCCATTGTTCTGTTGTTAGGCTGCTGGGCTGGGGGAAAGGGAGGGAGTGATATCACTCCAACTTGCAGTACAGCAGTAAAGAGTGACTGACGTTTATCAGAGCACAATTCAATAACTGGGGGCAGCTGGGAAACTGACAATATGTCTTGCCCAATTTAAGACCTCAAAATTGAAAATAACAAAATCTGTTTGTTCTTTTGAAAAATGGATTCAGTGCAGAATTCTGCTGGAGCAGCACTATTAACTGATGTGTTTTGAAAAAAAACACTTTGAAGGAAAAAAAATTAGTCACATAGGTTGTATCTTGTTCTCTTTTATTATATGCTATTATTGACCATCTAATCAGATGGCAAACATATTTATGTGATTCACGGCTACCCTTAATGTAGATACTCTGAACATTTTGAATGTTTGAATGTCCTACTGTTTTTGCTGACTTAAAATAAAATATGTTACAAAAAAAAAACTACTTTGGAGTTATATGGCCATTATAAAAGCACTTGGTTCAGGTTTAGGGTTGTTACCTGTCTGGGTAATGAACTGGACAGCCCATTTTTTGGAAGGGCTTCCTGGTCAAAACTGACTGCCTGATTTTCCAATGTAGGAAAACCGTAGAAGATTCTTGTAGATTGGTCAATTGTCACGTCATCGACCCGCTCCTCTATGTCATCGCCCAGACCCCATGATGTAATCAACTCACCCCGCTACTTTGTTGACCCATACCCAGATGAACTACGCTGCAGGACGAGCTGTTAACCCTACTTGGGTTTGCTGCTTTGTTCCTCTATAACAGTGATCCCCAGTGTGGGACTGGCCCACCAGAATACCAGGAAAACTTCCGGTGGGCCAAGGTGTCAGTGGGCCCTCATGCTGCTAAACATTTGGCCTATTTCATGTCCATTCCCTATTTCTATAAGTACAAAGAGGCTAAATAGATGGAATAATTGATTATAGTATGTAAAGAAAACAAACTAGGAGAATAGAAGTTGATTGAGGAGATGAAGAATATTAGTACTGAGAGTGGCCCCTGGTCTAAGTTTTATGGTGGGCCCCTAGTCTAAGGTTTTTGGGTGGGCCCCTGGTGTCCCTGTCCGACACTGGTGATCCCCAACCAGTAGCTCATGAGCAAAATGTTGCTCTCCAATCCTTCGGATGTTTCTCTCAGTGGCCTCAAAGCAGGTGCTTGTTTTTGAATTACTGGCTTGGAGGCAAGTTTAGGTTGTATAAAACCAGGTGTCCTACAAAGCAGAAGCTCCTGAATGCTGCCAGTTTACATAGGGGCTACCAATAGTTAATCATAACCTGTATTTATGCACCACCCAGGAACATTTTTCATGCTTCTGTTCCTCCCCAACTTTTTACATCTGAATGTTGCTCACGGGGGAAAAAGGTTGGGGATCCCTTCTCTATAGGGTCATGGAGCTTCACTCTGACTTTTAATGTCCTAATATTTTACACTAGGGGTATATTATTTCCTAATAACTACATTTTAATTATGGTAGGCAATCCCTGGATTGTGAGGCACCTGTTACCTGCTTCCCCAGGCTGTGGCATCTCCTATTTAAAAATCCCACCAGACGGGGCAGTGTTTGCCAGGGCTGGATTTATCGTCAGGGAGCTCAGATGCCCTCATCCTCCAATGACTCCCCTGGATTGTGCGCAGGTACATTTCTTTAACTGGAGCTAAGGGACAGAACACATGGGAGATCTCTGACCCTAGTGCTTGTTAGTATGCCAAATTCAGGTGTGTCCGGGCACACCAACCCCATAATTTGTGCTGTCCAAGGCCCAGGCCTTTGTGGCCTTGACGTGTTGGGTGTTTTTTAAAGGAAGAGTAGGGGCAGCCTGGGTCAGCAGCTAAGGGACTAGAGTCAATGGGGTCTGTAACAACTTGAGGAATAGCAATACAAATCAGTGGAGTTATATAGACAGAGAGACAAAGTGCCTCGAGTTTCCTCCCATACACCAAAAACACACAGGCAGGTTTATTGGAATCTGATAGACATAGTGTGTGCGAAGGTGATAAAGACCTTAGATTGTAAGCTCCATGGGGGCAGCCAAGGACTAATGAAAATTATAGAAACTGTATGTGAAGTGCTGCAGAATATGTTGACGCTATCTAAAAGATAAAAATAATCCCTAGTTATGATTTCTGTATAAGTTACCCTTGGCAAATCAATTTCGATAATGAGACCTGAGGAAACTGAAAACAAGGAACTTTGGAAATAAAAATGTTGGTTCATTACGCTGAGCAGGAATTTCTGCCGTTTATCCATTAAGCTGTATCGCTGCCTGAGACGGATCTGTAAGTTCAGGTCTAAACGACCTCTGTAAAGAAGTGATGTCTCAGAAGTAGACAGCATGACAGTGATTTACAGTCTTCTACTCAGGTGTGTGTGTCAGGGGTCTGAGGAGTCTCAGTGAGTTTGATACGACTGATATACATTTCAGGTGCGGAGAGGACACCAGATCATTCAATTATAAAGGAAAATAAAGCAAGGTGGGAATTGATGGTATGGATTGCCAGCACCGATGCACAGAAATAATATCCTTATCAAGTAAATCTCTCCCTACTGACCCATCAAACTAAAACGCTGCTGATGGAACTGCTGCAAGAGTCTGGTGTAATTACCCTGCACTCTATACTTCTGCCATTGATTGAATCCTGTGGGCTTTTCAGCATCACTCACAGATGAAATGTTTGATGAGATGCGGTCTATAAATTGCAATGTGGGTCTTTAAAAGCAGCCGTTGGTCAGTGAAGGTTAAAAGGATAGGCTGGAGTCAGCAACATGAGCGGATCCGCCAAACATATTGTGCCCGTATTCTGTACCCCAGCCAGGAGATTCCTAGGGGGAAATTCACTAAGCGGCGAAAATTCGCTAGCGTTGCCTTCGCTAACGTTCGCCGCACTTCACCAGTCGAATTTTCGCCAGCACTATGCAAATTCACTAAAGTGCGAAGTTACGCTACGGTCGGCGAACGTAAGCGAAGTAGCGCTACCGTTAGTTCACCAGGCAAATCGCATTTACGCTAGCGATGCCTAATTTGCATACGGCGCAAACTTAAGCATATAATCGAAATATATGTTACAGCCACTACATTCCACTACACAAGCCCAGGAAACTTTTAATAAATAAAATAAAGTTGTCTTATTGCCCTACATGTGCCACCTGTATAGTTGCAATTATTATAGGGCAATTATTTGACTTTATGCTGTTCTATATGTCTTTCATTCCCTATTTTGATTAAGAGCTGTTATTCCCAATGCCTAGGCACATAGTTTAATTTTCCTGGCTGACATATTGTGTTTAACACCTTTACTTGTTAGGGGATAATGTATGGGAAAAGGTCTGTGTAAAACACAAACTGTGCAGGGAATTTCTGTCTGTAAATGATACATTCCAACAATATTTTGAGCAAAGTGAGACTCCCAATGAATGACAAGTCTGTGTATTTCATGAGCTCTTCTCGCTAAAACTCACTGCAGAATGGAAGCTGTGTGTGACAATTTATCTCTGGATCTCCAGCTCCGAGCAGGAAGGTGCGCTGTTTAGTCCCAATGTGATTCACGGTGCATTTAAATGGCTAATTTACTTGGCAGCTGAGAATTCATGTCCAGTGATGCAGTTCCTGGGCTTGTGGTGACGTCTTTCTCTAAACATTACAATCACCGTAGGGTTGTTTGGCTCATTGTGTCATTTTCCTACAGCTTCATCTTAAATGCGCTGGGAATAATATAGCATGGAACAGACAGAGATCTATTTAGTTCCATTTTAGTTCCATTCAGTTCCATTTTTCAACCTGCTTTACATGATTACTGGACAGCATTTACAACCTGGAAAGTCTGTGTGAGTGTGGCACCTTACTGAACCCCAGTCACTGGCCCCCTGCATCAGTTGCAGGCCCCTCACCCCAGGAACAACCTTCCTCACCCCAGTAAGGAGCTCATCCACCTGCCCATGTGTTACCTTTTGTGGCCACGATGAACACACGGCGGGGATTGGGACTTGGTTGGTGGGGACCACCAGATTTTTTGCAGGTGTCCTGACAAACCAGTTCAACACTGACAGGGCTTGTTTATAATGCCCCACACAGTGTACAAAGTTAATAAAGACAGCAATAGGCCACTTTTTTCTTGCATGGGGCATTTGCAAATAGCTACAGGCCTCTGTGTTTCATTTTGAATCGCAGAGACCTGCAGCTCCCTTTCCTATTACAGTGCTGGCTGCATTAGTGAATGCTGTATCAGTGAGGGGTGGGTATGAAGGAATCATCCTTTCCCACCACTATCCACCCCTAACTTGCGTGTCATTCTGCGGTGCAAGGTAAGAGCTGAAGGGGGTGCAGCCCACATCTGGGGGCTCTGCAGGAGGTAAGGATAGGTATGAGTTGTGTCTCTTGATGCTGCTCCCTGCAAATGAGCCTTACTGTAAAAACATTACCTTAAAGGGCAAGGAAAGGCAAAGAAATAAAATCCCATTTTTACTTTCTTTAATGAAAAAGAAATCTATCTCCAATATACTTTAATTTTGAAATGTGTACTGTTTTTATAAGAAACCTGACTGTATGCAGTGAAATTCTCCCTTCATTTAGTGCTTCTGGCAGGGAAACAATCACTTATGAACAGCAGGGGGAGCCCCTGCCTTACTTACCAGCCATGCAGAACTCGAGCATACCATACTGAGCATGTGCAGTGCCAGTGTCAGACAAAGATGTATAACAAAGTTACAAGATGACAGCCCCCTTTGGCCAACTTTGAAAGCATAAATCATTTGTTTGATTAGGCTTGTGGTGCAGTAAGTTCATGTTTATGTTTAGTATACAAAATACAGCAATTCTAGCCATATTCTATTTTACACTTTCCTTGTCCTTTAAAGGGGTTGTTCACCTTTGAGTTAACTTTTAGTATAATGTAGAGAGTGATATTCTGAGACAATTTGCAGTTGGTTTTCATTTTGTATTATTTGTGGTTTTATAGTTATTTTGCTTTTTATTCAGCAGTTCTCTAGTTTGCAGTGTCAGCAATTTGGTTTCTAGGGAACAAATTACCCTAGCAACCCTGCATTGATTTGAATAAGAGACTGGAATATGAATAGGCGATGGACTGAATAGAATGATTAGTAATAAAAAGTGGCAATAACAATATATTTGTAGCCTTACAGAGCATTTGTTTTTAAATGGTGTCAGTGGCCCCCATTTGAAAGCTGCGAAGAAACAGAAGAAAATTGCAAATCATTAAAAAAAACTATGAAAAATAAATAATAGAGACCAATTGAAAAGTTTCTTAGAATTGGCCCTTCTACAATATACTAAAAGTTAACTTGAAGGTGAACCACCCCTTTAATTAGCAGAGGTTTGAAAACTAATTTCTTAATTATTTCATTCTTAATAATGATAACAATACATAATAAAAGACTGTTCCAATAATATCTATCAAGGTAACTCCTGTCATCCATGATCACATCAACCCATTAGTGTGCTCTACTCATAAAGAGTCTGCAATAGTTCATATGTTGATACAGTTGCTTTAATTGGGGGGGGGAGGGCATAAATTGGATTACCCCATGTAAGAATTATTTGTTGGTGATCCCATCAATTATTCATGTATGTGCAGAATGGCCAGCTATTCCTTGCTGGAGGCAGTGGAGATCACACAACATGAGCAGCCAACTTGGTACTGCCAGACCAAATTAAAAGTCTAACTATTGGGCAGGTTACAGCACCCTGTTGAATGAGAACCATCGATTTAATAACCAGGAAACAGGCTTGCCTAGTTGCACCTCAGCTTTGTGAACTTGACATGTTGGCTTGACATGTAATTAAAAGAGAAAGAAAGCTACCGAAACGGTTTATTGCCAAAAGATTAACCACAATAGTGCAAGCCGTAACACTAGATTTAGTCTGCAGAATGCTTCACCATACCTGAGTAAACATCTCTAGAAATGTTCTGTTTGTTTAGGATAGCAGCTGCCATATTAGCTTGTTGAGACATCAATTCCTGCCTGAGTCTCTCCCTCCTCACTCATAGCTCTGGGTTTCTATTACAGCAGTCAGCAGGAAGGGGGAGAGAGGAGCAAACTGAGCATGCTCAAGCCCTAGCCCTGGAGGTTTACAGGATACCTCAGCCCATGTGTACACAATAGAAGGAAAGAAATACTGTGTTTCTTTTGTCAGAGGACTCAGAGCAGCATTACGTTGAGGGTTTACTGGTGTATTTATATAGATCTTTCTTACGTAATTTTAGCCTTTCCTTCTCCGTTAAGGTTCAATAAATCTGCTTACTGCATATTTACCTGCTGCTTTGATGATTTCTCTCATTGCCTACACAATGGTGTATATATAATCATAAGAGCTCTAATTTTAACGCGAGACAATGGATTATTGATGCTACCATTGATGTGTAGGCTGCTTTCATAAATGGGGGCAATTTAATAAAACAATATCCCTGTTTCAGATCATGAACATTTTGAGATTTGATGCATTTTCATGCATGAATAAAGTACATATAAACCCATGTTTAGCTGTGCATTGAATGGTAGGAAATGCAATTTGGGCAGATGAATGGCTTAACAAATCTTTTGGTTTGGTTCCTTGGCGTTTTTAGAGTCCTTGTGTTGGTGGCTCAAGAATTGCTAGAATTGTGCTGGAGAGTTCATAAGGCCTTGTGTTTCTAAACTGCAAGAGCAATGAGCCGCTCGGGGTGTGCTCTGATTAAAGAATGATCGATGAGGCACTTGGAGGGGTCTCTGCTGCAATACGTCTAGTGAATGAGTTCCCCAGTGAGAAGGTTGCTAAATCAAAGCTTTCTGCCCTGCCGGACAGTGTCAGACGTTTAACAGCGAGTGATTAACAGACATAATCAAAATCAGATAGGACTTGGCTGCACACCATGCTAACCAAATGATTCCCCAAACATAATTAGCCACAGATGTCCTGAATGAGTAATATTGAAAATAATTTGCTTCAATCTGCTTTCTCTATCCTGGAATCCCATTAAAATACCTTATTAGGACCATTTGTCAGCAAAACAATAGCTTTTATTAACGTGGCAATGATAATGGCCCTTGAATTCGCAGTCGTCTTTACCCTGCCTGGGATTTAACCCGTAACTGAATGGATTTGTGCTCACATACACTTTTCTATTCTCAAAGGACATGGCAGAATTGAATAGAAGCTAGAATCCCGACCAACAATAGGAGACATTTATAAATGAAGGGGGTACAAATATGCAGTGTCGGACTGGGATGCCAGGGTCCTCCAGAAAACCTTAGACAGTGGACCCACTTTTTTTTATATTTCATTTTGAAATCTGACATGGGGCTAGACATATTGTCAGTTTCCCTGCTGCCCCCAGTCATGTGACTTGCGGTCTGATAAACTCCAGTCACTCTTTACTGCTGTACTGCAAGATGGAGTGATATCACCCCCTCCCTCCCCCCCCCAGCAGCCTAACAACAGAACAATGGAAAGGTAACCAGATAGCAGCTTCCTAACACAAGATAACAGCTGCCTGGTAGATATAAGAACAACACTCAGTTAATAAACTCCAGGTCCCACTGCGACTCAGTTACAATGAGTAGGAGAAACAACATCTGTAAAAAGTTTAAAGGGGAATCTAACCCCCCCCCAGGTGCTAACGCCTCCCTCCCACCCCCCCAGGCTCCCTTCCTCCCTCCTCCCCGGCCTACCTCTCCCCCAGGACTTGTGGGGGGGAGTGGTTAGTGTTCGGTGGGTTGGATAGTGCTGGGTGGGTTGGATGAAGTCATGCAAATCTGCAAGTGTACTATACGTAGGGTTGCCACCTTTGGAAAAATATTTTACCGGCCGGCGGGGGGGGGGAGGGACCAAAAGGGGGCGGGTGTCACGTAAAAGGGGCGTGATGTCACGTAAAAGGGGCGGGGCCACGCGCACGATCAGCTGAAGACGCTAGAAAGGTAAGTTTTTCATTGAATTTCAGGTAAGGCAAGGGCCATTTTTAAGGGGTATTACAAATTTACCGGCAGCTACATTGCCGGTAAATTTGTAATACCGGCCCCGGCCTTGGCTGGTGTTTTACCGGCTAGGCCGGTAAAATACCGGCCGGGTGGCAACCCTAAGTCTATACGAAGTGCAACTTTGAGCATAATCACCATTTTTACTCCAGAATTTCAGCATCCTTGGGGTTGCAAGGAAGTGTTGCACCTGATGCAATTACAGACACTATAAACTTTGCGCAGGACAGATTGGTTCGCAAAGTGAATGTATTTGCACTGTGCCTGGTTATATTTATAAAGCTGAATAAGAGTGTGCAAACAGATTTGCAAATTCGTTTTTCACACTGTGAATGTCTATAAGAGTGTTATATGGCAAAAATTGCGAATATTTATGTGCGCAAAACAGAAAATATTAGCAAAACAGTTTTGAAAATTGTGAATTTAAGTTACTGTCAATACTATGTTTGCTCACAACAACCTCGCAAAGTGCCTGTGGTCACGCAAAGACCCGTCTCATTTGTGAGTCATTGGCAGAATTTACTCACAATGAGAATTCGCAAAAACCGGAAAGAAGGGGACAGCAGTGCAATATTTTAGCGTTCAGGAAAAAGCATGGGCAAAGAAACCATTTGCGAACAATTATGCGCTGCGCAAACTTTATAAATAACCCCCACTGTGTCAAAATGAACGCCATTGCACTCGTACTTTTCCCTGAAAGTTTCCCAAGTCTGGTTGGGGTAATTTCAGATGTTTGGTGTGAGAATGACGTGGGCACCCAATTCTTTAGACACAAGTGCATTGCATATAGTGGAAGAACCCTGGAGCAATTGGATGGCCAGAGATGGCAGTAGCCTCTACTTCAATAGGTGGAACTACATTTGATTCAGACCGGGAGACAGTATAGACTGTAGAGTGGTGCTGAGGCAGCAGCCCCGAATACCGCCCCCCCGCTCCGCGCTTATAGCAGGCCCGGACTGGCAATATGTGGGTTAGGGCAAATGCCAGAGGGGCTGCTATAAGGTCCCATAGAAAGTCAGTATTTAGTGGGCTGGTGGGGACTGTTTGGGCCTCTATGTGGGCTGATTGGGCCTCTGTGTACCTGAAATGCCAGGGCCTATTTTGATTCTCAGTCCAGTCCTGACTTATAGCGTCAGAGCGGGTAGAGGAGGGGCCGCATCACTAGTGCAGCGAGCGCTATTGCGCTTGCTACACTAGAAGAGCCGAATTTCCGTTTTAAAAAACGGAAATTCGGCTCTTAAAGTTACCAGAGGCGGCTTTTTGGCAACTGGCCGCTCCGTTCTCACCTTGCCTCATGGCTGGAGCAGCCCTGACTATTGTACCTTTTACATGCAAATCACTGCAGGGAAGTTAGTTTTAAGGCAACTGCATTAGGGGATGTAAATGACCCCTGGAATATACAGCACTATGTATACAAGAAGTCCTAAAAAATATACACATCCATAAAAAAAGTTTACTACTGGTGGGAGTGAGGTGTTTGTTTATACAGAGCTCATACTTGCTATTAAAAAAAAACTCTCCCAATTAAAAATGGTGGTGTCACATAGATACACAGGAGATATAGTAGATGAGACAAATGTCCATCCAGTTCAACCTTATGTTTAAAAAGTGTTCAGTGTGACAATGAAACTGCGTTAATAGATAGGCTGTACCAAATAATCAATGTTTTCAGTATATTTTAAAAATGCAACTTATAAAGGCTGGAGTAACTAGATGTCTGAAGTAATAACCAGAACCAAACACCCTGCTCTATAACCTGTTATTAGTCAGTAATCAGCTTTTTGTAGGGGGGACACATGGGACATACAGTAATTTGCTTTTGAATCTGAGCTGAATGCTGAGGACCAATAGCAAACTCACAGAACAGTTATGTCCCATGTGCCCCACCTTCAAATTGCTGACTAAGTAGGTTTGAGAGCTGGAAGTAGTGTTCTGGCTATCATATTAGACATCCAATCACTCCACTTTATACATTACATTTTTGTCTAACTAACTATATTAGAAACATTTTTTATTTTGCACAGCCTATCTATTTACCCAGTTTTGTTTTTACACTGACCTGTTCCCTTAAGATCATCCATACCCTTCTATACCCTTAGGGGTTCTTCACTGGATTTTACCTCTTTTAGTAGTGTCATTTTTAGATAGAGACTAGGCACCAAAACCTTATTCTTTATTCTAGATACTCGAGTTATTCTCAGGGTCGGACTGGCCAGGCAGGACACCGGGAAAAAGCCTGGTGGGCCCGCCAGGCCAGATCCGCACCATGCGCATATTCTCCTCTTCCTGCTGCGACCTACTACGACATTGCTTGTGCTCACACGTATGTACACACACGGGGGGACGGGCGGGCGCATGGCACATGCATGGGGGGCAGGCGCATGTGCACACGCATGGGGGTAAAGGTAGGTGGGCACGCTCACATACGCACACGCACTGGGAGGTGGAGAGGGGCCCTGAGAAAGCAGCTGACCCTGGGAATTTTACCTGCGCTCTTTAAAGGGGAAGGATTACCCTCTCCCTCTGTTAATCTATAGCACTTTAAAAAATAATAGCATTTTTAAAAAACTGTTAACCCAGGTAGTAGAGTAAAAAAAAAAAAAAAAATCACATTTATAGTTTTACATTTTTTTATGAATATTTAAGAAGAAAAGGAAAAATATATTTTCAATAGTAATGAGCAAAATGTTTTGCCTGGTTTCACCTCCAAAATAGATGCACATAGACTCCAATGAGTGAAAAAAATGTTTCCAAAAAAATAATGTGTTGCATGTGCTTTTGGGGAATTTCTTGCAGTTTTTGGTGAATTTTCAAGTCAGATTCAACCCATCACTATTTATTATGATTATTATTATTAACATGTATTAATAATAATAATAATAAGAATAATAAGAATGATTAGGGATGCATCAAATCCACTATTTTGTATTCGGCCGAACCCCCGAATCCTTCCCAAAAGATTCAGCTGAATACCGAACCAAATCCGGACCCCAATTTGCATATGCAAATTATGGGTGGGAAGGGGAAAACATTTTTTACTTCCTTGTTTTGTGCCAAAAAGTCACGTGATTTCCCTCCCTAGCCCTAATTTGCTTATGCAAATTAGGATCCGGATTCGGTTCGGCCAGGCAGAAGGATTTGGCCGAATCCTGCTGAAAAAGGCAGAATCCTGGCCGAATACCGAACTGAATCCTGGATTCGGTGCATCCCTAATAAAAATAATAATAATAATAATAAATAGGGATGGGCAATCTGACTTGAAAATTCACGAAACTGTGAGAAATTAATATTCAATTTATTACTTTTTACTTTTCCATTTAAAACTTTGTTGGGGGCCCTCGGTGGGCCGGAATGTAAAAAAAATAGGGGGAAAAAGAGGAATCTCAGTACACCTGCAAGTGCATATATGTAATGCTTCATCTCTGAGTATCTCAATAGCTAAGTGGGACATGTAGGTGGCTCTTCAGCGGAGGCGTTATTGCATGATGATGTTTGGGCTGATGACTTCTAATTCTAGTGCATTTCTAGATATGAAATAACCCCCCAGCTCATGTGCAGTGGGAAAAGCAGAGACTGACGATGGCAAATGCATAATCAAGAATGGGGGCAGATATGAAAAAAAAAGCATTGAATCACCTAAAGTCATTTATTGATTTATAGTAAACAAAAATAACGTAAGGGGAAGCAATACCAAGGCTGACATTTATTCTATCCCACCTATGATTCACTGTGACTATATGTGCAGCTCCTGTCACTTGCATAACCTGCTAATGGCTTTTTCATTGTCCTGTTTTCACTGACCAACTGAGATCAATTGGCACTAAAAGGTGGAAATCTCCTGTAATAATCTCAGGAGAGGGTCCTGTTCACCTTACAAACACTTTTTCAGTTCAGTAGTTTTCAGTTCACTAGAATGTTTTTCAATTGCTTCCCATCTTTTATTTTTTACAATTTAAGGGCCAAGTCACGTGTGGCGTCTTGAAAAGCGCACGGTTGAGCGTAAATACGCCAATGAAACCACACGTGCATGATAATATGCGTTTTTCAGCCTGTAGTGTTCTTTTTCCAACATTCATTTCTGTTTTTTCTTGTTCCCCACAATTCTAAGAATTTTAGTAAAGTTTTGAAAAAAAAAAAAAACAAGTGGAAAACAATTTATACAGATGCAGTCACTTTGGATGGTGAGTTTAATGCGTCGCGACTTAACTCATTTATCTCATTTATCCCACTTATCACAGAATATTGTGTCACAGCATCCCATCCAATTAAAGAGTTCACAATTGAAAACAATGGAGCTTTGGTATGCTAATGAAAAGGTTAAATGCATTAAATGAGTTAAGATAACTTTAGATAACACAGTTTCTTCAATTAATGCTGAGTCACGACGCATTTAACTTACAAATCCAAGTGACTCTATCTGTAAGTAGAATTTAGCTGTACAGCTTGTCAATACACGACATAATATTCCATAAAAACATATATGCATCATTTATCTCACGAGAATTTGGACGTCATATTTAAAATATGCTGTGTATTTGCATAAAGTGTAGTTTCAAACATGCAGATCCAATAGAGTCTATTGATTTGGTAGCTTCTTAGTGTATTGACGTATCTGCTGAAAAACGCCAATACTGGCACCCCATGCTGGATTACGGCTTGCAATCGCCCTGTGAGAATTTCCATAATGCATATTCGATTAGTTTCAGTGGTAGTGCATTTTATGCATATTTACGTTTTTTGTTTTTTTTTAAATGTAAAAACACCACGTCTGGCCTTGTCCTTAAAGGAGAATACAACCCCTTTGTGCAAAAAACCCTCCCCTGTGTAGGTCCTCCTCTCACTTTTTCAAATTGTCCCACCTGCCCATATCTCCCCGTTGAATCAGACCCAAAATAGATAAAGGCAGGAGAATGAATCCGAAAGACCTAGTGGCTCCGTTTACTGATGACTACTTTTTGGCAAGATCACCCACAAGTAAGAGATCTTTAATTCAAATGGAATTGTTTTTATAATGTAAATATAGTACATGTACCCTATTTTCTGTATTCTCATTTTACATTTTTTGTTTTTATTAAAGTCCCTTCATGTTCTAATGCAGGGGTGTCCAACCTGCATGCGCTCCAGGATGGATGTGAATGAGGCCCAGCTTGAAACACTTGGTTCCCAAGGAAATGCCAAAACAATATATTTACTGTAATATCCAGGTGTCCCATATTCCAGTGTATAGCTCCATGGGGATATCCAACTGGTATGTGTATTTTCTTTACTTTTACAAATCAAAAGTGTTTGTGTGTCTCATATGTGGCCCCAGACAATATTTATTTTTCCAATGTGGCCCAGGGAAGCCAGAAGGTTGGACACCCCTGTTCTAATACATTTCCCAGACTTTTCCCCCCTTGTTCCTTGCAAAACCCTGTGTTCCCCTGTGAATGTTACTTTTCCTAAATTTTAAGTTTTTTTGTTGTTGTTTGTCATTTACTGCAGACAAACTTGAAGCACAGCACCCGATAATGAATAAAATGCCTTTATTTCAATTTTTCTGTTGTTTGTCATTTATACAGAAACCACCCCCCTGCCCACGCAATTTTACATTTCCCCTATTTTAGGTTTTCCCAGATTTTGCAATTTTTATCAGGTCCCCTGAAAAAATGTAAAATCGAGGTTTGACATTATGTATATTGTTATTGTCTCTTTAAGGGATTGTCAGTGCAAATAAATAGGAGTGCTGCAGAAGCTGTACAGTGGCAGCACACAAGCTGCATGAATCCTTCACAGAAAAAGAGAAGCCAGATGGTCCAGTGAAATAAATCAACATAGCAATAAACCAAGTTCTTCTTTGCTCTGCATTTTTCTGCATCTGCAGTATGAGAATGACATGATAATAAACTGATAAAAGTGGATGCAATGAAAAGCATTAGTACACTAATATTGTAAGTACCCTCCTATATCTACTGTAGGTCACACACACTACACACACTATTCTTTTAGCCCTATGGCACATGTAGCAATTTGGGGTATTTTTCCCACTACATTTGCATTTCCTTCCCAGTAGAAGAGACAGACCAAGAGGTATTGCTCACTTTCTCATAGGGGACTATTCAATGCCTATGTTCCTACTGTATATTCCAGCCTCTTTGTTTCTATATTCCAGCTTCCTCTATGTTTCTACATTACAGCCTTCCTCTATATTTCTATATTCCAGCTTCCTCTATGTTTCTACATTACAGCCTTCCTCTATATTTCTATATTCCAGCTTCCTCTATGTTTCTACATTTCAACCTTCCTATATGTTTCTATATTCCAGCCTTCCTATATATTCCTATATTCCAGCTTTCCTATATGTTTCTATATTCCAGCCTTCCTCTATCTTTCTTTATTCCAGCCTTCCTCTATCTTTCTATATTCCAACCTTCCTCTATCTTTCTATATTCCAGCCTTTCTATATATTCCTATATTGCAGCCAGGACTGGACTGAGAATTAAAATAGGCCCTGGCATTTCAGGTACACAAGAGGCCCATCAGCCCACATAGAGGCCCAAACAGCCCCCACCAGCCCACTAAACACGGACTTTCTATGGGACCTAATAGCAGCCCCTCTGGCATTTGCCCTAACCCACAGATTGCCAGTCCGGGCCTGATTGCAGCCTTCCTCTATCTATCTATATTCCAGCCTTCCTCTATGTTTCTATATTCCAGTCTTCCTCTATCTTTCTATATTCCAGCCTTCCTATATGTTTCTATATTCCAGTCTTCCTCTATGTTTCTATATTCCAGTCTTCCTCTATTTTTCTATATTCCAGCCTTCCTCTATGTTTTTATATTCCAGCCTTCCTCTATGTTTCTATATTCCAGCCTTCCTATATATTTCTATATTCCAACCTTCCTCTATCTTTCTATATTCCAGCTTTCCTATATGTTCCTATAGTCCAGCATTCCTATATATTCCTAAATACCAGCCTTCCTATATGTCCTATATTCCAACATTCCTATATTTCAGCCTTCCTATATGTTTTTATATTTCAGCATTCCTATATATATTCCAGCCTTTCTGAAAAAAAGATTTTCGGATGCTTTTACTGCGCAGGCTCCAGAAAACGCTGGTTAATCGAGGAAGAAGAGCAATTGAGAGAAGATGGCACCTGTGAACTCCTCTGGACAGGACCTGGAAGAAGGGGGATTTGCCCGGGGGGGGGGGGGGGGTCAGAGGGAGGTTGGCCTACACAGGGGAAGGGGGGGAGGGTTTTTTCAGATACAGGTTGAATTCTCCTTTAAGATTGATTGGAGGGGAGAGAGACGGGAGTCAAGAAGACCAGTTAGGTGGAGATTGTAAAAGTCTAAACAGGATAAGATAAGGGCTTTGGATTAGTGTTTTGGCTGTTCCTATATTGTAGCCTTTCTATATGTTCCTATATGCTAGAATTCCTATGGTGAATACCATCAACTCATTGACTAAGTTTTCTCTCTAGGAAGCACAGACTGCAAACTAGCCTTGTACTTACCATCTGTCCTATAGCAGTAAGAGGCACCATTTCAAACTTAAATGTTACATTAACACAATGACTAAAATTAAAAATTCTCTTCAAAAATGGCCCCTTTATTAGAGCACCCTATGGATCTGCTACGGTCCCTGGGGTGGGATTGTCCAAACAGTCCCTGCCAGAAGCACAGTAGGAGGGAAAGAACCAATCACAGCCTTGCAGTCACACAAGCAAAGATAGGCTTCTGTTCCCTATCAGGTCTAGCCTAGCTGCTGATTGGTTCCTATGCTACAGTGCACAGCCTGGGATAGGAGGCAGCAAGAAGTGGAACCGATGGGCGAGGCTAGTATGGTTTTTGCTGAAATTTCCGGCTACTATTTTACACACATTCCTTCTATATTTAAAAGAGCATAATGCACTGACACATTCTTGGTTTTCACCAAATACATCTCACTCCTGAAAGATAGGGGTTCTTACCATCCACGCTTTTGTTTTAAACTCAGTTGCTTTGGGATATTAGCAACTATTGTATTTATTCTAATAGCTGCCTTCAATGAAACTCAGGGATTTGGCTCAGCAGGGCCAAGGCTCTGTCTCTAATGGTTATGGCTATCTCATATACCGAAACCAAGAACGAATTATATGCATATTTGTAATTTGGCAAATATTAAAAGATTATTATTAACAAATAAAACTTCAAATACATTAAAACTAAAATGTAGAAAGTAAGAGCAATGATTGTAGGGGATGGGGCTAAGATAAAGCTTACCTGCTCCCAGTGTTCAGTCAAAACAACTCTCCACTTTCAGTATTATTATAGTAACCAGCCCAACAATATGTCTGAACTATCTTGTAGTGTTTAAAGGGATCTAAGGCCTCAGCAATAAACTCATGTTTTCACATCCATTGGAATCTCTGGTATCAGCATAAAATGAGTTCTGTGCAACGGAGATAAGCAATTTGTTATCCCTCCCCCCTATTAAACTGGTTCTGCCTCCCAAAGCAGAAACCCTTATTAGGGACACAGCCACTTAACTTTCCAAGGGCCCCTTTACCCAACACTTCCCATATTGAAGTTCTTCAGAGACATAGAAAACTGTCTTATAATAGCCTACTATAGGAAAGCTTATGGTACTGGTGACATATCTCATTTTCCCGCACCCTACTCCTATCATTGATCTGCCAACCAACAGCCTCTCGCAAAGGCTTCATAGCACCTTGCACATGGTGGCATTCCCTAGCTTGAGCTCTACGTTGCCTTTGCTTCCTCCACAATGCTCCTTTTGCTGATTATTCTGATTGGCTAAAACATGTTACAGTTGATGATATGGGCTTCTTTTTCCAAGGTATTTTGGGGGAAGACCTAATTGTGGCATATTGCATTAGTCTCTAGGCACCTGTACAGGTAGGAAATATTTAGGAAAACTCCTCTCGTAAAGACAAACTTGGGGCTATTGATTTACACAAGAAATGTACTTGACTGATTAATTGAATTTAATTTAATACAACATTTTCCAAGCCAGAGTCTGATGGATGATCTCTCTATACTCTCCCTAAAGCAAGGATAGATAGCAATTTATAGTAAAATAGGACAAGTCTTCTTAAATTATAAGTTTGTGCTTTATTTTTTTTTTTATGTTTTTACTGCCGTCTGCAGGGCAAATTCATCAAAGTCTCTTGTTTGCTGTAGAAATGTTCCTAATTCATCCCAGGGAAGCAACCACTGATATTTTATTGATTCAATTTTTCTTTTGTGAAAGAGACACCAGTTTATTCCAGTTTACGGCTGGAAAAAAAATATAAAGCTCGGAATTCTCTAATAAAGATTTTCTTTTACGTGATCTCTGCGATTGATCCTGGTGAAGGCTCTTTAATACAGCCATAAAGTTGTGACTCTAATGCCATTGGCATACAACTGATACATGTATTTTGACCACCAAGTCTTCTCAAGCTAAAAACCCAATAAATAACCCCCATCATGCCATTGATAGCCATGTGAACATACTTTCAGGGGGTGATTTGCTCTATGGCACACAGACCTCATACAGGAATTTATCACAGACCCGATACAGGTATTTTGTCCACCAAGTCTTCTCAAGCTTAACACCCAATAAATAACCCCCATCATCCCACTTATGACCATGTGAACATACTTTAGGGGGTGATTTGCCCACCAAGTCTTCTCAAGCAAAAAAATCAATACATAAACACCCTAGTCTCATTAATGGCCATCAGAACATACAGTACTTGCAGGGGCAATTTGCAGACCCTATACATGTATTTCACCCTACAAGTCTTCTCAAGTTAAAAGCCCAATAAATAGCCCCATGGTTCCACTTATGACCATATGAACATACCCGCAAGGGTAATTTTCCCCTTGTCATACTGATTTCCCCCTAGTCATACTGTCATACTGAACAGCTGTTTTGCCAACCGAGTATTCTCATGCGAAAAACCCAATAAATAAACCCCATTTTAGCATCAATAGCCACCTGAACATACTTTTAGGGGTGACTATCAAATAATTCTCATATGCAACAACTGGTAATAAATTCAGTCAAGGTATGGTGCCCAAAACTATTCTGTCTTCCATTGTCCTTGAAGAGTAAGTAGATCTTTTTAATCTATCTTCTTATAGAGCCTTGTTCCTATCATCACTGTTGAGAATCACCAGAGACACCAGCCAGCAAGTGATTCTTGAGTCAGATACCCACATTACTGAGGACGGGTGTTGGCACTGACTATAGTTTCAGATTGGCAATGGAAGCGCAACGTTATGGTTTTAGCTCCTGTAATGTCACCATGAATTCTTGCCGTAAACCTCTATGTTTTACTCTGTAGCGCTAGCTCACAACTTCACCATTCACTTACCAAATAAACTAAAACAACTTCTGACATTCTTCAACACATGATCAAGGGTTGAATCCTGCTAAGAGCGTTTATCTTCCAACAGCAGAGATGAATTCTTAAAAGAGACACTGTTCAGTAACTCTGAATAATCAAATATGGGGCAGTCTACAAGAGGTAATGGGTGGACCCAGTTTGAAGGGCATTCAAGATAAAATTAAGGGAGCATAAGCCTAGCCTAAGGGTCGGTTGGGGTAAGATTAGAGGTGAACTTTTTTCCATTTTTTGTTCATCTACTCTGGAGATAGTATCCACTGGCCTAACTCTTCAGAATGAATGGGGTTGGCCAACTTGCCTCATGCACAAACTACTTCATCAATTGTGATAAGAATAATGTTTGTTAGCGTAAGCATTTCCATAATTGTTTACTCAGAGTAGGTCCAAAAGAATCCTCCATTGAGCATTGTACTTTTGTTATCTACTTAATGCAACACTGTACACACTTTCTGGCACTGAAGTGGAAGATGAACCATTCAATGCTCTAGTTTGTGCTCTGAGCTCATCATATAAGAAATATAATTACAAATGCAGTTTGGCTGTAACAAAGCCTGCCCACCAGTAGCCGTTTTACTGTTATTTCACATAGGGAGATTACTGTTCAACTCCTGCTTACAATGTAATCAGATATCATGAGGGATATTAGTGCTGTTCAGGTGCTCAGTGATAATAAATATTTAATGACAATCACATGAACAAAGAACAGAGAGCCGTGTTTACTCAGATCAGGAAGGAGGATCCAACTGAATACACGGGCCGACCAAGTCGGCAGCTTATTGGCACATGTGTGTCTAGCCCTCCAATGGGCTTCCCCGATCTGGCCGAAAGTTGGCCAGATCTCGATCTCGATGCGTCTATCGCCACCTTAAGACTATTGACCCACAAGAGCATGGATCCTCAGATTCTATATTCAAAGCTCTGTATAGCAACTGCTCTGAAAATTGTAAATAAGGGCTCTGCAACCTGACTGTATTAGTTTTCTGCTGGAACTAAACAAATTCATAAAAAAAAAATAATTCATTAAAAAAAGAACCCTTCATGACTAATTTTGCCCTGCTTGCTCTAATCACTTCACTATTAATCAATTCACTATGAAACATGCATACAAGCTAACCAATCATATTAATGTCTGACTGCTCATTAAAAAAAAAACTTAAAAGGATTGTAAACCCAACCATAATGCTGTCCTACAGTTCCTATGCAAGAAAATTCACCAATGAGAATTCTAATAATCAAAATCATCATTATGAATGCAAATGAATTGACCAGTGAGAATAAATGTCTCCCGTTTTGCGTCGCCATTTTATGTCGATTTTTTTTTGTCTCTGCAACTTCTTTGTCAATGGGCTTTTTTTTTCTTATGGGGACTTTTTTGTCTCTGTTACAAATTTGTCACAGCAAAATATTCAAAAATATACACATTTTTGCAGCATTTTCACTTAAAATTCATGTGGTGCAGTGCGGAATTTCATGGCAAATCCATGCCTGGTGAATAATTTCATTATCATCACTATAAAGTTCCAGCACCATGTCAGGCATCTTGCTGTTATCTTACATATAGTAGTGTAAAGTACTCAAAAGAGCATGCTGAACAATTTTACATTAGTTTGGGGTTTATTTCAAGCTTACCCTTGCATAAGGCCTTGTTTTCCAAAAAAAACCCAGGTATTTAAAGACCAGCTATTTTCCCATAACTATGTTTAACAGTCCATAAGAGACTATGGAACAATGAACAACCTTTCTTCTTTTTGTGTTGGATCTTGTTAGAGCACAATCTGTTTACCTCGGATCCTGGAGGAAGCCAGGTTGCTGATCCAGGAGAACTGATGGTAACAGGAACCTCTCCTTCTGGGGCACTGGGCTTTCTGCTGCGGAGGTAGTAGAGAAGCCAGGCAAGTTACCAAGGGCGTAACTACCGGTGGAGCGGGGGGTGCAACTGGGCCAGGGCAGTCTTGCGCCCGCTACATCGGCTCAGAAAATCAATCACGGCAATGGTGGTGGGGGGGGGGGGGCGGCTGCAAGGCCCGCACCAGGGCCCGCCTCCACCTGGTTCCGTTCCTGGAGTCAGGCTAAGGCGTAGTCAATTGCAGGCAGAGGTCGGTTTCAGGCAGCGAAGGTTCGGAGGTCAGGAAAACAGGCAGAGGGTCAAAAACAGGAAACTCGGACAACCAGGACTTTAGCAGGAACAGTAGGGACTGAAGCCAGCTTGGGCAATGTGAGGAGGAAGAGGAAGGTATTTAAGGGAACAGGAACCAATCAGGAGCAGGCTGAGGAAAGACAGACACATCAGGGACCAATAGGAAGCTAGGCACCCCAATTAGAGGTCATTGCGCCTAAGTATTTTTGTTGCTAGCGTCCGATTTGATGCGCGCTTGCGCTTATGCGCTGGTGCTCAAAATCAGTGGCGAGTGTCACAGTTTCAGTCCTTGCAGCGTCGTAGCGACGGAAAGATGATGGCTTCAAGAGAAATATAGTTTCCCCTTTCATTTAATATCTGCTCTTGGCAGATCTGCCTTTATATCACATTTTAACTCATCTAAACTTTTCCTCTCGGAGAAAGGCTCCTTAATGAAACCAACAGGATTCCTCCACGAAGGGTAATTCATCATATGGGCCCACAGAATACTCCACCGAAATGCATTATTAATCATCCGTTTTAACCCTCAATCCTAGCTTTATCTTAATATTCAATGCAAACTGTCAAATCATTCTGTCCCTTTGAGGCTGGCACCAATATCTCCTCTGGGATTACTGTAGCCTTTCACAGATACTAGACTCATCAATTTAAGCCTCCCCAGTAGTTATCTACAGAATGTTCCTACTATAACTCAAATCAGCGCTCTATAATTAAGCTCTTTGCTATGTTCTCCTGTTCATATGGCTTCCTTCTCTCCAGCTGTACAGAAGCATGCAACTAGTCTTCTACTGCAGGGGTTATGCACATGCCCACGAACTTAATTTTTCATAAAGGGATGTGATGCCGAAGGGTCCAGAAGCAATTCTTAGCAATATATATTTCTTCCTATTGCTTTTTTTTTAATTGAAACTAATCTCATTGGTTAATGTAGCAATGCCGAAACTAAGTTCACACTCTAGAAATCTCTACGAGCAGAATTTTTCAAACCAGCATCATATATTAGTTTTCTTGGTCCAACGTATGCATTGCCTGTACCACAACATGCCTTGGGCCTATGCTGGGATTTATGTGCATACTTTGCTAGCTAGAAATGATAGAATCGTGGGAGGCACATTAATCAAGGGTCGAATTTCAAATTCATGTGAGTTTTTTTAAACTCCCTTAAATATGAACCTATTGGAAATTCGTCTGGGGGTTATTTAATAAAAAAAAAATTGAATTTCGAAAACTTGGACAAACTCGAAATAAGTAATTCCAATAAGTAATAAGTAAGTCCAAATAAGTAATTGTAACTATTTAGATAAGGAGGTCCCTTGGGAAAGGTTAGACTTACAGCTTACAGGCCATTCGCCTTCATTAGCAAAACTGTAACAGAAAAAAAACACAGAATTGTGTTAAAATTTTCATAAGCCAAATTTTGTAAAATTAACATGGTAATCAGGGGGTCTGGTTTCACACATGGGTGAGATTGACAGAAGAATAATAATACCAACTGAAACACAACAAAGAATACAAAATGAAGACCAACTGCAGTAGAATGTGGACGTCTACACCATGCTGACAGTTAAAGGGAAACTGTCATGGGAAAACATGTTTTTTTTTTTTTTTTTAATGTTAATAGTGCTGCTCCAGTAGAATTCTGCACTGAAATCCATTTCTCAAAAGAGCAAACAGATTTTTTTATATTCAGTTTTGAAATCTGACATGGGGCTTGACATATTGTTAATTTCCCAGCTGCCCCTGGTCATGTGACTTGTGCCAGCACTTTAGGAGGGAACTGCTTTCTGGCAGGCTGTTGTTTTTCCGTCTCAATGTAACTGAATAGTACGCAGTGGGACATGGGTTTTTACTATTGAGTGCTGTTCTTAGATCTACCAGGCAGCTGTTATCTTGTGTTAGGGAGCGGGTATCTGGTTACCTTCTCATTGTTCTTTTGTTAGGCTGCTGGAGTGGGGGAAAGGGAGGGGGTGATATCACTCCAAATTGCAGTAGAGCAGTAAAGAGTGATTGAAGTTTATCAGAGCACAAGTCACATGACTTGGGGCAGCTGGGAAATTGACAAAATGTCTAGCCCCATGTCAGATTTCAAAATGAAAAATCTGTTTGCTCTTTTGAGAAATGGATTTCAGTGCAGAATTCTTCTGGAACAGTACTATTAACTGGTGCATTTTGAAAAAAAAAAAAAAAATTTCCCATGACAGGATCCCTTTAATTACTGTTCAACCCTTTTTAACAGATAGAAGGATTTTTCTCATCAAAACAGCAGTTTAGGCTGCAGAAGTTGAGCAAATTAGGTTATCACCCACTAGTGTAGGAGAATACACGCAGCCACCAAAATTCCTCTGTGTCTAAAGAAAATCAGGGCTGAAAGTCTGGGTGGCTGAGCCACTTAAATAACTTGAGAGAAAGAAAACAATGAATAGCCACTGTGTAACGTGTTGGAAAGTTGCTCTCCCAGCTGAGCTGATCAATATCCATCTTCGGTCGGCTTTCCTCCTGCCATACACACACTGAATATTGTATGAAAATGTGTTTCCTAATGTACATTAATATCGGTGCGTATATGACCACCTTTAGAGGTAATAACTAGAAGGTTCCACATGTCTCTCTGTTGAACTCAAGAACTTTTCTTTATTGATCACCAGCACAGCTTCACAGTGATACTTGCCACACACAATCTATCCCAACCGTCTCTTAACCAGAACTAGGAGTCACCAGATCCCACCAACTGACAACTTTCCTATGCCTCCTCCTTGAGTCACAGACTCTGTAAACCTTGATAGACTTTCAGCACCGGGGTCTAAGTTGCCCTAAGATACAAGGCCCTGTCTATACCCTTGTCCCACTCCTCTGAGTTCTAAATCTGGGAGATTTTCTAAATGTATAAGTTTGTTCTAAATGGAGCTGAGCTGCTGGGTTACACAACCTACACCTAACTAATGCTGGCTACAACAAGCTCCCCCAGACCACCCTACCCCTTACTAACTAACAAATACTAACCAATGCTAATATGTCACCCTAATACCTCTGTCTGTGAGGTGACAGACCTCAGACTCTCCAGCATGAGTTTTCTTATCTTCCTATTCCCCCCATGGGGGAATTCCCTTACTCAACATTGGCACCAGGTGACTAACACTAGCAATTCTTACATGACTTAAATTATGCTACTCTTTATCATTGGGAAAGACTCATGTCTTGTTACTCATGTAACTTTCAGTGTCAGTGTCCTCCACCAGGAAAAGATCAGTATAGTTGCCATCTTCATCCTGTGCACAGCTAGCACATCAATCTGCAGTAAGCCTACCCCATCCAGCCCGGGTTAGCATCAATGGTAGGTATTACTTATAGTGATGGGCGAACTTATTCGCCAGGGTCGAATTTGCGGCGAATAAATTTGCGAATCGCAAGCGAAATTTCGCTCAGCGAAAATTCGCTGGAAAACAAAGCGACGTGCGCCAAAAACGACGCGCCAAAAATGACGCACCGAAAACGACGCACCGTGCTTCGGAAACGACGTGACGCGACAAAGTTGATGTGACACGCTTCAAAAGCGTCCCGCGACTCATTTCACGAATTTTTCGCCAATTCGCAAATTTCTATGGAAATTCACGAATTATTTGGCGAAGCGAATCTCGGGAGATTCGCCTTTCACTAATTACTTACCAAAGCCTATCCATAAAGGCAGACTTGCATGTTTGTAACTTTGATGCTAGTTTAACAGCTTATATACAGCTACCCTCATGGCCCTGCTATACTCTGTCTATATGTCCCTCCCCAGGTATCTAGACCCTGTCTTTTAGTATACAGATACCTCTCACCCCTCAGTTTGATATACATTTATACAGTGTTTATGTATTTTTTATGATTATCATTTATTGTACAGTTTACTGAGCACTGTCATTCTCTATCTTTCCTAGTTTTACACCTTGCCCTTTGTTAATAAACTGAAGCTCATTATCCTGTGTCAGTGACTTAATGAAGCAAGGAGTTTAGTTGCATGTCAAACTACACACTACCCCAGGGTAACACGTAGTGAGGACAGAACACTGATTGTAGGAATTGTTTGGAACATTCCCGGGTGTTTGATCATTCTAACTGTATTGATTCCTGGACTTTTTGACCCTGCCTGAACCTCGACCTGATACTTTTCTGCCTGCCGTTTAGACTTTTGCCCAGTTTCAATTTGTACCACGAACTTAGACTTTCAAGGGGTGGTTCACCTTCAAGTTAACTTTTAGTATATTGTAGAAGGGCCAATCCTAAAAAAGTTTTCAATTGGTCTTTATTATTTATTTTTCATAGTTTTTTAATGATTTGCAATTTTCTTCTGTTTCTTTGCAGCTTTCAAATGGGGGTCACTGACACCATCTAAAAACAAATGCTCTGTAAGGCTAAAAATGTATTGTTATTGCCACTTTTTATTACTTATCATTCTATTCAGTCCCTCTCCTATTCATATTCCAGGGTCTTACTCAAATCAATGCAGGGTTGCTAGGGTAATTTGTACCCTAGAAACCAAATAGCTGACTGCAAATTATAGAGTTGCTGAATAATAATCTAAATAACTCAAAAACCAGAAACAATAAAAAATGAAAACCAATGGCAAATTGTCTCAGAATATCCCTCTCTACATTATACTAAAAGTTATCTCAAAGGTGTACAACCCCTTTAACCCCTAAAAGCTTCCTCCTCGGTCCTGACTACTCCCGCTGGGAGCTGATAGGCCGTCTGACAGGGGCAGAGAATGGCAGATGGACATAAAAAGAGGATAATAGCAAATGAGATAATAAGAGAATGGTACATGGGGATACAGAGAAGGAAGGACAGGTAGAAGAGGAACAGAGGAAAGAATGACAAGGCAATGACAAACCGAGAGGAGAAAACGCAAAGCAAAAAAAGATGTTGCAAAAGATGAAAAAATGGGATTTAAAACAAAAACATGAAAGGACCAAAGATGAAATAAATGGAAAACTGTTCTATACATGTCTTCCCAGAAGGTCAACATGCTGTGCTTGACTTGCCTTGGGCACACAATCACGTAAGGGCACTACTGCACCTCAGCCGTGGTGAAATCCATTATTTACCATGGAAGGAAAAAATGAAAGAGAGAAGAAAATAGAAATCTTTCTACCTGACAGTAATATTGTTTAAAGTCGAGAGTTTGATTCAAATGTCACACAACCTGCTGAATTATGGGTAAAAATGATGGCGATACGCACCTGTGCCTGTAAATAACCCCAAATGTGTTTTGTAATGGCCTGTACATGTTTAAATTTAATTGGCTGTCAATCCCAACAACTGTCGGTACTTCAGTGCTAATGCCAGGAAATGAAATGCTTTCAGTCTGCTGTTCAGGGTTGGACTGGACGTGGGGGGCCCACCAGGTAACTATACTCTGGGCCCCTCCTGCGCACATGCGTGCACTCCGGCGTACATGCCTGGTGCATTTATGAGCGCCAGCGTGTGCGTGCAAACTATGAAGGGCATGCGCTACAGGCGCATTTATTATTTGGGGGCCCGGAGAACGAAAGAGGTGGGCTAGGCTGGCGGGGGCCCACCAGGTTTTTCCCGGTGTCCTGTTGGGCGTTGGCGTCCTGCCGATGCTGGTGCTGTTATTATTGGATAGTTCTGATCCAATTTAAAGGGCAAGGAAAGGCAAAGAAATAAAATCCAATTTTTACTTTCTTTAATGAAAAAGAAATCTATCTCCAATATACTCTAATTAAAAAAAGTGTAAAGTTTTTATAAGAAGCCTGACTGTATGCAGTGAAATTCTCCCTTCATTTACTGCTGTGGATAGGAATTGTCAGACAGTCCCTAACTTCTGGCAGGGAAACAATCATACTTATGAACAGCAGGGGGAGCCCCTGCCTTACTTACCAGCCATGCAGAACTCAAGCAGCTTTGTTTTTTGATCATTTATGATGATCCCTAAGAAGCCCAGACCACACTGAGCATGTGTATGTAGTCTAGTCTTGCAGAGATGTATAACAAAGTTACAAGATGACAGCCCCCTGTGGCCAACTTTGAAAGCATAAATCATTTGTTTGATTAGGCTTGTGGTGCAGTAAGTTCATGTTTTTGTTTAGTATACAAAATACAGCATTTCCATCATTATTCTATTTTACACTTTTCTTGCCCTTTAAATGAATCCCTGTCACATAATAAGATCAACCCCAAAACATGTTTTTTTTCTGCAGCAAATAAGGCTGCTCTGAGATAATCACAGAACCATTGTAGGCGTCCATGGGCTGATGTACAGATAACAGATAATGCAATTCCATGAGAGGGAGGCAACTTTCTGCCAACGGTAACCAGATTTTTAATCACAGGCAAATGAGGGATTTTTTCATTGGCTTCAGCATATATAATTCATCTCTCTTTTATTGTGGCCAGAGGCAAAAAAACAAGAAGTTTGATTTTCAAAATGGCATTTGAAGTGGGGAAAAATATATTGCCGCATGCAAATTCAGTGTGTCTTGTCAGAATAAAGGAACGGCGACACCGGATCTTGCAGGAAACGAATTGTTTTACAATAAATAGCACTCACTCCCGCCATCACTCTCTAATAGCACTTGTACCGAGCCGCTTGATGAACGAATGGATATTCTTCCTTCTTGTATGCAACAATCTGTTTCCTTTAATGGACAAAAAAAAAGAACACACATTCACCCTAGCAAATGGCAAATGAAGATTTCTTAGAGGATATGCCTGAATGGGCTGTAGATATGTTTTCATATCTGTATTGTAAGCTCTCTCCTATTTGGACACTGTACAATACACAGGGCTTTGTCGTCTGTCTCATTATATGTCACCTAAAAACAAAGCAGTTACTTAAGGCGGATCCATTTGTTTTATTTCATGTTGGTTAAGAGCAGAGATTCTTGTTAAAGGGATACTGTCATGGGAAAAGTGTTTTTTTTTATTAAATGCATCAGTTAATAGTGCTGCTCCAGTAGACTTCTGCACTGAAATCCATTTCTCAAAAGAGCAAACAGATTTCTTTATATTCAGTTTTGAAATCTGACATGGGGATAGACATTTTGTCAATTTCCCAGCTGCCCCTGGTTATGTGACTTGTGCCAGCACTGTAGGAGGGAACTGCTTTCTGGCAGGCTGTTGGTTTTCCTTCTCAATGTAACTGAATAATACGCAGTGGGAAATGGGTTTTACTATTGAGTGCTGTTCTTAGATCTACCAGGCAGCTGTTATCTTGTGTTAGGGAGCTGTTATCTGGTTACCTTACCATTAGTTGTGTTTGGTAGCCAAGGATGAGGAGGGTATAACAATGCTAACACCACACCATTGTTCTTTTGTTAGTCTGCCGGGCTGGGGAAAGGGAGGGGGTGATATCACTCCAACCTGCAGTACAGCAGTAAAGAGCGATTGAAGTTTATTAGAGCACATGACTTGGGGCAGCTGGGAAATTGAAAATACGTCTAGCCCCATGTCAGATTTCAAAATGAAATATAAAAAAATCTGTTTGCTCTTTTGAGAAATGGATTTCAATGCAGAATTCTTCTGGAACAGCACTATTAACTGGTGCATTTCCATGACAGGATCCCTTTAAAGGGGAATTCAACTCCCCCAGCACTAACCCGGGGATCAGGCTGGGGTGGCTGGACCCAAGGGGGC
Source organism: Xenopus borealis (assembly GCA_024363595.1). Lineage (NCBI taxonomy): Eukaryota > Metazoa > Chordata > Amphibia > Anura > Pipidae > Xenopus > Xenopus borealis. The sequence continues at coordinate 97,683,475 of CM044448.1, read as the reverse complement.
CCTGAAAATGTGGTACTGGGCCCCATGATTTCAAATGGCAGCCCTGCACATATCACTGCTTCAAAGCTATTTGAAAATGTAATTGCTATTGAAAACAGTATCTGCCAGGTTGTTTACATTTTCCTGCACTCCTGACTCTGACTCCTGTAACAATGGGGGAAGCATCGAACGCTAGCGCTAATTCGCCAGCATGACGTCAATTCGTAACTTCAGAAATTTACTAACGCTGACTGGCGAATTTTCGCTAGCGAAAGGGGTTACCCTCTTTCCCCCCATGTTTAGGGCAATAGGACAACTTTATTTTATTTATTAAAGGTTTTCTGGGCTTGTGTAGTGCAATGTAGTGGCTGTAACATATACTTCTATTAGAACGCTACCGTTCGCTGACCTTATCGTAACAGCCGCACTTTAGTGAATTTGCGTAGCGCTGGCGAAAATTCACCTGGCGAAGTGTGGCAAACGTTAGCGAAGCCAACGCTAGTGAATTTTCCGCCACTTAGTGAATTTCCCCCAATGTTGCAAGCCAATTGCTGATTAAACTACCTGGAGGAGACCTGGCTTCTATTACTATATTTCTTGGTTTTAAAGGAGAAGGAAAGGAAATTTTCTATAAGTAGCTTATAGTGTCCCCCACCACCCCCCCTCCTGAAACGCTGCAATAAAACTTGCCATAGAACTTCCTCAGCTCTGTACTTGATTGCCAAAGTTACGGCGCTTGTTCAGCTTTGGCACTGCCATTTTCAAATTCAGCGCGTCACTTCCACCCAACAGCGCGCATGCGCATCTTTTTTGACCCCATGACGTGTCAGACCATGTCAGGCAGACCCGCTCGTTTGAATTCTTGCTCCTGCGCTCGCTCGCTGGCTGGCTGACTGTCAAGGCAAGCTGTAAATGAAATTTAGAGCGAGCGCAGGAGCTTCAAAGCTCAGTTGTTGAGCAACGTGGAAACTGTCTGCCGATAGGTTAAATGATTAATGGGGGCGGGAGCATGGAGGTCAACGATGACGCGTCCATATGTCACGTGACCAAGAAGACAGAAGTCAGCACGGCACTGAATAGATTCAACAGAGCATGCGCAGGGCACTGCTGAAACCTACTGCGCATGCCTGTGCCCCAATGGAAGCGATTTCTGGACAGGAGAGAGGGTAGGAGTTTTTATACATGTTCTTAATATTATTAAAAACGAATAGAACATAAAAAAAAACGTAGAAAAGTACTGATTGAATTATTTATGTTACCTAAAAGAAGATTTCCTTGGCAATATCTATATATTTATTTCATTTTTGAGTTTCCTTCTCCTTTAAGGGCCAGAGCCAGGAAGACCCCTTTAAGAGATAAATCATGTTATTATAAAACCCATAGATTTTTGTGAACATATTCAATCTAATAGCAGGCTATATAATGCACATCCTATTCAAATACAAGCTTCAGTGCAATGTGCAAATATATTTATCATGCAATTCTCATGCATATGCGTGGATGGGGGGAGGACACGTCTGGGAAGGTCAAGCGTTGCAAAAACCTCTGCTCCAAAACTAAGGTTAGTCAGACAGAAGACGTACTTTACCCATCGTTACCATACCGTTGGCATGTGTCTCTTAGCATCCCCTAGTTTCAGCCCTGAAATTCATCACAACATGCTGGGTAAGAATTCTGGTGCTTTCGATAAGCACTCACAAGTGCAAGGACCATGTTTGGGTGGAAGTACATTTGATGAATGGTGTAAATTCACACTCAAATTCAGGGACTGCGCCTCTGTACATAAATTAACCTGATTGGTGGCAGCTGGAGGTCCGCAGGAGTTTGTTTAGGGCTCTTACACACGGGCATTTTTGACCTGCGCTGCCTAGACGCACCTCATTAGTTTCAATGGCGTTGTACCCACGAGACGCGTGTATGCGCCGAATGCAGATTCAGATGCAACATGCTGCGTCTGAATCTGCGTTCGGCGCTTACACGAATCTCGTAGGTACAACCTCATTGAAAAGAATAAGGTGCGTCCAGACCTGCGCTCCCCTATGGCTGAACGCAGCCAAACGCAACGCAGCGCAGGTCAAAAAAGCCTGTGTGTAAGGGCCCTTATACAGAGCAATTAAAATGAGATCTCCTGATTGGGGGTGGTAGTAAAAGAAAAGCAAGGGGAAAAAAAATACTTAATATTAAAAAAAATGTGGTTTTGCTTATTTTGAACAAAACTGGGATTTCCCCATTGGATTGAAGTGGGGGACCGACACTGTGTCCGGATTTCACCAGGGATCCCAGTGCCCCTAGGGCACCGGATGAAGCGGCTGCGGCAGCTGCAGCAGAGGACGGAGAACCCTGATGCTGCTGTTGGCTGAAGCTGTAGCCCAGAGCCCCATAGCTTTGTCATAACAGTGCATGTGCAGGTGGTTTAGTTACTGGGGCAGGAGCAGTGAGGAGTCCGGTTGGAGCAGCGTTGGAATAACCTGTCAGTAGACTATGAGAGAAGAAATCGAGCACCGCACAATCGTTTGTCGTCGCCCTTTCGCCTTTTCTGAAGAGGACAGGAAGTGGAGTTTCTGTAAGTAATTTCTTAATAAAGGCTTTACTATTTTAAAGTTTAATCTGTCTTTGTGTTTTTATTTCGTTCTATACTAACTAATTTTTATAAAAAAAATTTTGATGTTACTGTTCCTTTAAGTATCACAATCCTTTAAAGTCTGAAGCTGACCTGCGCTTCTTATGAAACCTCACACGTTTCTCTCTATACAGGCTTCCAACCAGTGAGGTCTAAGGCTCATCTCATCTGCTTAGCAGTCAGCCCCATTAAGCTGATTTATAAGGCTACTGTAAATTAAATCAGCTTCAGACTGTTTATCTTCCTACTGTTTTAATGAAATATGATTGTTTCTCTTCTGTACACAAAAACAGCGATTTCTTTGCTGTCTGATGAAAAATGTAAAGTTTGGGAAAGAGAAGCCTCTCTAGGCTACACTCACACTCTGGCTATCAGGTTTGCCATGATGAATGACTGTAACCCATGCCAGGTATATTCTCCTCGCAGTGTGAAGATGAGGGGGCAGCTGGAAGATGACCCTACCATGGACGGACACGGTATCCATTTAACTGCAGCTCTCAACCTCAGCTCAAAACCTGCAGCCAATTTGTCATATATTACAGAGCTGCCCCTGATAAATCTGTGGGTAAACCAGTTCCGTAGCCAATATGCACTGATAGACCATAAATTATCAACAAGAAGAACAGTTACGAAAAAAAGTTGTACTGATTTAGAAACATAAGGAGGTGAAAGGATCCATTGCTGCAAGGTCTCATTAACCAGGTCTTTTGTACTAACGGCAAGGAGGAACAAGAATTATGTACATTAAAGGCGGTTTGTTATATTCTATTCTGACCAATTTCTTTTACAAAACTATTCCTGTGATGTATGTACCAACCCAATATAGGTACATATTGAGGAAAGTTTTCCTGAGGCTAACCAACCTGGAAACATGGCTAGGAAGATAGTGTCATTGGTGATTGCCTTCACTATGGGATATTTTTCATTGATTCCCTTAAAAACTAAGACTGAAAAAAGTTTACAGTAGACAGGCTGATTTAAGTTGCCAATTCAAAGCTGCTCAAAAATCAGACTCTGTATGGGGCCCTACAATGGGGACACACAACCAATATTTGGCCAAAGATCTTCTAGATGTCAATTAGGCATGTTTGAGGATCGTCTGCTCGCTGATGTGGTCCTTGTCTCAACAGCCACTACTCTGGTCCTTTTAATGCATCAAACAATTGGCAACAAACCTGGTGACACATAGTAAGCTATTGTTTTATTTCTTTGATAGGAAAACTATAATTTACCAGTATGCATATACGGGTCCAAATCAATTATTCTCCAGTGTTTCTGTATTATTTTGCGAATTTGTTCTGCTTCTATACTATATTCTGTCACAAAGTAGATATCAGATCTTTGTCTTATTTTCTGAAGCTTATTTCTATCCTCTTTTAAATGATTTAATGTTTTAAGCATCTACAGTATATACTGTAAAGTTGACCTTACACAAGTTGACCCTGGTTGTTGCCCAGTTGTGACTGAACCAAAGATATGGTATCCATCCTAATGACTTAATCCCTTTGGAAGGCCATGCAAACCCACCAGGAGAGGTGTGCATCCATTACCCAATGTGGTTCTCGCCCAATTGGATATTTCAGCTAGTTCAACTGGTATCTCCAACCAAATATCTGCAGTGGCCATTGATTTGGTTCCATACCTAGGCTTATCATGTGCCAAAGTCAGCTTTGCCCAGCCAACTGGAATGCTCAATGGAGCTGCACCTTCAGTAGAGACTTCTTTGTCACTTCAGTATTGATTTATCTGTCAAGACTCTATTCTTGTTGCCAGTGGTGTAACTACTCCCTAGTGGGCCCCGGTACAGGATGGGCACCTGGACCCTCCTGTCGGGCCCTTATCTCTATAAATCGCATGCTGGAGTGTTTATGGCATGTGTGCTGTAAAATCTCCCCCTTAGATAACCGCCTGCCATAACTATTTTCTTCATAGATGGGCCCCAAAGGGGGTAGGGGCCCTGGTACAATTGCACCCCCTGCACCCCTGGTAGTTATGCCACTGCTTGTTGCTACCCAGGTGCATTTAAACCTATTTTCAGACACACCTAATCTTGAGAGCTCCCTAAAAATGGTATGTGCAAAGACATATCCTGGCCACCAGTTGTTATTTAGTTCTTGAGAAGGTAAACAGGCATCTTCAGAGGTTTAAGTAGGAAATTTGGCAAAAATTTTATTTTTAATTGTTGAATATTCCAGCTGAATGAATGATGAATGCTTTTCTCCTAGTTTATCATAACCCAATAAGATGCAATGTGTTCCCTCTGAGGAATGCAATACTTTGCACAAGTTCAGTTAATACATCACCCTAACTCTATGGGGAAAAAGCTTCTGTCAAGTCAGGTAGAAACTGTGATTGAACTGTCAGTCGGTTGCCAGGTAGTGAGAGGTTTGAGGTGTAAACAAATATTTAAGTAATTATATAATTGCAAAATCAAGGTATGAAGAGGTGGATAATTGCAGCACATAACTTGTTTATCCATTTAGGTGAAGCTTATCCTAAAATAATGTGCTAAGAGAAATAAAAATAGAAGCGAGTCAGAATCTATATTTATTCATTCACTGCAAGTCTCTACTGTATATAGCTGTGGGAGCTCTGTATTATGAACCATGAGGGCCCCCTATATCTTCTCCGGTATGAAGAGATGAATGTATTCTTTTTCTTCTTTGTTTTTTTTGTCATTATTTCCCCAAAGAACTTACTGAATCCTGTATGTATGTATATTTTTATTTCTATAGTGCTGCTTGTGCATACAGTAGAACATAGAAGAAGCAGGGATCAATATAAAAGTAAAATACAAATGAATTACAAAAATACAGTTATATTAAGGAACTATGTGTTAAAAGCAAGGGGGAAGTAGAACCATGAATGATTTTGTTTTTATTGAGATCTCTATTTCTCTACTTTGGGGAGGGTGTGCATTATCCTCTCCTAAATACAACTTAAAGCCCACTTAAAGGTCGCTTCTGATAAAACTTAGGGGAAAATAGTATTTACTGCCCTACAAATTCTTGGAAATATAGCTGAATGACTAATATTCAAGTGTTGTCCTTTATATGTAACCTTGTTATGAGCTAAGGATGACCAATGGCTGAACCTTTAAAGGGCTAGGAACTATAAAAATCCAAGAAGCACTGTTGGAAGGGGTCCCACAGACCTACACTATTACAAGATAAAGCTTCCCATACATAACAGAGCTGAAAGAACCCTTCAGAGGCTGATTAAATGTACAGGATTATTTGTTTGAGTGATTGCTATGTACCAGCTTCTGTCCAATCTAGAAAAACCCTTATCATATTAATACATCTTACCATAAAGCACCCTCAAGATGACATATTCAGACTATAAATTGTATATAATGTATTGGTGTGGGATGTTCTGCCATGAAAATATGTTTTTCAATATGGGTGCACTTTTAGTTGTATTTGCAATTCAGTATTTTTAGTTGGACTATTTTGGTTTAAACCTCTCTTGAAGGACCCACCTTTGTTCAGAGTCCCCTTTAGTTAACAACAAAGTTATAGATAGAGAAAAGCTTAGCTATTTCAGTAATTTGGTCAATAAATGCAAGAATATCTTGGAGAGCAAATAGGTGTTTCATGAACCATATAGCTGGGCTTTCACTGATCTCAAGACCCCTAAAATCAATTGCCCCTTGAGGCTTAAGCTGGCCAAAGATGTAAAGGGTTTTAAAAGATTCGATCATCATCGTGAGACCACGATTATCTAGAAACAATCGTACGATGGTATGAATTGTCGATCAACTAAAAAGACCATTTCATTGCCAGCAAAACTGAAGGGTAGCTGCCTGCTGGCCTTGCAAACATAGACAGATTGCAGCAATAAAGATTTTTTAACCTGGCCGATCGTCGGACGAACAATCGGACAATGTACAATTGTTCGATCCCACTAACCGCACAATAATTGCGGAACTGCACTGAAATCGGTCGTCCACCAAAGAAGAATTGTTGCATCTATGGGGAGCTTTAGGGTGGACATACACAGGCAGACATACACAAGCTCCAGATTTGGCCCCGATTTGGCAGTTTATCTAAAAGTTCTACCCAGTGTCGGACTGGGCCGACAGGACACCCGGAAAAAACTCGGTGGGCCGTGCCTGCCCAGATCCACATTTGCAGGTCCACGGAGCTGCTAGCCAGTATGCCCTCAGTGGCACACCACCACAGTTGTGGGGTCCTGGTGTTGGAAGGGGGGCCCTGGCTAGCAGCCCTGATGGGCCTCAGGCCCCCCAGTCCAACCCTGGTCCTACCAGACCAATATCTGGGCAACATTATCCAGACGTCAATAGGTTTAATTTTCCCATTAGTAGGAGGTCCACATCTTTCCATTGATGCTTTCCTTGATCTAATGGTCTGCACAGACCATATTCAATTACTGGCCCAAGGGCCAAACAAGCAGATGTCCTGTATGGCCAGATTTAGTCCATGCTATACTTCCAGGGACCCAAGAAGGGCCAACTCCTTAGTTTGAATACCATTGACCTAGAATCACATGTTGATCGTGGAAAGGGGCCAGGGATGATATGTCAACCTTGGCCAAGTTGTTGAAAAGGTTTCTTATAACTTTGACTGTTTATTCACAACATGGGAAATTACCCAATAGGCATTTGAGAATAAGAGAAAAGCTCAGAAAATATATTTATACTTTCCTGTGTGCCACTTACGAGGAAGGAAGATTTCATTTTGAGCTTGCATCTCTCCCAGCACTATTAACAAGGCCTCTGTGGTATTTCATATCTGCTTGAAAGGTTTGTGATCCAGCATCACACAAAGTGATTGACTCCAGCATTTACGTGACGGACAATTTATTTTTTTGTTCTTCTGCTACTGAAGCTTCATATGCAGCAAAATATATTATGTAGGGGGGTCACCCAACTTTCCCTGGATAAAACACACTTATTTTTTGACTGATGAACCAATCTTCTTATTATGTAGTGTAGGACTATGTGTATAATGTAAGTGGCAATACAAATAGTGTCCCTGCTTACAAATGAGGATATTTGGTCCTCCTTTTATGGGATGGGGGTTTATTACACTTACCATTTATTTCTTCTTATTTTAGTAATCTCTCCTTATTGTAGTTATCTGTCTTTTGAGTTCTGAACATAATAATGACCTGCTGCAGGCTTTTGTAACCTTGTGAATATTCTAATGTTTGTAAGAAGTAATATAAGGCTAGGGGCAAAATTTGATCTCATAGCAATCAATCGGTACGTAGAATGTATTGGCCTGCCATTTAAAAAGCAAATATCTGATTGGTTGTTATGGGTTACTAGACCTGGAGAAAAATGTATTATTGCATTAGCAGCTGATGCTTGGTTAATTCATAACCACATCAACGCTGGTTAAACAAAGACTCAGCAAAGGATGACAAGTGAGCAAACACATATAAAATGAGATATGTTAAATTCAGCAAGCAGCATACTATAGAAAGGATATTTCTATTCATCTGTTCTTTCTATTTGTAGCTGTCCAAGCGGTGCATGATAAAAGAACCATGTAAGGTATCTTGCAGCAACATAATTTGGTAGTAAATAAAGGCCCTTCAAAAGCCAAAGCCTCGAACCTAGAAATATATATTAAAAATTAGACAACATTAAACAACATTACGTGCCAAAGGTACACTGCTGCTATGTAATGAACAGTGGTCGCACAATCACTGCTGCTCCCCCTCCCGCTCAGCACTTCTAACTTGTAGCATCGGAGCGGGCTGAGGACGGGCCGCAACCCTAGTGCATTGAGCACCATTGCGCTCGCTGCACTAGAAGAGCCGATTTTCCATTTTAAAAAATGGAAATTTGGCTCTTAATGTTTTGCTGCCCCGGGTAACGGGCCCCTCCGTGCCGCCTAAGGCAAGATTCTCACCTTGCCTCATGGCCGGAGTGGCCCTGTCTGTCCTGATGATTAAAATTTGAGCAAATAAAAGAGAGGGGACAGGAGTGACAAACAACATGGGAAGTGATTGGCGAATCTGGGGCATTTGCTTTGCCGAAATTTTGTGAATTTCTAATAGAAATTTGCAAAACCACTAAAAATTTGTGAAACGCCGCCGTGTCTCGTTTTGGATGCGGGGCACCCATTTCCAGCATTGAAAAAACAGACGCGTCCAAAAACGGACACCCGCGTCCACAATGGGCGCTGGTGTCTGAAAACCGACACCCGCATCCAAAACGAGACGCTGGTGAATTTTCACCAGGCAAAATTTTTCACCAGGCAAAATTTTTCTGGCGTTTCCCGACTTTGTTCGCCTGTGGTGAATTGCGGGAATTTGCCGCAAATTCACTGCAGGCGAATAAATTCGCCCATCACTAAACATGGGCCTAGGGGCACCCACTAGGTAAATCTGGCCCTGGTCTCACTGGGCTCCTGGCTTTAAGATTCGCCGCTGGAGAATAAATTCAAGAAACGCTTCGCTGAAAAAACTCGTTTCACTAATTTTTTCACCAGTTTGCGAATTTCGCTGGAAATTCGCGAATTTTTCGGCGAAGCGAAACAGGGTAGATTCGCCCATCACTAGCCACCACCACATAGATTCTTCCACTTCAATTTGCCACAGTCCAGGATTTTTATTTTTAAAATGTTACGAGTTTCTCTGACACCAGAAAAAAAAAGTTACTAAAAATGTATCCCCCCCCACAATCCTAACTGCGACAAATTCCATAGATCCAAACTCTATCAAAATAGCTTACTCAACAAAAGTTCCATTTCTCCTCCACCAAAATATTGAGTAGGATTCTCCTTGTACAGGCGGCCATATCAGAGAGGTGGCTGTTGCCTTTCATCGCTACCGCAACAATTTGTTGCCTGGGAAGTGATATTCTTTTCCCTTTTTCTCCAATAAGTTTCACTTGAAACCGTGATTCAATACAGTAGATCCCTGTGATCCCTGTAATCCGCATTCTCTCTGCCATTGTTCATAGTTTTTTATCCATATGAGGGGGTGGATTCGGTTCAGGATTCGGTCTTTTTCAGCAGGATTTGGACGAATCCTTCTGCCCACAAGAACCGAATCAGAACCCAAATTTGCATATGCAAATTAGGGACGGGGAGGGAAATTGCATGACTTTTTGTTAGGGATGCACCGAATCCACTATTTTGGATTCGGCCGACCCCCGAATCCTTCGAGAAAGTTTTGGCCAAATACAGAACTGAATCTGAATGCATATTAGGGTTCAGATTCAGTTCGGGTGGGCAGAAGGATTCGTTCCAATTAGGTTTGGCTGAAAAAGGCTGAATCCTGACCGAATCCTGGATTCGGTGCATCCGTACTTTTTGTCACAAAACAAGGAAGTACATTTTTTTCCCCTTTCCATCCCTAATTTTCATATGCAAATTAGGGTTCGGATTCGGTAAGGTATTCAGCTGAATCTTTCTCGAAGGATTTGGGAGTTTGGTTGAATCTAACCCTACTTTAAATATTTGAAATTGTCTCAGAATATCACCCTCTGCATCGTTCTAAAAGTTACAACCCAATTAAAGTAATATTTTCGATATGATATCCTATTTCCTAGCTAGGAGCATATGGAGAAAGAGAGAGGAGACAAGAAAAAAAAAAATCCTGATTGTATGAAAGTGTATGTGACTCATTATATGTCGTTATGTTTAAGTGCTTTAGAAATTGCCGCAGCGAACACTATGCAGATCTACCTGGCGAAATTCCGGCGGCGGCGGAGGCAAAGGTGATGATTATTGTTAGGTTTGAGAAGTGAGATTGTGCCTGTGTGAGCCACTGGAGTACCATTCAATGGTTTCTCTAAGCATAGTCATTTTCCCCTAATTAGGCGTCGGATTTGCATTCACTCCTTGCTTGAAGTCCTCCCAACCCTGGTTCCAAAATTGCTCTAAAGTACTCTGGGCTTTGGCATTACAGGTAATCCATTAATGAACATAAAAAAAAAAAACGCTAATTTCCCATAACGATGAATCAAGTATCAGCAGCCTTTTCTTTGGAACAATGACAAGGATTAATTTCATACAACCCCAGCTTCTTTTATTGTAGAAGAACTTCCCCCCTTGGGGAGAGACAGAATCTTATACCCCTGCACTATCTCTCTGTCTCTGCGCTATTAGTATTTGGAGATAGATCAGACGCTGGAGCCGAGGACTAATGAAATCTCGTGTTTTGCAGTACATTGCAATGCCCCTGGTGCTGAAAGCATTTTAGGAGCGAGATTTATACGACAAGCAGATGCGGAGATACAACGGCAGAGCTTGAGATCTGCCAAGTCGGAAAAATAAAAAAAGTAGCAATGAAATTTCAAAACCATTTCTCCTGGTTGTATAGGAAGAAAACTAAAAAAAAAAACCCTCTACATTCCGTGACAACCTCGGTGATTTGTGACATTGGAAAACAATAAGAATGTCAGAGTGACATCTCCCGAACACTTCTACCTCTGAAATAAAATGTTACATCTCACTGTCATGGCTCGTAGCTGCTTTAGCGCTTCCTATTAACTGGAATATTAAGGCCTATAGAGAGTTTGCTAAGAATGAAATGCCCATGTTGGGTACAGGGGCCATCAGGCTTTCTGTTGTGTGTCTTTGTCAAGCTGCAGCAGCTGCACAAGGGATACAATAGGGATCATTTATAAATTATAATAGAGGTGCAAGAATTAGATCCCTGCATGATGTAATTCCCTTTCCTCAAATCAGGGCTTAGACCAAGTGATGGGCGAATAAATTTGCGAAAGCCTGACGAAAATTCTCTGAAAAAAACGAGTTGCGCCGTTTTTGACGCGCCGCATCAAAAACGTGCCGTGACTTGTTTCGCAAATTTTTTCGCCAATTCGTGAATTTTGCTGGAAATTCGCTAAATTTTCGGCGAAGCGAAACGGGGTAGATTCGCCCATCACTACTTAGACCCCTACATGTCCACGACCCCATTAATTTAAATCATCCCTCTAATCTGCTACACTACTTTACTGATTATTTATGGGTGCTAAATTCAGTGTGAAAAAGACCATGACATGCACAATCCACCATGTTTTTTAACCACAATTGCACTCTAAGGGGAAAATTTACTTTTATTTCCCATAATTAGCTTGACCAAATTTGCAATTCGATAAGCATTCGACCATCGATTGCCAATGCTTGTCAAATTGTTTTAGTTTATCATTTCGCTCGCAATATGATTTCTCGACGAATTCGTACGATCGGATGCCGATTGTTTGATTTCACGAAAAAAAAATCGTGAAATTTCCTTCGAGCGTCCGAAAAATTCGGAGGATTCGAACGATGGAACGCTCCGATTGTAGGAATGGTTTTCGAGCAGGACTTAGCCTCAGAAGCCTATGGGGAGCTTCCCATAGGTTTCTATTACAATACGGTAGGTTCAATCTGGCGAAGTAGGCAGTCGAATAACTTAAAATTTTTATTCCTTCGATCATCGAATGATTGAATATCCGATCATTCGATCTATTCGATATTCGATGATCAAAGACGCCAAATCTGCATATCCGATTTCACGAAAAATTCGTACGATCGGTATTCGATCGAATTCGATTGAACTTCGATCATTTCACATAAATTTCGTAAATTTGCCCCTATCTATGGCTGTGAGCGAGAGTTGCTTCTGGGGTTATTGTGCTCGAGGCATCAAGATGCACAATCCCATCAGTACAGCTCAATTTCTAGGTACAGGAAAGCTGTAAATTGTTGTATGCTGGACGTTGCGTCAATTCCATGCGTTAGGGCGTTGCAAGGTCCAGTGCCTACAACCCTGATTCCAGAATCCCTTTTCATTCTGACATCACTAGTCTACAATAAACAGACCCTGCTTATTGTTCTGGGCCTGCATCAAGTGACACCAGTATCCTTAGAAGGTTCTGGGACCTTGCTAATATTCCAATTTGTACGATTAATCCTAGAATTTTAATCCTTCTAATCCCAGAAGTCCTCCATCCCATCCTGCCCACAGCCAACGCCAACTTCAGATGGTTCCAGAACTGAAAGCAGAAGGAAAACTAAGTAAGCTTTATCAGAAAGGTCAATATAAAAAAACACCTATAAATCCTCAAAGTAATGCTGCTCTGAGTCCTCTGTCAACAGAAACACAGCATTTCTCTCCTTCTATTGTGTACACATGGGCTTCTGTATCAGACTTCCTGTTTTCATCTTAAACCTTCAGGGCTTGGGCTTGAGCATGCTCAGTTGGCTCCTCTCCCCCTCCCTCCTGTAAACTGAACTCAGAGCTATGAGTGAGCAGGGAGAGACTCAGGCAGGAACTGGTGTCACAGCAAGCTAAAATGGCAGCTGATATCCTAAACAAACAAAGACAGTGTCTACATCTATTTACTCAGGTATGGAAAAGCATTCTAAAGAATAAAAATGGCCTTATAGCTTGCACTGTTGTGGCTAATCCTGCCTTATCCTTTAATTATACGGAGAAAGAATTCTCCTCCTTCTGCTTTTTCTGTACTTGTACTGCATGCGTTCTGGGACTGTTCTGACTTCCCAATAAACATTTATTAAAAAAGTGCAATAGTTGTAATGTTCTCTGCTTCAAGATTCCTCTTTAAAGTTCTGCTATTAAGTTGGCAGCTAGGCATACAAGCAAGCCAGAAAGAAACTTAGCAAGAGCTTTATATTCAAACCATAGACAATGGCGGGATGTGCCTGTGATACAATACTGCCTTTACTAGCTTTCAATAGAGCCGGCATGAGAAGACATTTGTATTAAGAGCAAGAGTGCATTGTGGCTTTATGGACGAAATAGCACAGAACTCATATTATATGTCAACATTGGCAACCTGCAGGTGTTTAAGTCAGCCTTCTATCCACACAACCCGTCTAACTCAATTCTCCAGCCAGTTGTGAAGCGAGAAAAAGGCCGGCGCAGGAACATTGAGGCTATGCCTGCTCCGAAAACCCACATCACAAACTTAAAATGCCAGATCCATCATTTACATTCCTCCTGCCTCTCCAGGAAAGCGTTTGGACAGCTTTTGATCGAGGAAAAGTTGTTTTATGTTTTTTTATCATTTTGCTCAAACCTTAACTATTTGCACACCGGGCTTTTTCTTGAATGGGATTGACAAGGTGAAAAAGCAACTACAGGAAGACATATGCTTAGGGGAAGGAACAGGGGCTAATATTTAGGGCCCTATACATAGACTTGCTCCCCATGGTAGTGGACACAATGGGCACAGATGGCAACATCAATAATTTATATGTGAGTTTTGCTCAACCAGCAACTTTTGGTTGCTCTTGAAGTATAGTATATACAGTATATATATTAGATGATATTACATAATTTTAATAAAGGGGTCACGCTACAGGGGGCCCTGTTAATACTATGGACAGCCCTATACCAGGAGCTTATTTCCACAACTGCTTTATATTGTATATGAAAAGCCGATGGGAGGTTATAAAATTCTAGCTTTTTTTAAAGGTTTGGTTCACCTTTAAGTTAAATGTTAATAGGCACTTACCTCCTCTGTCGCCTACCACCAGTCCGGTCCCCTCTCTGCCTGACTCTCTTTGCTTTTTACTTCTTTTTGTGATCTTGTGCATGAACGCACTCTTACGGCAATTCGCGCAAGCAAGCGCCACCTTATTTTTTCTTCTTATGCTCATGACTAGGGCGGGGGTGAAGGTGCAGCACCAAGAGTTTCATGCATGTAGTGGATTTGCAGGGCCCATGAGGGCTGGGGCCTACAGGGTTTTTTTTTGTGATGTTTGGCCTGGCCACCAGCACTTTAGAAGTCATGTAATATAATATCAGACACAATTAGGCACAATGTTACCTATAAGTTTAATAACCCCTAACAACTAATCAGGGTGCAAGCTGGTTGTTGTGGGTTACTGTTAGTGATGGGCAAATTTATTCACCTGGGGCGAATTTTTGGCAAATTCCCTCGATTTGCCGCAAGCGAATACAGAAAAATTTTGCCTGGTGAAAATTGTTTTGGACACGAGCATCGGTTTTTGGACCCTGGCGGCATTCACTAGTTACTTTACCTGGAGCAAACGCTGGATATGATTATTATGCTCCTGCTGTCACCGTGAGAATTCTCCTTCCTTTAAATCAGGGGTCCCCAACCTTTTTTGATCGTGAGCCACATTTAAATGTAAAAAAGAGTTGGAGAGCAACACAAGCATGAAAAAGTCCATGTGGATGGTCAAATAAGAGCTCTGATTGGCTTTTTGGTAACCCCTATATGGACTGGCAGCCTACAGGAGAGAATGTTTGGCAGGACATCTGTTTTTTTATACAACCAAATCTTGCCTCTAAAGGTGGCCATACACGAAGAGATCCGCTCGTTTTGCGATGTTGCCAAACGAGCGGATCTCTCCCTGAAATGCCCACCTTGAGGTGGGCGATATCGGGCTGATCCGATCGTGGGCCCTAGGGCCCAACGTTCGGATCAGTACGGGCGGTTGGATTGCGGACCGCATCAACGAACAGATGCGGCTGCGATCCGACGGGATTTTTAATCCTGCCCGATCGACATCTGGCCGACTTTCGGACAGATATCGATTGGAAAAGCCCGTCGGAGGGCCCCCAAACGGGCATATAAACTGCCGACACAGTCTGTCGGCAGCTTTTATCTGCCCATGTATGGCCACCTTAAGCCAGTAATTCAAAAATAAGCACCTGCTTTGAGGCCACTGGGAGCAACATCCAAGGGGTTGGAGAGCAAGAAGTTGCTCGCGAGCTACTGGTTGGGGATCACTGCTTTAAATAGCTGAACCAAACTAAGAGTCCTTAGGAGATCAGCTCCTCTGTAAGCTTTCTGGCAAAAGCTCCAATTGAAATAAATTTAGCAGAATATTCATAGTAGATTCATTCATATAAACTGCCTGTGTCATTAGTAATGTGCATATGTCTTCATACAGAAAAAGCCCAGCAATGGATTTTTATTGGACTCACGGGTGGAATAATAATAATGCAAATAGGCTGAATAGTAGTTTCCCTATGATCATGATGTAACACACGGTTTTTCTTCAACTTCAATCAAAAGAATATAAATCGAATCAAGATAGAATCTAAAGAATATCAATGGAAAATAGAAAAATCTGGTTGTACAGTAACTGGTTGCAGAGTAATGTAACTGGTTGTACAGTAATGTACAGTAACTGGTTGCAGAGTAATATAACGGGTTGCAATGTACAGTAACTGGTTGCAGAGTAATGTAACTGGTTGTACAGTAATGTACAGTAACTAGCTGCAGAGTAATGTAACTGGTTGTACAGTAATGTACAGTAACTGGTTGCAGAGTAATGTAACTGGTTGTACAGTAATGTACAGTAACTGGTTGCAGATTAATGTAACTGGTTGTGCAGTAATGTACAGTAACTGGTTGCAGAGTAATGTAACTGGTTGCAGAGAAAAATAAATAAATAATGATAATATATTAAAATTTTACTTAAAAGTGAACCACCCCCTCTAAAGGAGAGGCAAGTTAAAAGAAATGTTTTTCCAAATGTTATATCAAATGTGCCTTCCTTGATATCTGCCCTAGATGAGATGGCACAGAATCAAAGACCTTACGATCAATATAACTTTTTTTTTATTTTAGAAAGTGAGTGGCCCCCAAACAAATTTAGCTGGGCCCTCAGTCATTTATCAAGTTCTAGTGTCCTGGCCTAAGCCTTGATGCCATTTATCATGCCATTGATTCTATAATATTCCTTATTTGTCCTTTGTGTCTCAGGCAGCCCATCGCAGAAGATCGCGTCCTTATTCTGCGTGATCATTTTATTGCCGTTACCTTCTTTGTAAGAGTAGACTTTTCTCTGCCCCCCCCCCACCACAGCCATCGAAATGCGACTTTTCCTTGGGCACCTCGAAATCCACCCTCCACCCTTAGCAGGGGATTTATCTGCACTCTACTCTCTCCTTTCTTAGTTTCCAACCACAGGGTGAAATGCGACTTTTGTTTAAAATCTGGCAGTGAATATTTTTACAAACATTATGTAAAACCCAAGACTTCCGGAGAGATTTACATACATATTGAAACCGAACTTCTCTCTAGAAAAAGGGAACAAAACGATCTCATTTTTCACCTGCACTCCTCGCCTTTCTTACTTGTCATAAATAGATGCCGAGAAGGAATTTGACTTTCAAAGCTCCCGTGCCGACTGCAGATCCAAAGAGAAGGGGTGGGGTGTAGGCACAAAGGCAGATGGCATACCTTCTAACATTCGGGAAATAGAAAGAGGGACAAAAAGATTTGCCACGGTTAAATTTTTGGACCATGTCTGTTTTTGTGGCGACACTGTAATTATCATTCTCATTTTACAAGATGTGGCAGATTATGAAACACATTTGAACACATTTCTGTGGTCTTTATGTGTTATTGCAGCTTTGCGAATAAGGTGAATTGCCCTTTAAGCTGCAAATCAAAGTTTCCCCAAGATGCTTGCATATCTTAAAGGGATACTGTCAAAACGCATCAGTTAATAGTGCTGCTCCAGTAGACTTCTGCACTAAAATCATTTTGTCAATTTCCCAGCTGCCCCTGGTCATGTGACTTGTGCCAGCACTTTAGGAGGGAACTGCTTTCTGGCACAAGTCACATGACTGGGGGCAGCTGGGAAATCGACAATATGTCTAGCCCCATGTCAGAGCAGCACTATTAACTGATGCATTTTGAAAAAAACATTTTTCCCAAGACAGCTTCCCTTTGAATTGTTACAATTGTTTCTTTGATTATCTTAAATTGTTACAAAAGTATATATTCTGGGCTCTCTGCCTAAAGCCAATTAAGTTTTAGAAACATTGTATCTTTTTTTCTGGCTGTTCAGTGCAGGTAATCAAAGAGAATGTCGGGACATTGCTGTAACAATCCAAGACAGAGCTGTCAAAATAGGGACTGTCCCATGAAAAACTGGACAGTTATGAGACAGGTGGATGCTAAGACTGAGCAGCCTCAGGGAGCAGCTGAGGGAAATCCTGCCTGTTTACATAAATAAGTCCCAATCAACTCTAACCTGACAACCTCCGCCTAAAATGAACAGTGGGATAAATTAGTAAAGGGGATCCAACCCCTCCATAAAACTGTCCTACTGCACCCTTTAAAATTGAACCATGAATGTAATTACAGATGCAAGAGGATTAACCAATGAGAATGTTGATTCCCAGCACCATGTCAAGCAGGAAAGAGAGTGTTTTTTTTTAGCTATATTGGAAGCAGACCTTGCAGTACAGACCCCCCTATGACTGTGGGGTCTGTTTCCTCTATAGTTACACCACTGCGACCAGGGTCGGACTGGGGGGCCCGGGGCCCACTGGGCCTGCTGTCCCCCTCCAGACCCCATGACCCCCATCTGATGCAGCTCATATGTGCGTACAGGAGCCGCACCATGCGTTTACGAGCCATGCGTGTGCGCACAGGAGTCAATCGATGTGCATAGCGCTGCAAGCTTTTTTTTTTTTAAAGACAGGTCCAGGAGCTTAAGAGAGGGGGATCCGGCAGGAGCCCACAAGGACCGGGCCAGTCCGACCCTAACTGTGACCCTGATGTTGCTGGACTACAACTCCCAGCATGCGTTAATCATTAGTGATGGGCGTATTTATTCCCCAGGCACAATTTCACTGCAATTTCACAAATCACCTGTGATAATTTGAGAAAATTCACCTGCGTCAAAAAAAAAATCAGATGCTGTGGTTATGGTTGCCACCTTTTCTTGAAAAATAAAACTGGCCTTCCTATATATTTATCTTATTTTCCTATTAATAACATTGGGATGAACCATCAAAAATACCGGCCAAAGATGGCAACCCTAACCCTGGGGCCCATCGGGGGTGCTACTTCAGGGCCCCCAACCGATCCCCCAGGACCCCCTCCCCAGTGGCGAAGACACTTCAGGCCCTCCCAGGGCCACAGCATTCCTCCGGGGTTCAGTGAGCAGAGCTAATTTTGGGTCTGGACTGGCAGGGCCCACCGGGTTTTTTCTCGGTGTCCCGCCAGCCCAGTCCGACCCTAAATCTAAACTATTTGTAGCAGGATTTGGATTCGGTTGAACCAAACCTGAAGCATCAGGTACAGTATTTCCCTCGAGCCAGCTTTTCCAGTGCAGAGAAAGGGTACAGGTTTGGTTTGGGATTCAGCCGAATGAGTATCCCTGGATTCAGATGAACCTGGAAAAGCAGGGTTCAGTCCATCCCTAATTTTTTTGCTTGCCCTTTACCAATGAAGCTAAAGTGTTGATAAAATCCCTACAGAATAGAAAATTAACTATAGATGTGGGCTGGGGCTATCCATGAACTGGCTCATTCTCTTGAAATATTATCAGAAGGAACCACAAGCATTATTTACTGCTCCATTGCCGGCGGCATTTAGTGGCACCAGCTGTACAGCACTGACATCTAGCGTCTTTCCATAGGATTGTAGACTTGAACAACAGTGCTGCTGTAGGTCTGCTCCTTCTTCACAAGGTTTTAGTGGCATAAAATCCCTCTAGCTATAGTAAAGGTACAGGCACAAGTGAGTTGACACCATTTATATATTGAGTAGAGCTGATTGAGGGTCAGAAGTCACCATGTAGTGTGCAGAATAAATCGTGTGGATTGAGAGGGAAGCTGAGGATTTGAACAAATTAAAAGCTCTTGGGAAAAATCCTTTTCTCTCTCTTGATCTGATGATTGCTGCGAGGTATTACAGACAACTGCTGTGCCCTGGAAATGAATTAAAGGCCAAACTGAACTAGTAGCTGTGGTTTGTGTACTTGCAACCAATCAGTGAGTAGCATTTACTCGACTGTTTAATAAAAAAGTATCTGATTGGTTGCTGGTCGTTATTGGTTGCCCCCTCGCAGTCCCTCTGTATAGAGAAAGCAGACCCAGGCACCTCTGCAACCACAGGGTCTGCTCAGTTTTCTAGTATGGGGCAGGCACCCCCTCTACAAAAGAAATCTTCAGAAGGTCCTGGCACACAGCATTGCCTAACCCACCCCTTTCTACTTACTCTTCACACTCTCTCTGCCCTGCCACCTACTCTCCACCCCTGTGCACCCCTGCAGGCCCAATACCTTGCCTCCCTGCATCCTACCTCCCTGGTGTCCTACTCAAAGGTAGGTGAGCAGCTGAGGAAGGAGGAATTCTTTAGATCTATATTGGAAGCAGAGCCCCATTTCCTGTGCCCCCCCATGAGCATTGGGTCTGCTTCCTCTTTAGTTACATCACTGGCCACTACAAGACCCAGTTATTCAACTTATAGCCATATTTTTCTACCCAATATTAACCCTGCACCATGGAAACCTGGCCAATGCCAGCCTGGATGCCCAAGGGCTTACTGAAAGAGGACCTGCCCTACAGGAACCTTCTGCCACTGGCCACACCTCCTTACCTGTGACCACCCCTCCCCACCCCTGCTACTAGCCACCCCTCATCTATATCTTGACTAGTGATGGGTGAATCGGCAGCAGTTCGCCAAATTTTTCGCAAATTACTAGAGAAATTAAGGAAACACTGCCGCGTCTCATTTTGGACGCGGGGGCCGTTTTTGGACGCGCTCGTCCATTTTTGGACGCCGGCGCCCATTTCCGGTGACCAAAAACGGACGCATGTGTCCAAAAACGGACACCCGCGTCCAAGACGAGAGGTTGGAGAATTTTCGGTGGCGTTTCGTGAATCCACATTTTTAAAAACCTTTTTCTCTGTAATAATAATAATACTTCCATATATTATTAATCCTTATAAAAAAATTGCATATTGAGTTTATTTAATGCTTACATGATTTTCTATCAAGCTTAAAGTATGAAGATCCAAATTATGGAAAAATCTGTTATCCGGAAAACCCCAGGTCCCGAGCACTCTGGATAAAAGGTCCCATACCTGCACTATTAATACCCGCCTACATGAATAATGATATTCTTACAAAACTTAATTCCTCTTGGAAAAAAATAATAAATAAAAACCGCCAGAACCCCAAGACGAGATGCGGTTAAAGCCTCAGTGAATCTCAGTGATTAACGTTGTTGCGCCCGGTAATAATTCACTCTGTACAGACCTGCATTGTGCCAGGCTCCTTCCTTTCTGTAATTACCTGAGAGTTCACAGAAAGAAACCCCGTGCATTGGTCGCTCTTTAAATTCCCATCATTTATTCAAATGAGGAATGTTTTTATTGCATCGTGTGGATTTGCAATAAAGGCTGGAATTGATTAAACGATTCATCTCTTTAATTCTTCCTCTTTTTTTTCAGACTCATTATTTTTCCTGTTTGTGACAAAATTTGCCTGAAATAGTGGGGGAAATTGCAAGTTATTTAATCATTATTGCTTAATCATCATCACCATGGGACAAAGAGGTTGAACTTGATGGATTTGCGTCTGTTATCAGCTTCATCTACTATGTTTCTGTGTTACCATTTCTTATGCATATGGGGGGAGGGTTATTTATTAAGGGACCAGTAACATCAAAAAAATGTTTTACAAAAATTGTTAGTTTATTTACACCGAGACAAATTAAACTTTAAAATCACAAAGTCTTCATTAAGAAATAACTTCAGGAAACCACGATCCTTTTGTGGCCACACCCCCTTAAATGACAAGGAAAGTCTAAAATAGAATAAGGCTAGAAATGCTGTATTTTGTACACTAAACATAAACATGAACTTACTGCACCACAAGCCTAATCAAACTAATGATTTATGCTTTCAAAGTTGGCCACAGGGGGCTGTCATCTTGTAACTTTGTTATACATCTTTGCAAGACTAGACTACATACACATGCTCAGTGTGGTCTGGGCTTCTTAGGGATCGTCATAAACAGCACAAGTCAAATAATATCTGCCAGAAACCGATATTAATCAGAATATACAGATTTTATAGTTTTTGTATTGTTTAATACAAACTTTATCCAACTCTGCAGAACCAGTGGCTGCAGCAAAATAATCCTCCAAATAAAATCCCAGTTTATCTGTTTAAATCTGGCTCCATGATCTTTGTCCCTGCAGCTGGAGTTGGAAACAGTAAAGGGGAAGTAAAGGTAAAAATAAAATCCAATACAAACCTCTACACAGTCGCCAACTGCTCTACAGGGAAACAAAGCTGCTGGAGTTCTGCATGGCTGGTAAGTAAGGCGGGGGCTCCCCCTGCTGTTCATAAGTATCATTCTTTCGCTGCACAGCAGTTAGGTACCATCTGACAATTCCTATCCACAGCAGTAAATGAAGGGAGAATTTCACTGCATACAGTGAGGCTTCTTGTAAAAATGGTACACATTTTTTAATTAAAGTATATTGGAGATAGATTTCTTTTTCATTAAAGAAAGTAAAAATGGGAATTTAGTTTTTTGCCTTTCCTTGTCCTTTAATATAATGTGCATTAAAAACAAATACAATTTAAAAAAAATTGGCAGGTTATGGAAAGTTTATTATTATATTTATAGGAGTTTTAGGGTCATGTTTTATGTGTCATAACATTTTCAGAAATCTTTTTCTGGGGTCAGTGCAGGGGATGAAAGAGGAATTCAGAGCATTTCTGAAGGAAACCTGGTACTGTGAGCTGAACTATTGAAATTGGGACTGCCGTGTGATAAATGGAACAGTTGGGAGGTATATACACAGACACCTGTGGATATTCAGAATAGAGCAGGGTGCAGGTGAGGGGTTTTACACACAATCATTTTTACCTGCGCTCCCCTGCATTCCATTTTGCTGCGTTCAGCCAGGATAGACGCACTCAATGCTTTTCAATGGGGCTGTACTTACACGAACGCATGTAGGCGCCGAACGCAGGTTCAGATGCAACATGCTGCATTTTTCCTGCGTTTGGCGCCTACATGCGTTCGTGTGAGTACAGCCCCAATGAAAAGCATTGAGTGTGTCTATATCTGCGCTCCCCTGCGGCTGAACACAGCAAAACAGAACGCAGGGGAGCGCAGGTAAAAACGCTCGTGTGTAAGAGCCCTTACAAAACCCGGATGTCTCTACTGTGATGGCTGTATTCATCAGTGATATATTATAGAAAAAGACATGAAGGTTTCTCTACTCCTGCCCCCTACTTATCTCCCATTCAGATGCTTTGCACCTACTATCACTGCAAGGTGATTGTGCGCTCTATTTAGTGGAGTGCCCCCCACCCAGCTGGCTAGACAGAACACCAGAAGCTCATGTTACTGATGCTGCTTTATTCACTTCTACCACTCCTGTCCCAATGAGCAATTAGACCTATACAGAGAAGTGACGGGAGATCCTGCATTGGAAAACATCAAGTTCCTGATATTAGCAGTGTAAAAGTGCTATTATCATGACAAAATGAATACACTTTTTGCCTTCTGTAATTTAAAGGGTTATATCTCAACAGGTAATTCTTAGACATACAGCAAGTCAAAAGGGAGAGCATCCAATCAGCAGCCTCCTGAACAAACCCACCAGGTTTTCTTTCAGATTAGTCAGTATTGTAACCAGTGCCTCGTGGAGGTAATTGCTAATTGGTCATTATGGGCAACTGCACTGCAGCAGGCACACAAACCAAAAATAACAAATATAATAAATAATTATCCGCTTTAGTTTCAGATTAAGTAAGAGCCAAGAACGTGCTCGGCTGCTCTGTGATCAGAGAGAGTTCTTGCCGTGTTCCCACCTTGCGGTGACTCCATATCTTCATTTCTTACCTGTTCTCTCAGTTTAAAACACAAATCCATTAATGAGAACCCTGTGGTGACCTCTGAATAGCAATTTTCTGGCCCTGAACTAATCAGCTTTCTAATTATATGGTAACTAGATGTTTACAGCTGAACTGCAGGTGAGAATTAGCGGAGCACAACTCCTGAGGGAGAGGCAACTTAAACTGCCACTTCAGGGTGAAAATAAGGAAGTTACGGAGGCAGACGGAGTGGCTAATTAATATTTATGCACTAGCAGCTTAAGCCATGATTCATGCTCTGGGAAATATAAAGTACAGAGAGTGAGCAAAAGCAAATGAAAGAAGGAGAGAAAGTAGTGAGGGAACAGAGCTAAGATGGAAGAAAGTAAGAGTATCAAGAAAAAGTGAAGAGGTGGAAGGGGCAGGAGAAAATGGGCAGGGTGCAAAGTGCACAAAAACAGTGCAAATTGCCATGCTGTGGTGCTTTGCATTGTGCCATGTGCTTTGTGCAGTTCTTTGCTTTGCCAGAATGTGCTTGGTAGTGCTGTTTTATTATGGCTTGGTAGCGTGTGTGGGGTCAGAAAAACAACAACCTGCACCCGACCCTAACCAGCAAAACCTTAACCCACAAAATGTTGCCTTGTAGGATCTGTACCAAGTTCATATGTTGCGGGAGTGGAGGAGTATACTTCTCCAGTCTGATCTGCACCCAACCCGGCAATTTTTGATCAAATCTCATCATGAACCCCCTTCCAACCAGTGGTCAACCCGTGGTCAAGCCACACATCACTAATATGCACATAGCCTTGGATATAATATTGCACTATACGCACTATAGCATTCATTAAGTATTGCCCTCTCTTCATAGTGTTGTGCTTAACACCGTATTCTTGTTTCAGGTACAAAGGGAAGACTGCACTGGTATCCCATTGGTGCAAGTCTCACATGAATGGGTACAAAGGGGTGAAAATGGTTGCCCCATAAAAAGCAATAATATGGCAAAAATAAAATTTAAGGTCAATGAAATTTGTATCTTGCCCATTAAAGCAAGTTGAACGTTGTATTTTTGAGTTATGAACCCATATCTAGACTCAATTTCATATGCTCGGTGTCATAAATAGGGACATAGATGGGGTGAAGGGGCGATGTAAGGGAGTGGGGTACAGCAACTTGAATTTGGTAGATAGGAGATTTCTACTGCTTTTAATGGTATTTTACTGTTTGGGCTGGTAAAATACCAATGAGGTTGCAATACTGCCAACAAAGACAGAGTTGTTTTCATTAGGAATGAGCAGGTCCCTGCACTCCATTCTAGAGCAGAATAAAGAGCAGCAAACTTGCCCATGGACATTTAGAAATGGATGGGGTGCAAAGTGTGAAAACCATGGCAGCTTGCATACATTTTTTGAGCTATGGATCCTGCCCTAGTCACAATACAAAATCCATAAGGGGTGTGATTTTGCGCCCCTTTGTTATCATAATATTTGATTTTTGGGCATGCGTAAATGTGCCCTTTGTTCCTTAGGGTTGATTACAATCTCTTGAATATGAAACATAGAAGGGATTTGCTTCCTGGGGCCCTTGAGAAAAACATTGATATGAACTGCTGTCATCTCACTAACCACCTGGCTTTGGGTAGAAGCTGATTTACTGTAGCAGAGGAAGTGGAACCTTGGCCCAAGGACTGATAGGTTATCTAGTTGGACTGGCAGAATAGTTGGTAGGTGTGACTTGTAGGATATCTAGTTAGTAGGTAGGACTGCTAGGTTATCTAGTTGGTAGGTATGACTGGTTTGATATCTAGTTGGCAAGTGTGACTGGTAGGATATCTTGTTGGTAGATAGGACTGCTAGGCTATCTAGTTAGGATGTAGAGCTTGTAGACTATCTAGTTAGGATGTGGGACTGGTAGATCTAATTGGTATGTATAGCTGATAGGTAGTACTGGAAGGTTATCTAGTTGTTAGGTATGACTGCGACAGTATCTAGTTGGTAGTTAGGATTGCTAGGCTATATGGTTCGTAGGTGGACTGCTAAGATACCCAGTTGGAAGATAGGACTTCTAGTTCATCTAGTTACATAGTTACATAGTTAAGTTGGGTTGAAAAAAGACAAAGTCCATCAAGTTCAACCCCTCCAAATTAAAACCCAGCATATGCACACCCCTCCACTCTTTCACACAAACCGTATATGCATATATGCCCATGGCTATGCTAACTGTAGAGTTTAGTATCAACATGTCCTTTGATGTATGTCCAAAAAATCATCCTAGCCCCTTTTAAGGGGAATTCAACCCCCCTGGCACTAAAAACCTCCCCTCACCCCCCGTAGGCCTACCTCACCCCCCGGCCCAGGGGGGGAGGTGGGACAGGGGCCTAGAGGGGGTGGGGGGGAGGGGGTTTTTGTCAGGGGGTTGAATTTCCCTTTAAAAGCATCAACAGAATCATCCATCACAACATCACCCCACAGTGTATTCCACAAAAGGTAAAAAGGTCCCCTGATATTTGTCGATAATGTCATCTAATGTATTTGTGAAGTATAATCATGTCCCCTCGCAAGGTAGGACTGCTAATCTATCTAGCAGGTAGGTAGGACTGGTAGGCTATCTAGTAGGTAGGTAGGTAGGGCCCATCTGCCTAATAATAGTAATAAAAACTCCGATGTAATTCTACTGTTAATGAAGCTACTGTTGATTTCCGAGGCACGCAGGCTTTCCAGTTTCAAGAAATGATTTCTCCAACTGTACTGTAGATGGCGGTGTTTTAGCACTTTTTTTTTCTCTATTTTTTTAATCTTGTTCCACTACGGATTATAAAGTTTGTGATGTTCTTCCCATGGGCTCTCTCTGTACAATGACAAAAGTGGAGGATATATTAAATAAATGATTTTTATTACACTTATGAAACACATAAATCCTGTTGCTCTCACCAGGACCATCTGAGAGCCTTTGGGGTCTCATAAAAAGAATTTCTTCTAAAGAATCTTTGACAAACAAACATTCCTCATAATACAGGATTCATCCCTGCTTTGTGATACTCGATCGGTACTTATTCTGACAGATAATGGCTGGTTTTACAGTAGGGCAAAAGGTGCATGTGCCAAGAATTGCAAATTCCATCACTGCTGTTTACACCAGACTTATGGTAGGATAACCCATGTGACCATCAACCACAGATGAACCAACCAATGGCACAATATTGTCTACCTAATTATGCTTCATAAGGACAATTGCTGCAGAGATAATGTCTTACATGGACAATGTAATGCAATTTCCCTTTGGCAAGGTGCTCTGAGTGAGCTCTGTAGTGTAACTAGTGTAACTAGAGTGTGCTGAGCCCCCCCTGCAACAAATATCTTCAGCAGGGCCTGGCGCATTCTCATTCCCATCCTTCTGCCCTCTTACCGCCTCTGCCCCAGCCATTGTCCCACCTCTGCCCACCATCTCCCTGCCCAAACCCCGTTTGACTTGCGTCCCAGGTAAGAGAGCGGCTGGGGAGCAGGTTTTTTTTATTAGCTATAGAGCAGTGATCCCCAACCAGTAGCTCGTGAACAACATGTTGCTCTCCAACCCCTTGGATGTTGCTCTCAGTGGCCTCAAAGCAGGTGCCTATTTTTGAATTACTGGCTAAGAGGCAAGTTTTGGTTGTATAACCAAATATTCTCTCCTGTAGGCTGCCAGTCCATATAGGTGCTACCAAAAAGCCAATCAGAGCTCTTATTTGACACCCCCATGGACTTTTTCATGCTTGTGTTGCTCTCTGACTCTTTTTTAAATTTAAATATATCTCATAAGCAAAAAAGGTTGGGGACCCTTGCTATAGAGGAAGCAGACTCCACAGTTCAGGCCCCCCTGAGACTGCGGGGTCTGCTTCCTCAGTACCTTTCACATGTGCAGAGACATCAGAAACTGGCACATGCACAGTACAGGTATGGGATTGTTTATCCAGAAACCTGTTATCCAGAAAATTCCAAATTCCAGGAAGGCCATCCGTTTTAAGCAAATAATTCTGCTGTTTTAAAGGGGTTGTTCACCTTCCAAACACTTTTTTCTGTTCAGTTGTTTTCAAATTGTTCCCCAGAAATAAAGACTTTTTTTTCAATTACTTTCCTTTATTTATCTTTTACTCTTTTTCCAAAATCTAAGTGTAAAGTTGAATGATGTTTGAGTCTGGCAGCTCAGTAATTCAGGCACAGACTCTAAACTGTTACAATTTTGCAACATTTAATTGATACATTTCACAGCAGCATCTCTGGAGTATTAGCAACTATTGTATAAATTCTAACAGCTGCCTGTAATGAAACCCAGAGATTGTGCTCAGCAGGGACAAAGATAAGAAATGTATCCATTAAATGTATTAGTTTAGAACAGTTGGGGGGGGGGCAGGGTCGGCGACCCCCCATCCAAGAGCTGCTTTAGAAGGTGAAAAACTACACTTTACACTTCAATATTAGAAAAACGGTTTCAAATAGAAAATAGACAGGAAAAAGTTGTTATTTCTGGGGATCCATCTGAAAACAACTAGTTTCCTTTTTCTCTGTAACAGTAAACCAGCACCTTGTATATGATGGGCACTAAGCTGCATGAATCCATATTGGTGACAAAACAGTCCTATAGGGTTTATTTAATATTTAAAGGATTTTTAGCAGGATCAATGTATAAATATCCAGTTTATGGATTAATTGGAATCTCAGGTCAGGCATAGCAGATAATAGATTTAATTTTACTACAGGTATGGGATCCCTTGTCTGGAAATCTGTTTTCCATAAAACTTCAAATTATGTGAAGGCCATCTCCCATAGACTTTTTCTTTGTAATAATAAAACATTAGTTTGTACTTGATCCCAACTAAGATATAATTAATCCTTACTGAAGGCAAAACAATCCCATTGGGTTTAATGAATGTTTAAATGATTTTTTAGTAGACTTCAGGTATGGAGATCCAAATTACAGACAAATATTTTATCTGGAAAGTCCCAGGTGAGGAGCATTCTAGATAATAGGTCCAATACCTGCATACTGCTCATGCCAATGATTCTGGACAGCCATAAGGAAAGTGAACATGGCAGCACAGTGCTCAGAAGAAAGAAACCCATCAGTGGCGTAACTAGACTGTGCCAGGCGCCCCTGCAAGAGGTCTTCAGATTGGCTCGGTGCACTCCAATCCTGCCCATGCCCCGCCTCTGCCACCTACATCCCCCCTTCACCCCACCCAGAACCCACATGACTCCACCCACTTCCCACTCCGACTTGAGTCTCCCTTTCCCTGCAGTAAGAGAGTGGCTGAGGAGGAGGGGGTTTTCCTATTAACTATAGAGGAAGCAGACCCTACAGTCCCCCTGCTCCTGCGGGATCTGCTTCCTATATAGTTACATAGTTACATAGTTACATAGTTAAATTGGGTTGAAAAAAGACCGAGTCCATCAAGTTCAACCCCTCCAAATTAAAAACCCAGCATACATACACACACACACACACATCTCCACTTTTTCAAACACAAACCATATACCTGTATGCCCATAGCTATACTAACTGTAAATTTTTGTATCAAAATAGCCTTTGATACGCCACTGATACCCATGGCTGTAAGGCTGGTCCACAGTAAAAAATACATGATCCTATTAATTCGGGGGGCAGTGTCTAACAAACTGTCACTCAAATGTGTTTAGGTGTACCCCACAGAGTCACCCAAACACTACACTCCCTCTTGTTGCTGCCTGAACACGCGTCCTGACATTCGACAGGAGAAAGGTAACGTCTGGCAAAAAGAACATTGCAGACAACAGATGCTGCTCATTTGGATCAGGGCAAGCGCCGGCTCTTCAGTGCACGTATTAAATATTTACTCCTTTTCTTATTAATACATGACAGAATTTGACTTGATGCTTATTCATCTATGGAAAGGTTAGTGCAGGTTTCATGAGCTGTGCTGATTTATTTATTTAGCCTCGGATAAGCAGCCCCTCCCGGATGCACCATTTGATGTCAGGATATCTCTGTGTGCCAGGGCAAACTGTGATGGGCTTGGCGCAGGTTGTCAGTAGGTTCTGCTCTGCTAAAAGATAATGATTTGCAATGTCTAAAATAATGATTTTATATACCGGAGCATAGCGGCATGTATCAGATTCCCCAAACCTTAGCTGTACCAATGCCTTTTCTAAACACTTCTTTAATATTTCCAGTTCGGCTAGCTGACATTTCGAGTTAGTGAATGTGGCTCTGTGATTGGTTTTTATTCTTCCGTCTGTCATAAATCCCCATACCTGTCTAATAGCCCTGCTTAATTCTGGAAGCAATTTTTTTGGCCGGTGACTGATTAATGTAATACTTTTCCCGTACGCTGCCAACATTTTCTGCAGAGCTGTACAATATGGGATAGATAGAAACAAGTGAAGGGAGAGAAGATGGAAGAGCAGTGAATAGCGATGGGAGAATTTATTTGCCTGGTGCAAATTCGTGGCCAATTCCCGCGATTTGGACTCTCGTTTTGCTGGCGTCCAAAAACAGACGTCCGAGTCCAAACCAAGCGTTTGTTTTGCGAATTTCTCAGGAAATTATTTATTAAAAGTAACTCAAAACAACTGGACGTGCTGAGATATTTTAATGAAGACGTTTCACTGCTCATCCGAGCAGCTTCTTCAGTTCAACTGACTGGTGTAGGGGAGTTCTCGTCATATAGACTCTTCCAACAATCCAATCACAACGGCACATTGTAACTCTTCAGAGAGGTGACATCTGAAATTCACATAGGTGTTGATTCTGTGTAGTTACAGATTACCAATGTGTCATGCAACTCCTAGAAAACAGGTGTTACTTGTGAGAGTTGCATGAATGGATGTGTCAAGAGTTCTGAAACCGCCAGGGTACAGATGTGAGAACAACATTGTATGTAGCAGACAGGTGGTGTCGAAGGCCCCCGCCTCTGTTCAGCGATGGTTTCTCCACCTTAACATGAATCGCTTCTTTCCCACCTCTTTCAAACCAGCGGTCTTCATTATCCAAAATTTGGACATTACCATTCTTCAAAAGAGTGTCCCTTGTCTTTTAGGTGTAGAAAAACAGCCGAGTCTTGTCCTGTAGAGTTCGCCCTCCTATGCTGAGACATTCGCTTATGGAGCAGTTGTTTTGTCTCCCCAATGTACAGATCTGTGCACTCCTCGCTACACTGGACTCCGTATACCACATTACTTTGTTTTCCCTTAGGAGTTGGATCCTTTGGGTGTACCAGTTTTTGTCTCAGTGTGTTGCTAGGTTTGAAAAACACAGGGACGTGGTGTTTGTTGAAAATTCTCCTGAGTTTCTCTGACACTCCAGCTACATATGGAATGACTATGTACTGCTTACTATGTGTCTCCGGGTGATGATTTCTTTTGATGTTCCTGTTGGGCTTGGTTGCTGCTGTTTTGGGTAGCTGCATGCTTTTAAAGCTCCTCTGAGATGTTTGTTTATATTTATTTATATTATAATTTATTTATATTTCTCAGGAATTTGGCGAAAAATTTCCCAAAGCGAAGTGCCCCAGATTTGCCCATCACTAGCAGTGAACCGTTGCTGGCATTGGCTGCGTTTATGAACTAGAGGTGGGCAGGGGTTTGGTGTTAGGTTGCACCAGTGCAGATATAATAACTGCCTCCATAAAATGAAATATTTACCTAAGATGCCACTACAACAAGTGAGGACACTCAGTTTGATAAGAAGCAGATTAAATGAGTGGAGCCTGACACATGATTGGAGTGATAGTTTTAACCATTCGACGCAACTGAAACAATAGATTATTAGGGGAATGTAATATAAGTCGGTAACGCAAAAAACTATCCGCAATGCGAAAAGTTAAGCCTTTGCGCGAACAAATCCTGTTTTGCGCGAATGCAATATACCTTTTGCGAACCCGGAAAGTGTTTAGCGACCACTTACGCCAGCGGAAGGCCGTTTGCGAATTTTCTAGTTTGCACTAATGCGCTGTCAATGTAATAAAACTTCTTACTGAAAAAGTCATAATGTTTGCTCCAAAAGATTACGACACCTTCAAGCACTTCTTAAGAGTGCGCTATTACAATTCACACTGCGCAATAACGATTCGCAATGCAATAACCGTTTAAGGAACAATATTGCGTTGCGAGATGTGGATTTTAACTCTTATTGGGCGCAATGGTTTTCTCTTTGCAACATTAATTACATTCCCCCCACGTCTCAACATGACCAAAGTGTGCCCTGTTTCGATGATCCGTATAAGCCAATGTAGGTTTTATTGATCAAGTGATATAGTGCAGACAGAAAGCAACCATTGGCTGATGAACACAAATATTTGGTTCCTATCTGTTCACATTACAGAGGTACAGGCCTAATTCCCTGGAGAAAGGTGTCCAGATGTAGACTTCCTCCCTGTAGCTGTTGGCTCAAGAATATCTTAATTTTGTGGCTCACCGGCCCCACAATTTTGCTGGAGGGCCCCATGATTTTGCTCGAGGGGAACTGCTTTTTATGTTGACAGCAGAAGCCACACAGGAATAGGGTCTATTTTCCAGAATGCTTCGGACCTGGGGTTTTCCAGATAAGGAATCTTTGTAACGTCTGTAATTTGAATTAGAGTGCTGCAACAGGTTTGGTACCCTGCAGATTGCACTTTCAGGGTTTGAGTGTTGCCGGTCATACAGTAGCTTGGGTCAAAGGTCTTATTTATAGCAAGTGTTGCACATTTACAGTAGAACCTCCCTCCCATTTTACATCCCCTGATTTTAAGTTTTCCCTGATTTTACATTGTTGTTTTGTGATCCCACCTATTTATTATGCATAATACATTTCCCTAATTTTACATTTTCCTGGACTTTACACCATTTTTTTCTGGTCCTCTGAAAAACATAAAATGGGGGATCTACTGTATTTCAAACGTGTTTTTCCTGCCCCGCCACTTCTGATGATGTCACTTCCAGTTTGTAGATGCTGAGCAGGTCGCAGATCGGGTTGTGGATGAGGCAGTTGCAGGTCATGTAATAGATCCAAGAGGGTAAAAATGCTGGTTACGGGTCTAGGTCAAGTCCGGGTTTTAAAAAGCACTCTAATTTAAATCTCCAGACCTTAAGTCTGCTAACAATCACTTAAACTGTAAATAAACCCAATAGGATTGTTTCGCCACCAATATGCATTCATGCATACTTACCCTCAAGTACAAGCTACTGGTTTATTATTAGAGAATATAAAAAGAAAACTTTATTTAAAAATTAGACTAATTTGGGAGGAGGCCTTTCTGTAATTCAGAGATTTCTGGATAACTGGTTTCCGGATAATGGATCCCATACTTCTATAGTAGTCTACATGAAGCAAACACACTAGTTTTATCAGTGCAGCACAACACTACATTATATGTATATGTTACTCTAAAACATTTTTATTTTTGGGGTTATTGTTGATTAAAAGATGGGGCAAGCTATATCCCCGTTACTGCAAAACATTCTTTCCTATTGCTACAGGGAAACATAGAACCTGTAGTAGTGATGGGCGAATATGTGTTGAAAAATGTGCGAAATACCGGCGTCCACTGCCGGTGTCGAAAAAATGGATGCCGGCGTCTGTTTTTTGACTCATGCGTCTGTTTTTTGGACACCAGCCCCCAAATGAGACGCGGCGGCATTTCGTGAATTTTGCTGGCATTTTGCAAATTTATTCACCACCACGAATCATGGGAGTTTGCCGCAAATTTGCAGCAGGCAAATAAATTCGCCCACCACTAGTGACTAACAATGTTAAATTAGAAGCAGAATAAATCTAGACATCTGAAAGCAAAGAGGAAGGCAACATATTGATCTTCATATAACTTACCCAGGTTACCCAGGGCAATAACCAGTGGCAATTATTAAGCAGTTAGATCTAAAGGGTCTAGTGTGGCTAGAAAAATCTAAGCAAATATTTAATGCTTAATGAGGACATTTGGGTCCAATGAGTGCTGGATTGAAGCACTTTCTTTTCCTTCAAGGCAAAAGGAAACTCTCAAGAGGCTGGAAATGTTTCTGCAGGGATTCTATAATTCACAAATGCATTGAAGTCTATGGGCTACAATTGTTTTCTGGCATTTTTTTAAATGCATTGGAGTCTATGGACATTGTTGTACTGGGTGGATCACAGGGAAAAAATCCGGTGGGCCCTGGTCTTCATGGGACCCCCTGGCCCAGATGTGCCCTCCTGCCTGGACCATCCCCTCTCCTTTGCCTCTGACTAGACCAGATGAGGTTAAGAGGGAAGTACGCACTGTTGTACATGTGCGGGGGGGGGGTGTCTGGGAGCGAAGCGAGTTTTGGCTCTTGTAGGAAGGCCCTTTGGTTTTCAGGATTGGTGGGCCCCAGACTTACCAGTCCAACTCAGTCCATGGGCATCATTTTCCCAGGAAAATCTGGCAAAAAAAATTGCTCATCACTAAGGAAGAACGCAAACCTGTTCTACGGTCACTAATAAATGCTGAATGCACTTGAATCAATAGCAAAGAGATTAATGAATTTTGTAGGCAATTTGTCTAGAACTGATTAAGGTCATCATTACCGAGACAGCGGACGGGGAAGGGGCATTGTGGTATTATATGAAAAAGAGATTTGAAGAGTGAGAACCATTATAGGGAATTATCTAATAATCCAATCTTTGAATATGAACAAAATGATTGAATATTTGTAAAAAATCAGTGTTTCCAGAAGATAATAACACCTGGTAATCTTGAAACTCTTATTATCTCCATTACCTGGGATTCATTGGAGTCTAATAGAGCCCCATGGCCAACATATACAGTGAGAAATTGCGATAAACCCTGGATGTGTTCAGTGATTCATATTTACAGGCAATCTGACACCTGTTTAACAGATACGAGATATATTTAATGTAGGTCAAGGAACCCAGATACAGATATGATAGAATCAAGGATGTGTTTCTTGTTTAAGACGTATTTGTACACTTCCATTTCTAATATGGATAGGACTGATTTTAGATTTATAGATAAGTTTGTTAAGATATACTTATTTCAGGTCTCACTGTTGTTGTATGGGCGTAACTTGGTATGCAGATTTTTAGTTAAAATATATCAATGTTTTAGTAGACCATATGGTTAAGTTTTTATGATTTGTGGATGATTTATTTGTCAGGATAGAATGGTGAATGCCAGGAAATGGAAGTGCATCACTGAATGAGGTCCATGCTGCTGTCAAATTTACCCCAGAAGCTAAAGAAAATGAGTTCATTACATTCAAGTTCTTCTGATGGTAGATTATGGCATATTAGTTACTATAGTGTTTATGAAACTAATTGAGAAGATTCAACTACTGCTCAGAGATAGTGTCCAACCAAGCAGGCTGTATAAAGTATCCCTAAGAACAGTTTTTAATAATAAATAAAAAGCTGTCAGAAGCAAAACCAGCAAAAAAACATCTGGGGCATTTTCTGAAACAGAAATAGCCAAGATGGATAATGAATTTTGTAATATGGTAGTATGAATTCTTGCTAAGGGGCTTACTGTATACAATGTTCTCACTACAGTAAAATAGGCTGGGTCACTTGTTGGATTGGAACTGAAGGCACTGAACCTGGGCACTTCTTGGTAGAGAATAGTCATTAGCCGGTTGACCCAAAGCAAGAGGTAACCCAAAGTTTGGCCACTGACTGGGCAGGTTTGGGTTGAAATTTGGCCAACCTTTGCAGGTAAGGGTTGGGTGTGGGTCAGACTGGGAAATACACTCCTCAACTGTTTCCAAAGATTCCCTGTCTTGGAACCAGAGGCGGACACAGAAATAGTTTATAGATTGAGAAACAAGGGTATGGATCGGGTCCAGATCCTACAATGGCAATATTTTACTGGTTAGGTTTGGGTGTGGGTTAAAGGAGAACTAAACCCTAAAAATGTATGTGGCTAAAATGCCATATTTTATATTCTGAACACAGAACACAAACTTAATGTTTCAGCTTGTCAATAGCAGCAAAGATCCAGGACGTCAAACTTGCTACAGGGGGTCACCGTCTAGGAAAGTGTCTGTGACACTCACATGCTCAGTGGGCTCTGAGCAGCTGTTGAGAAGCTAAGCTTAGGGGTCTGTAATATAAGCTGATGCTACAGGGCTGATTATTAAATTCTGATGCTAGTTGCACTGGTTTCTGTGCTGCCATGTAGTAATTATCTGTATTAATGACTAATCAGCCTTATATTGTGACTATATTTCTATTACATTATGGGGCTGATTTCAGAATTTCACGTGAAATTATCGAAGTTCGATCGAATTCGATCGAACAAAGATCATACAAATTTTTCGTGAAATCGCAAAGTGAAATTTGGCCTCTTCGATCATCGAATATCGAATAGATCGAATGATCGGATATTCGATCATTCGATCATTTGATGATCGAAGGAATCAAAATTTAAAATTTATTCGACTGCCTACTTTGCCAGATTGAACCTACCGAATTGTAATAGAAGCCTATGGGAAGCTCCACCATAGGCTTCTGAGGCTAAGTCGTGCTCGAATACCACTCGCATTTGTACGATCGTAGCGTTTGATCGTTCGAATTGTACAAATGTTTTGGACTCTCGAAGGAAATTTCACGATTTTTTCATGAAATCAAACGATCGGTATCCGAGTTCATTGAGAAATCGGATATCGAGCAAAATTATAGCCTAAAACAATTCGATAAGCATTCGATGGTCGAATACTTATCGAATTGTGAATTTGGTCGAGCTAATTATGGGGAATAATAGTAAATTTGCCCCTATAGATACTGTATGTTATTCCCACTTGTTCCACCAATAGACTTGATAGTCGGACTCTTCAACGGATTAGAGGAGTAGCCATCTCCACAGCGGTATCATGAAGTATCACAAAAGCCGGAGAGTCTTCAAATCGTGAAATTAGTTTTTTTATTTAGGCACTACATGTTTCGGACCTTTAAGGTCCTTCCTCTGGTGCATGTTGGCAACATGCACCAGAGGAAGGACCTTAAAGGTCCGAAACATGTAGTGCCTAAATAAAAAAACTAATTTCACGATTTGAAGACTCTCCGGCTTTTGTGATACTTCATAAATTTGCCCCTATGTGTACTGTATATTGTGAGTGGGTCCCTAAGCTCAGTAAGTGACAGCAGCACAGAGCATGTGAATCAGTGAATCAGCAGAAAAGAAGATGGGGAGCTACTGGGGCATCTACTGGGGAGACACAGATCTTTACTGCTAAAGGGCTGTGGTTGCCTTGGGCTGGTACACAAGCACAAAACATCATGTACAACATTTATAGCCACTTCTTTAGTAAAGCTTTACTTCTCCTTTCTACCTAAGGTTTTGCAGGTTAAGGTTGGGTGCGGGTTGGGTTATTTCTGACTCTCACATCAGAAAACCCTTTCAATTCTAACTGAACAATGACACCAATGTTAGGGGCTGCTTTTTTTTTTTCATTATTTGGGTTCTGTAGTGATGCATCAAGTGAATGAAGTTTGGCTTAAAAGAAAGGAGGAAAGATGTTGGCCATATGTAGAGTGCTGTGGTTTGTTGATACTACTCATTTTAGCTATCTATATTACTTAATATGTGGTCATTAAATATAATATTTTGGTTGTGATTGTCTTTTAGGCTTCTGTAAAGTACAATTCAATATTACATTGTTTGAGGCCCATACAGCAGGTTCATGAGTGCATGCGCAATCACAGTTATGGACTGCAAAAAAAAAACATTAATAACTTTGCCATGGCACATATGTCATTGTCTAGCTATAAAAAACAAATACAAATAAATACTAATAGAATCATATACATTTCACCAAATTAAAATACCATTTATGTCCTAAAAATGTGCAGGAACTTCCAAAGAGACAGATTATGTGAAATGGACAAGAACTCAACTTGTCCTGGAGGGCAAAAGGGCAAAACAGCAAGAGCTGGCGATACAAATAAGTCTCAGTTATAAAAACATATACACTAACTCTGACAACAATAAGTCAACAAGAGACTGGCTAGCAAACAGTGTGTACAATTCTGCATCTGTTTCTGGGACAACATGATAAGGAAAAATATATATCTCAGGCTCAGATGGTTAGTAAGATGGTAGCTTAGTGCCCATTTGTGTCATGTAGTGTAGGCATGGGATGCAAAGTTTGAGATTCTTTGTAGCATAACTGGAAGAATACTGTATAAATTCTGAACTAAAATTCAAATGAATAAGTTATCTGTGTATGTACTGCATCTCTTTATTGTTGTATCTTACATATTATCTTTCTGTGTCAGTCTTTATTTATATCCGTAATATAAATATGTAATAAAATAAGACAGTGCAAAAGAAGTGCTAATATTAAACTATAAAATAGGCTCCCAAGCTACAGAACTTTTGTATATCAGCACTGTTTCTACAGTGAGACTGACATTGAGAACAGATCGCTCCCAAAATGTATTATTAGTAATAGTGGGTAGTGATGAGCGAATTTGCGGCAAATTTCAGCGTTTCTCCATCAGCTTATATATTCATGAAACTCCTGCTAAAATCCGCCGTTGTTAAATGTTTACAATTTTTTTTTTATCGGGCATCTAGTTTGACATCAAGTTGGACAAATTAGGTGCTCAGTAAATTGTCACCGGCGTAAAAATTCGCATTGTGTGAATTTTTCACTGTTTTATGAATTTTGCAGGAGAATTCGCTAATTATTCGAGACAGATTCACCCATCACTAATATTTATAGTGGGACACGTGCATAAAAATTGTAAATGGTATCAAATTGCACCCAAGACAATGAGTCAGATGTAATAAAGGCTGACATGGCTAAATCCGCCAGAAATTTCATCCGCAGGCACATCGCCAATTTACTAACATCGAATAGAGGACAATTTGCTAGTGAAAGAGACCATCACTAGCTTAGATTTGCGCCCTATCGCCAGGTCAATTTTTCCGTAAATTCAGTAAAGTGCAAATATTACAGAACATTACTTCTTTCACCAGCGTTTCCTTCCTCCTGAGGCAAGATTCTCACCTTGCTTCATGGCCAGAGCGGCCCTGCAAAGCGCACATGCATAGAAGAGCACACCAGAGATGCATTTGGTGAGGAACAAGGGTCCGAACTAGGTAAAGCAGATGTACGTGCCTGGCGCCCTCTCCCTAGGCACATACCTCTTCTGCCTACCTGAATTTGCCCGAATATGTGTAAAATAAAAGGAAAGTGTGTACAAGGACAGGCCAAATGCACAATGTACACTATACATGTATGCTGGAGTAAAAGTCAGAATGGCTATAAGCACCAAACATCTTGTTTATTATCTGTAATCCTCTTAAAAAACTATTTTTCATGTCTTATCTAATGCGCCCCCTCACCCGCTAAGTATGGTTAACAACAAGCTGCTTGTACATAATTAACAAACCAATTTTTATTAAGCTCCAAGGTTTCTTTTTTTAATTCTATAAAATGAAGCAGGCTCCCCTCCGTGAGACTGCGACTAATAGGAAACAACCCCTGCAGGGCGATGTTGGTTTTCGGAGGTTTGCACTTGAACCATGAGGCCCATTATAACGGCACAAGCCTGGAGTCTTATTGCGCATTAATGGAAAATAGAATGGGTTTCTCTGGGATGAAGGAACACAGTGGAACCATGGAATTAGCTTTGTCAGGAACGGATGGATCCGGTGAGTGGTTTTTGCAAATTTTGATGGTTTGTGATGCGCTACTGGCATATTCCTCTTCTTTTTTTTACCTCATATTAAAGGGGAACTATACTTTGACAACTTTGACTTTTTTTTTATATATCTGATACAAATAGTTATAATTTGCCATTCCTCGTGCATCAAAATATCATCCAGTGAAGCCACCATTTAAAAGAAGAGAAAATGAGGCAAAACCGACTCTTATTCTTCTTCTGTGAAGCTAGTGTTTACACTATTCTGTTTTAATTCTTCAAAAGCATGGCCAAAGGTAATGAGACTCAGCAGAAGAACTTCACTGTTGAGGTCTAGAACTTTACTGTATGATCCCTAGTCCCCAGATCATGTCAAGTGACATAGAGACATGCCCATGACCCAACTAAAGCCAATGCTGTTTCTGTGCAAAACCATTCCCTTTTCAATTAATTGAATCAGTACTAAATAGTTATTGGGATGTATAGAGAACATTGAAAATCCATTTAAAGTGGACCCGTCATCCAGACACAAAAATCTGTATAGTAAAAGTCCTTTTCATATTAAACATGACATCCAATTTCAAATTTTTGTTAAAGCATTCATAGCTGTTTTAAGCTCAATTAAAAATCTCAGCTGTCAATCAAATATTGTCTGCCACTCCTCTATGCCTTAGGCAGATAATTACTTTCACTTTCCATTCAGCACTTCCTGGATGTCACTGCTCCCCACTAGGGTTGCCACCTTTTCTTGAAAAAAATACCGGCCTTCCTATACATTTACCTTTTTTTCCTATCAATAACATTGGGATCAGCCATCAAAAATACCGGCCAGGCCGGTAAAATACCGGCCAGGTGGCAACCCTACTCCCCACACATTCCCCCAGTTCTCTTAGCCATTTAATTGTGTAGCCAGGACATGGGGATAGACATTGGGTCCCCCATTCTGGTGCACAAACAAGATTCTGAGATGATACAAGGCTTGTCTTAATAACAGTGTCCACAAAATGGCTCCTGCCTGCTTGTTATAATTATGAATTCCCAGACTGAAGATAACAAGATTAAAATAATTTTAAATAGTGTAATTAATGTTCATTTTGCTTGACTAATGTGATAAAATAGGATTTTGAATATTTTTGTTGGGGTGACGTGTCCACTTTAATGCTAAATAATACACACATACACACACACACATATACCGTATACCATAGCAGTGTACACAAAACACAGCTTTTTATTGGCTTTCAGTAACAAGGATTTTCCAAGGAAAACTCCTCAGGACGGTGCAGTGATGAATGATATAAAGGGTCACAATAACTGTTAAAATCCAATAGGACACAGTTAATAGGGACGCTTGATTTCTCAAGCAATCACTAATAACACCTTTGCAGCTGATATTTTGACTGATGCATCCGTGCATCGATCGGTCACTGGAACACAGAGACACGCTGCAGGACAGTCCTGTATATTTTATGAAGAGAAATCATTTATAAATGCCCCACTGAACAGGGCAGCAAAATGAAGAATATTGCCACAATCTCTGTTGATCAGTTGACCTTTCAACGCAATTGTGGACTGGAACGGCGCATCAAAAATTGGGCTGTTTTTTTTAATGACACCAGTTAAGGAAACACAGGGTTACTTTAAAGCT
This sequence comes from Xenopus borealis, assembly GCA_024363595.1. Lineage (NCBI taxonomy): Eukaryota > Metazoa > Chordata > Amphibia > Anura > Pipidae > Xenopus > Xenopus borealis. Next base: position 97,643,072 of record CM044448.1, on the reverse strand, counting down.
TCCCACCCAAGCTCAGTGATTAACCCCTGATTGCTTGTATTAAATATAATACTGTATATGGTAAGGTAATCCTTAAAAGGATACTGACACAAATAGAACAGGTGGCATGGAGGCTCGGGCTGGATTTGATTACAGGGCTCTATCTGCAAGGAGTTTGTATGTCCTCCCTTTGTGTCTTTGAGGGTTTTCCTCCCACACTCCAAAAACATACAGGCAGGTTCATTGACCTCTACCTTCACACAATATTGTTCCTGCTGTAGATAACTCAGCCTTTACGTTTATATTCATGAATATATGGATAAAGGGCTGGATTTCTTTTTTTTACGGCCCCTAGGCCGCTTCTGTATGTCAGCAACCCTGATTCTCCCCGCCCCCCGCCCATACACAGGGGCAAATTTACTATTATTCCCCATAATTAGCTATGGTCGAATGCTTATCGAATTGTTTTAGGCTATAATTTTGCTCGATATCCGATTTCTCGATGAATTCGTACGATCGGATACTGATCGTTCGATTTCACGATAAAAACGTGAAATTTCCTTCGAGAGTCCGAAAAATTTGTACAATTCGAACGATTGAATGCTCCAATCGTACGAATGGTATTTCAGCAGGACTTAGGGGCAAATTTACTATTATTCCCCAAAAATAATTCTATTCTATTCGATATTCGATTAGCATTCGATTTTCGAATGTTAATCGAATAGTTCTAGGCTATCTTTTATTCGATATTCGATCATTCGACGATCGAATACAAACCTATTCGATCAGTCGAATAAATCATTCAACTCAACAAAGAAATCATTCGATCGTTCGAATGATTCGTACGATTTGAATGATCGAACACTTCGATCGTAGGAATCCTATTCGATCAGGACTTAGTCTCAGAAGCCTATGGGAGTGCTCCCATAGGCTTCTATTGCAATTCGGTAAGTCCAATCTGCCAAAGTAGGCAATCGAAGAAACTTAAAAAATAAAATCCTTCGCTGATCGAATGATCGAATGATCAAATGATCGAATATTCCTCCATTCGACTCTATTTGAATATATTCGATCGTTCGACCATTCCCTATTGGATGATCAAATATGCCAGAATTCACATATTCGATCCAAACGAAGAAATCCTATGTTTGAAATTCGATCGAATGCGATCGAACTCCGAATCCTTCACGTGAATTTAGTACATCGGCCCCCTAGTCTCTGAAGCCTATGGAGAGTTTCCCATAGGCTTCTATTGTAATTCGGTAGGTTCAATCTGCCGAAGTAGGCAGTCGAATAACTTCAAAATTTTTATTCCTTCGATCATCGAATGATCGAATGATCGTATTCGATGATCGAAGAGGCCAAATTTCACTTTACGATTTCACGAAAAATTAGTACGATTGTATTGTACGATTTCACGTGAAATTTGTAAATTTGCCCCACACTTTACCTGTCCCCGTCGGCACTGAGGACTGCATGGTTTAGAACTTTGTTGTGTGCAAGTTCTTGCATTAGAAAGAAGATGTGGCTGGACCGCATGTAGGGTTTTTTACCAGCCTGGCCAGTTAAATACCGGACTAAGTCACTATGTATTGTTTTCGATTATGTGAAGCCGCTATAGGAGAGTATTATCATCTTGCAAATTACAAATATTAGTATCTGCACCCTATACATGCCATCACTTGCCAGGTACATCCATGTCAATCCACTTAAAATAACATTCATCCATGCACAATGGCACCACTTGAGAGTTTTGAATGATCTATATTGGTCTTGATACACGTATCCATAGCAACACAGAAAAACTGACACATAATAGTCTTGTAAATGTGGATTTATGAATGAGCTAGCATCAGCTGTTAATATAGTACATCTTTTTGTATCACTGCACTTCAATATTGTACAGAATGCAAACAGGGCTTTCTCCAATAATCCCTATTTGCAGACACCATTCTTCTTTTCTGTTTGTTTCACCCAAATGGAAACAGTGTGTGCAAGTGAAAAATCTATTTATATTCCTTTTTGTAAGAGGATTTTGTCTGCTTTGCCTGCCTTAATCCAGAAAGAGATCACATCTATAGCAAATATTGTTAAAGGGATACTGTCATGGCAAAACATGTTTTTTTTCAAAACACATCAGTTAATAGTGCTGCTCCAGTAGACTTCTGCACTGAAATCCATTAATCAAAAGAGCAAACAGATGTTTTTATATTCAGTTTTGAAATCTGAGATGGGGCTAGACATTTTGTCAATTTCCCAGCTGCCCCTGGTCATGTGACTTGTGCCAGCACTTTAGGAGGGAACTGCTTTCTGGCAGGCTGTTGTTTTTCCTTCTCAATGTAACTCAATGGAACACAGTGGGACATGGGTTTTTACCATTGAGTGCTGTTCTTAGATCTACCAGGCAGTTGTTATCTTATGTTAGGGAGCTGTTATCTGGTTACCTTAACATTGTTCTGTTGTTAGGCTGCTGGGGTGGGGGGAAGGAGGGGGTGATATCACTCCAACTTGCAGTACAGCAGTAAAGAGTGACTGAAGTTTATTAGAGCACAAGTCACATGACTTGGGGCATCTGGGAAATTGACAATATGTCTAGCCCCATGTCAGATTTCAAAATGAAATATAAAAAAATCTGTTTGCTCTTTTAAGAAATGGATTTCAGTGCAGAATTCTGCTGGAGCAGCACTATTAACTGATGCATTTTGAAAATTTTTTTTTTTCCCATAACAGTATCCCTTTAAGTATCAACAGATTCGTTATGACATTCGTTAAAATATTTCACCGTGTTGCCCCAGCGAATATTTTCATCAATTATTTTTAGCCATATCCCGGACACATTCCAAGATGATGCTATAAAATTTTTGCCCACATGCATTTTAGTGCACTCACGTCCTATAATTAATTGGTTTTGTAAGGAATAAAGTGTAACATCTTCTGCTCTTTTCCACCTGCCCACTGAATCTGTACACCAGGCAAAGCATCTTCAGCATCTTATTATTCCTTTAATTACCGAGGCACCAAGCCATGATGCAACTATTACAGGAAGCAGGGACGGATTTAAGCAAAGCGAGTCAGCAAGTTTGAAAGTTGAACAAATTCAGCATTTCTAGAGCTTGCAAGTCTTTTTTATACCTCAGTTTCCCATTTAGGGGGTTTGAGAAGCTGACGTGACATAACGCAAGTTGGGTTTAATCTATCCAGTATTGTTCAGGGTGATGGCCCTAGAGCCTTGGTTTTTGGTTGTGTAATGGCCTGCTGGAACTGGACACACCGGTGCTTGTGTTTAACTCAAATCAGGAGCCAGTTATGTCTAGCATCTTTGAAGTGGGAGTTGCAAATTCAAAATGGCATTTGCATGTGATTTAGTGGGTACAAGATTGGTGCGACTACTGACACAAGTCTTTGTGGGAGCCCTGGACCTGGACCGCAAAGCAGGTTTAACCGCAATGAATTAGATGCAAAGGCTGTTTTGAATGTGCACTCCCCAGCGTCAAAAGGCCCCAGTGTCATTAGGCATTGCCACCCATCATGTCTCTGAAGAGGTAGGACTGACGCATTGGCAACCAGGGGTGTTTTGTATGTTTTTTTGTTCAAAACACATCAGCTAATATTGCAAGTCCAGCAGAAATCTGCACTGAAATCAGTTTTTCAAAAAAGCAAATAGATTTTTTTATATTTAATTTTGAAAACTGACATGAGGCTAGACATGTTGTTGGTTTCTCAGGTTCCCCCAGTCACGTGACGTGTGCTCTGAGAAACTTCAGTCACTCTTTACTGCTGCATTGCAAGTTGGTGTTACATCATCCCTTCCCAGCCCCAGCAGCCTAACAATAGAACAGCGGGAAGGTAATAGCCGATAGCAGCTCCCTGACATAAGATAACAGCTCCCTGGTAGCAGGTAACAGCACTCAATAGTAAAAATCCAGGTCCCACTGCGTCACATTCAGTTACATCAAGTTGGAAAAACAACAGCCTGCCAGAAAGCAGTTCCCTCCTAAAGTGCTGGCTCTTTCTGAAAGCACACGAACAGGTAAAATGACCTGAGATGCACCTACTCACCAATATTACAACTAAAAATATATATTTGTTGATTCAGGAATAAAATTTTATTTTGTAGAGTGAATTATTTGAAGTGTAAGCAGTGATTTAGAAAAAAATCATGTCAGCAATATGACCAATATGTGACCTGCATGGTATCCATTTTACAGCACCTACATTTGAGCCTATGAGTAAGTGCCCAACTCAGACACAAAACGCGTTAGGCTTATGCATTGCTAAAATAAAGCTTTTTGAATTTTATATATTTTGGCTATTACTTTCCTTTTTGATGGCCTCTTGCCATATCTGAAATCTCCACACCTACATTTGAGGTAATTTGAGTAATTGACCTCTTAAATGTACAGAATAGGATGGACTTTCTATTAATTGTTAACTACAGAAAGGCACATGGTGCTCAAGGCGAAAAAATTGCATCTGTGAACTTATTGTGCAATTAAAAATCCTAAAGTAGGAAAAAATAAAAAGAGTTTAAATGTTTATTCCCACTGCCCTGTAGGTGGGGTGGGATGAACAGGACAGGGTAGTATTTCAGTTTCCAGTTAGTGCAATATGGTGTCTGCTTCCCTAGGGCAAGAGCAACTATGAATGCATGATCATCCCACATGACGAATCAGATCAACAGTGTCCATGATCATTCTCTTAAAGGGCAAGGAAAGGCAAATAAATAAAATCCCATTTTTACTTTCTTTAATGAAAAAGAAATCTATCTCCAATATACTTTAATTAAAAAATGTGTACAGTTTTTATAAGAAACCTGACTGTATGCAGTGAAATTCTCCCTTCATTTACTGCTGTGGATAGGAATTGTCAGACGGTCCCTAACTTCTGGCAGGGAAACAATCATACTTATGAACAGCAGGGGGAGCCCCTGCCTTACTTACCTGCCATGCAGAACTCAAGCAGCTTTGTTTTTTGATCATTTATGACGATCCCTAAGAAGCCCAGACCACACTGAGCATGTGTATGTAGCCTAGTCTTGCAAAGATGTATAACAAAGTTACAAGATGACAGCCCCCTGTGGCCAACTTTGAAAGCATAAATCATTTGTTTGATTAGGCTTGTGGTGCAGTAAGTTCATGTTTATGTTTAGTATACAAAATACAGCATTTCTAGCCTTATTCTATTTTAGTCTTTCCTTGCCCTTTAAGGTTTCCATGATTGAATTCTATCAAATCACTCATTGACAAACGTAGGAGAGCATATACAAGATGCATGTGTTTGTTTTATTTTTCTACTCCCAAGTCGTGAGTGAAAAGCAAGGCTGATCCCCTCCTCTATATGGAGAAGGCCAGTGAAACCATTCATAGCCAAAATAACAAATTAGGGATTTGATTGTTCTTTGGTGCGTTTTACTTGAGCTGTAAAGTTTGTTCATTGAGAATAATAAAATGTAACTATCTAGAACAGAGCTCCCAGAACAGTCACAAAAAGCTGCCTATGGGCTAGGAGCAGACAGGTGTGGGACACAGGAGAGGTTAATGGAAAGTTGTTATATGATCACCCTTATAGCGAAATTGAATTTGCTGGACAATTCACAGCTCGGTGTTTACGATGCTAAAATGTGATGGAAAGCAAGTGTATTACAGACAAGAGGGTGAGTGTGTTGCTTTTATTTTAACCCTCAAACAGATTGATAGGAAAAAATAAAGAAGCTATTGGCTCTCCATTGGGAATGTGCCAAAGTCCGGGGCATGTTTTTTATTTGTTCAAAATTTTCTTGCCCCCCCACCCATCAGTTGTGATTGAGCATCTACCTCTTTATATAGAGCTGCTTTCTCCTATCATACAGGGATGTCCCATGGGCAGGACTTGGTTGTCCCCTAGCACAATCCTTCCTTTCTTTGGTGTTATTTTCTGAGCCTTAAAAATTTAAGGTTACTTCCACTTTGGTTGGAAGTAAGTTTTTTATTTTAGTTGATGTCTTCTATGAACTGGTTGGGTGTTTTATCCATTGTCCTTATATATGAGTAAAAAAAACATCTCAGTGATGTCTCAAATTCAACTCTAACGTTAAAAACCCCTACCCCGCATCCCCATCAAGACCCTCCTCCCCCAAGCAAATGCCCCTAATGTTTTACTTACCCCTTGGTGTGGATTCAGGCATAGACTTTTTAACGTAAGGCTTGAATTCTCCTTTAAGTAGTGATTATTTACTTCCCAAAGCTTAAGAGTTGTTGTTAGCCAAAGTAGACAGATATCTCCGCATTTTTGTTTTGTCTCATTCTTTACATCAAGGTTGGCAGCTGGTATTTTCTTTTACAACATCGTGATTTACTTGCCTTGAGTATATATAGATTTAATGCTGTTTCCTCTACAATGGACAATTAGAAAAACAGGTCAAATAGTAGTGCAATATCTGTTCCACAGTTAATTTGGCACACAGCAAGATTTGTCTTCTGCTCACCTCTGTGTACGGGGAGTTGGGATTTATGCATTCTGCTTGGGAATGTGGGCAAAGCACATTAGTCATGTCTTAAAATCTGCATTCTGCTCGAGCTTTGTGTTGTAAAGACGCATAATAGAATTCTCATGTACATCTGACTTGTTATTCTGACTGGGGCAAAATGATAAGCAATTGCCTCAATTGTGTGTGCAAACGGAGATGTTTGGATGCGTCTATCATTTCCTCCCTCTTTGCCAGCGCCTTCATTTTTCTCATCTTGACAGGTATACAATTCTTTAATATCCAAACCTTCTTTCTTCTGACGCATTTATGGGCTCTTAATGGAACGAACTAACGTTGAGCAATGAGACGGTTTCCTACATAATTAGAACTTTCATCACTTTAACCCTGAGAAATGACTGGGATTTCCGAGAAAGAAATGAAGCACCCGGTGATTACAGCGAAGAAGAAAAGAGCCCCCCCCCCCCTTTCAATTTCTTTTTTTTTTTTCATCAAAATATACTCTTGGCACCTAGCGTGAAAACAACATTTGACATAAACATAGATAATGATTTAATGGATTCTAAGTGGTTTGAAAAAAGGATTCATAAATACTATTTAAGATTCAGACCATATATAAATTTAACATACTAAAGCTGTTTTTACAATGTGCGCAGAATTCCAATACGGTGAGCTGTAGCTTTGATGGGAGGGGGGCAGACGTTTATTTGTTGTTGTGCTGCCATGCAGTAATTATCTGTATTAATGACTGATCAGCCTTATATTGTGACTTATATTGATTCCTAATGCTGCGACCCTTTTAATACAGTTCCTCATGTTGTGGTGACCCCCAACCATAAAATATTAAAATATTTTCATTGCCAGCCCAGAGCGGATTGTTAGGAATGTACAGGAGAAAGCGTGGCTGCATAAAGGTTTGTTTTCTGTGCCTAGTGCAGCAAAAAGTTTTGGCCACATCCATTTTGTGACCACACCCCAATTACCATGTTAATTTTACAAATTTTAAATGAGCAGGGAGAGCTGTATGGCAGTGCCTACTAAGGGGACATAGAAAGTTGTAGTGCAACTGGCTTCCCTACACAGGTTACTGAACTACAACTCCCAGCACCAACACCCGGAGAGCTACAACCTTGCCCCAGGGCTAGTGGGGAGAGAGATGAACCTGCTCCTGGAACCCCTTAAAGGACCCCTGTGAAAGGGTTGTTCGACCCCCAAAGGGGTCCCGACCCCCAGGTTGAGAAGCACTGTTCTAAGGTAAGTATTAGTAGAGGCATCAGGGGAAGGTATTGCCGACTCCTTTTTGCACAGTATCAGCGTGTTAAATCTCAGAGTAACGCTTAGTACTGGCAGTAGGGCATCAAAATCTACTGCCCATGTCCACATCTTATTCATGCTCTCCTCTGATTGGTTGGTTAACTTGTCAGGAAGTAACAGGCTCTTCCCGATCAAAGATTAACAGCTTCGCTACAGGTCTACATACCACTTCACTTCAACAGTGAAATTGTACGTTGAGGTATAATAAAGCTACTAACTTTTATTGATGTGTATTGTTCTGCTTTGAGGGAGAGATGGAGGAGTCAGCGAGGAGAGAGCAATTGGTCTTAGTGAGTGGTCTCATTCATATACTGTAAACGTTCCTATACTGAACAATCTTCTGCCACAAATGCTGGGAAGGAAGGCTGAAGGAACGAAGGGTGAGGGAGTCAAAGCATTTTACTCAGCATATTTCAGAACAATCTAGACAGGTATATGTCTTCTGCCACTAATTCTGGGGGATTGGAAGAAGATCCATGATGTCAGGACGCTCCGTGTAACCAGTTCTCCATACAAGAAGAATGCTCTTCCCCCATGAAAAGTTTCTCAGATGCCTCACAGAGAATTTCAGCTTTCATGGCGAGTTCTGAATGGCACATTTAGCTAAATAGAGGCAGAATTTGTATGAAAATGAGCTTAGCTTGCTTATGGGAACATAATCTTTAGTTTTCTGGGAAGTAGTGAGGAAAGGTGAACCAACCCTTTAAAGGAGAACTACATTCTAAAAATGAATATAAGGAGAAATTACATATTTTCTTTATTGGCATATTTTCTTTAACTCTCCAACATTGTAGACTGGCGCCACTTTTGTCAGAAGGACCATAAAGCATAAAGACTAGTTTAATGGGGTGGTTCACCTTTAAGTTAACGTAGTTAGTATGTTATATATTTAGTCATTTGCCTTCATCTACTGCCTCTTGCAGCTTTCAAATGGGGGGTCACTGGCCCAAAAAAACTCTGCTCTCTGAGCCTGCAATGCCATTTTTACCATTACTTTTTATTGCTTATCTTTCTATGCAGGACTCTCCTATTCATATACCTGTCAAACTGCCGACTTGTTGCTCGGGTAAATAAGACAGCGCCTAAAATTCCAAACTGAAGAGCTGCCAAACAAAAAGCTAAATAGTGAAAAAAACAATAAAATCGTTTAAAAGGCCAGCTGCAAATTGTATCTGAATATCTATGTCTACATCATACTGTAAGTACATTTCAAGGTGTGCCACCTCTTTAACTTTGGGTAAAATGATGTATAAGGACCCCTTCTTATTGGCTTTTAATCCTTATGCTGCCAGTGACCATTTTGGAATAACACTCCAGAAATCACGAATCACTTGCCTCTTTTGGGAGCATGAAAACAGATATACAAGTGTAACCCTATCTAAGTGGTATCAGATAAATGGTTCTACAGAAGCCCCATATTGTCAGAGAGAGAAGGTCATGCCTTTAAATGAATCTCCGTGAGATACAGTATGCAGTCAGAACTTGGTACAGTAGCTGGTGAAGGGGTTACAGCACTGATTAGTTCTATACTTAGCATCTCCACCTACATCTTATGTTAGAGCAACGTGAGCAGGGGATTGTCCCTTGTGTTTCGCCCATGTTAAAATTTTCATAACTGCTGCATTTTTTAGTCACCATGAATCAGTTCATTTTTGTTGCACTTAATTTTGCATGGGATCGGGGACCCATTAAGGCTGAACAAGAATCATGGTTCTGTAGGGGTGTGAGAGAAAGAAGCAAATAAACAAGGCAAGCACAAATGTAGTGCATGCCTATAAATGCATTTTCCGCTCTTACATGGAGTGATCCCATTTCTTCAAGATTAAAATGTATCTGCTTTGTTACCTGAGGGCGAGGGATTACCCACGGGCAACAAAACATTACATGTGTTATTGCCCTAAGGAGGGTACAGTGATTGGTTTCACTTAATAAATGGGTCACAAGAGCTCTCAGACATACTGTATGTGATTTCTAGAAACCTGAATTCCACACCAGCTTCAATTGAAGGCAGATAAACTATTTATTCGCCAGTTTCTAGGTTTCAGCTCTAGTGATGGGCGAATTTATTAGCCGGAAAAACGAGTCGCGCGTCGTTTTTGACGCAACGCGCGAAAATGACACGGCGCGTGCAGAAAATGACACAACGCGTGCCGAAAATGACGCGACGCGCCAAAGTTGACGTGACGTGCGTCAAAAGCGTCCCGCGACTCGTTTTGCGAATTTTTTGCCAATTCGCGAATTTCTCTGGAAATTCGCTAATTTTTCCGTGAAGCGAATCTCGGGAGATTCGCCCATGACTATTCAGCTCTTCTTAACCAAGTACTGTATGTGTAATGCTATAGTTAGGCCTCACAATATTTTCCCACAAGAAACTCTTTTTCCCAGGCGTGAGCCCTTACATTGGTGAAGGCAGGGTGCTGTTAAACAGAAACTGTTTTATTGAAAACAAGCCACGAAGGAGGGGACAGATTAACAAAGGTTGCAAATATTGAACAGCCAGCGTGTACTCACTATACAGCACTGTGAGAAAAGCATTCACAGCTATAGAATCTTTAACAAGGAACCAATCAATTCAGTTACAGGTCTCTCCCTTTTCTTGGGACTAGTGGAACCCAGGTGGAAATTATCTGGCCCCTGATCCCACACTCTGATTCACTACTGTGAGCAACACCAAGGACCTTGCCCCTCTAACACTCAATGCTGGAACCCATACTGCATATTAAATAGCCATGAGATTAATTGTCTTTCCTAGACAGAGATAACAGTAGGTCTTTCCTTGTTTGGGTTTCCACTCTTGACTTCTAACTACTTATTAGGGAGTCCCAAGCAAAAAGCACTAAAACCACATACTGTACCTCCCACATTTATTTTGCACATTACCACCTTGTGGCTAAACTATGGATCGTAAGGGTCATGATTTGACCTACGAAGAGTGCATCTACTATATAAACTAAGGGGCCCTTTAGTGACCAAACTTTAGGAGACTGCACAATGAAAGTAGAAACTTTTCTACACATGCAAAATTTAAATACCATATACTGTACCCTTACGGGGGTTTAAAGAGATCCTGTCATGGGAAAAAAAGCATCAGTTAATAGTGCTGTTCCAGAAGAATTCTGCACTGAAATCCATTTCTCAAAAGAGCAAACAGATTTTTTTATATTTCATTTTGAAATCTGACATGGGGCTAGACATATTGTCAATTTCCCAGATGCCCCAAGTCATGTGATGTGTGCTCTGATAAACTTCAATCACTATTTACTACTGTACTGCAAGTTGGAGTGATATTACCCCCTCCCTTTCCTTCTCCCAGCAGTCTAATAACAGACAATGGGAAAGTACAACCAGATAACAGCTCCCTAACACAAGATAACAGCTGCCTGATAGATCTAAGAACAGCACTCAATAGTAAAAATCCATGTTCCACTGCGTACTATTCAGTTACATTGGGAAGGAAAAACAACAGCCTACCAGAAAGCAGTTCCCTTCTAAAGTGCTGGCACAAGTCACATGACCAGGGGCAGCTGGGAAATTGACAAAATTGCTAGCCCCATGCCAGATTTCAAAAATGAATATAAAAAAATCTTTTTGCTCTTTTGAGAAATGGATTTCAGTGCAGAAGTCTACTGGAGCAGCATGACGTTTCCCTTTAATAAACCAATTCTTTATACGTGTGGAATGAGTGCATGTAATGTTACTTGTAAGGCATATTCTGCATAAAGGAAAACTTAAGCAACAGCTTATATCAAATTAAGCGGAATATTAAAGAATCTTACCAATCTGACCAGAAATACTGCAGCTCTAACTGTAACAGAAAAAATTGTGGAAGCAAAAGACAGAACTTAATTGGCTCATGTGGCCTAACATGTATGGTTTGTTTTGTGCGCACCATTAAATCCTAGGATCCCAGGGGGTGGCCCTTATTTTTTTTAAATAGCAATTTTCTATTCATGATTATCCAATGACACATGCTACTAAAAAGTATATTTTTATGAAAATGGTGTATTTTTACATGAATAAAAATATGACCTACATTGTACAGGGAACATGTTCAAAGGACTAAGGGCAGATAGGGATCCAAAGGGTGCCCTATGCTCCACCAAATCGCATCGTTTTTGACGCGACGAAAATGACTTGCGACAAAAAACAACGTGCGACGGCAAAGTTGATGCGTCGCGCGTCAAAAACGTGCCGCAACTCGTTTCGCTAATTTTTTCGCCAATTCGCGAATTTCCAGCGAAGCGAAACAGGGTAGATTCGCCCATCACTAATAACAAAGCCTTAATGATGGTTGAAAAAATACAGATTAATTCAGTTCATATGAACTAATCTCCATGCTGAAACTATTTCTTACATATTGGAATATGCTGGCACATTATACAGTACATAGTTGTTTATTATGATAATAATAATAAAGCTGATCATTATCAGCAGCAAATCTAAAGATAAATCGTGTATACATATATTAAAGCATTGAAGGCTGTGCATGCCATTGTATAGATCCCTGATATTTTTGTCCCTCAACAATAACATTTTTTTACAGCCAATCATGACATTATTATAATTTGCACTATTAGTTATCTGCATCTGTCATGCTTTGATAAGATTTTAGTCTAAAGGCTATCATACGTGTAATACCCCTGCCAGTTTTCTCAACAAGCTTAGCCAGGCTAATTTGCAAGCAAGGGATTGGGATAAAGCAATATTTTTTTTTCTCTTGAGGACATGGGTTTTCTTCTTTTGATATCTAAAGGAAATTGGAGCTAGAAGCCCTTTATCTCATAGTGAGAATCAGGGGCCCCAATAATGTTTCTGGCAGGGAGCCTTGTGTTTTACCAATTCATGTTCACGTCCAACTGATGTGATGGCAGATTGCCCAGTTTCAAGGTGTCAGTCAAAGAATAGCTGCTACTTGCATGCCAACCAATCCCCGTCATTGCTCAATTTGACTTCCTATGTCTTATCATGCTCAAATACGTCACGTAGCAAAGAGCACTAACTGAGCATAATGAAACTATAACAGTTTATTCAGCTCAAATCGCACATCTTTGCTATTTGCTCTATATAGAAAGACCATATACTCTATTTTACATACAATAAATGTGCTGGGGTGGGAATGGTGGGCACTTTTGACCTTCTTTGCTGTTCTTGGCGTCATCTGGGCTTTTAGACAGTAATGGATTGTTAATGGCACACAAGAATTTTGAGAAGCTTTTAATTAGCCCAAAGGTGGCAGCAAAGCACCTGCAATTGCCCCAGCTGAAATCAATTGTATCAGCCAATCTCAGTGTAAGTTGGGTTTGCGCTCTTTGGCATTGCATTTTTAGGCTACTTAAAAAATGAAGCGCTGAAAGGGGCCCACATGCCATTATGTCCCTAGCACTCCCAAAAACATTCAGATGAACGAAGCTTGCTTCCTGGGGGCAGATTCACTAAAGGGCAAAGTGACTAAAGGTGGCCATACATGGAGAGATCCGCTTGTTTGGTGATGTTGCCAAACGAGCGGATCTCTCCCCGATATGCCTACCTTGAGGTGGGCGATATCGGACTGATCGGATCGTGCCCACTTTTACGCTAGTGAAAATTCAGAGGCGAGCGCAGGCGTCACACCACTAGCGAAGGAAATGTACGCTAGCGTTGCTTCGTACTCTAACTCCAGGTGATTTTTCGCTCTGGCGAATGGACGCAACTCTGCAAATTCACTAAGGTTTTTCTGAACGTTACCTCTATCCCCAGACTTGCCTTTGCCAGCTCTGACCTGGAGAAATGCACTGGAGTGCATAGCACATCCTCGATCTTCAGTTACTTACATCATAATTGTAAGTCCAAAAAACGCTGGCGTGTTGGGCTGCAAAAGGACAAAATTTTCTACCATATGGCACATTATTTAACTGTGGGTTTATGTGTAGGGCATTAAAACAACTCTATTGACTTTATTAAGGTTCCCTTGGCATGTCTAGTTATCAGTGTAAATGTAATGTATTAGATGCACCATGTCACACAAATAGCTCCATTCCACTTTAAATTGCCTGTCGTATGCAAATTAGCTTAAGTGCAAGAACTCAAGCGAAGTTGTGTTAGCCAAAATTGATTTGTTCACTCTGACAAAGTAATGCTTGTGAAAATTCACCAGCGTTCGTCATCTGGGATGCAACTCAGTGAATTAGCGTTGTCTGAGCGAATTTACACCTGGCAAAGTGTTTTGATGGCTGCAAAGCCATCGCTGTTGAAATTGCACTCTTTAGTAAATTTGCCCCCTGGTCTTGAGGTTTGTCCACCCCTGATTATGTAGTTATAATACAACAACACAATATTTTTGCTTTACCAGGGCCGGATTTACATAGCGGGTGCCCCTAGGTCCGCTGTAGTTTGCCGCCCCTGTCCCCTCCTTTTTATTTGCTCAAATTTTCATCATCAGAATGGAGCAATGTGAATTGGCACATGAAATTTAAATTTCTGAACCAATGTAGGTGTGGTTGGGCAGCATGCCGCCCCCTAAAATCCTGCCGTCCTAGGCCCTGGCCTAGGTGGCCTCTCCACAAATCCGGGCCTGTGCTTTACAGAGACATTACATAAATTGAGAGGAAAGCATAATAGTGTACCTTTGACTTGTAGGAAGTATCTTCTACCCCCCTTAGGCTCACAGAGTCATTCCTCCCCATTATCAGCTAGTTCCATTGTGAAATTATGGATTCTTGGACTTGGAAGTCCTTCACCATTACAGAGAATCTGTTCACAACCCTCTATTGAAAGCATAGGGACTCCAAGTCCCGAAATCTATTAACAATAGAAAAATGGCAAGGAAGAGGCTGAATGATTCTGTGAGTCTAAGGGTGCTGAAAAGTGGTTCCTACAAGGTGGAGACAAACTATCATAGTTAAGTGTTTCTTCACAGCGTTACATAATGAGCTTACATAAAAATATGGGGTTATTTTTCCCTTCAATCTTTTTTATGAACCAGAGACTAAACCTGCTTATTAAATATGATTTATAATTTAAGAAATTGTGTAGGAAAGAAAACATCAGCACCGCCTTAAATGTAAAATAAAAAGTAATCCCTTTGCACCCTTACAGACATTGTCGAACTGGGATATCTGGGGCCCACCAGGGCTGACTTCAAGGGTCTGGCTTTGACTCCCACCTACGTCCTGTATGTTTCTACCCCTTTTCCTCCTATGGTCAGGGAGAGGGGATGGTCCAGGTGGTAAAGTCCTGCGCGAGTCCATTTTTTGGGGCCCGTACCCGACCCGCAACCCGCAACCCGCAATCCGCAACCCGCAATCCGCAACCCAGACCAGCATTCTTCCCCACTTGGACCCGCAACCCGGTCAGGGAGAGGGGATGGTCCAGGTGGTAAAGTCCATTTTTTGGGACCCGTACCTGACCCGTACCCGCAACCTGAGATTCGCAACCCGAACCCACGACCCGCCGACCATCAAGAATCAGGAAGTGCTGTCATTGTAAACCGGAAGTGACATCATCGGAAGTAGAAATGCTCAGAAAAAGATGTAAAAATCACTATAGCGAGGATCCGCGACCCGACCCTCAACCCGCCAACCTGCAGAACCACTGGCCCGCTTCTATAGCCGCACCCAGAAATTCTATGAGCAACCCGCAGGCTACCGCGGGATTTTGCGGGTAACCCGCAGGTACCCGACCCGCTGCAGGACTCTACCAGGTGGGGATGGGGCAGATGGGGAGCAGTCCTGGTGGGAAGAGGGAAGAATCCAGGTGCATTAATGAGTCTGGGTCTGGGTGTTGAAGCTGGTCAAGATCCTGGAAGGGGAATATGCCTGGGTTGTCAGAGGCCCATGGCCCACCAGGTTTTCCCGAAATGTCCTACTGCCGGACCAGTCTGACACTGCTTATAGGCAGAAATGATAAACGCAACTTGCATGTTCGTGACACAAAATAATATTACAGCTTCAATCCCTGTATGCATAACTACTTAAATATAATTCCAATGTGTAAAAAGGAAGCTGTTCCCTCAGTGACATTGTTGAAAATATGTCTTTTCTTATCTGTAAGTAATATGTACAAGGTTTGACAGTTCGGAAGGAAAAACCCTTTTCAAACTGTACTTTATATAAGGTCCCTTTTTACAAATGTAGTCTGTAGCCATGCACATAAAAGCACATCGGTGATTTCTTATGCGACAGCAGCATATTTTGGCAATTTATTTAAATACATTTTATTTTTGGTTAATGAATACATCTGGGATAAACGCCTATCCCTGTTACTCAGTTGCTCTTTGAAAATCCCATCTGCTGCCTCTGAAAACTTTCTGACAGTATTCCTGTTAGAGGTATTAAAAAAGTTAAAATTTTCCAAGCATAAAATTCGTAATCAAACCAACCAGAAAACTATAATCCCTCTCCTGGCCTCGCTTTACCTTCTGATTGGGCCAAAATGATCCATACAAGTAGAGCTTGGGGATCCTAGAGTCTTACTTGTGCACAAACTTCCGCAGTCAATCTATGGGTCCATCAATTAAAATGTTCCAGTACGTGCTTAGCAGATAAATGTTTTTTCGATTCTTTTGTTTTTTTCAAAGTCTCGAAAGATACAAAATAGCTTGTACCTGGAATGATTTGGGTTTTTTTTTTCTCTAGTTTGTCCCCTTTCTTTATATACATTTTATATCTATATATCTTGCAAACAATCTAAACAGTCAATCAGCCTCTGGGCAAATATGCCAGTATCAAAAATTGCTTGTGAACTGCGCAGGAAGGAAGCAGGGGACGCATTTGAAGCTTTAGAATCCTCATTTCCAGCTCTTGCCTTTGAATGAGATTTGTCCTTGGTCGCAACTCATGACTAATTCTATTTTTATAAACTCCTGAAGAAATTAAATTGTGGATGCATTTAAGGTTGAAATGGCTACATAATTTGATGTTTGGGAAACAGGTAGCGACTTTCTTTTCTAGGTCCCTGGTGCCTTCAGAATGTAGCCTGAGGCTGGTTTTGGTGTATACCAAGATATTGGTCTTTGGGAGCACTAACAAGCTCTGTCAAGCCTGTTTCAAAACCATCTCATAAACAAAGATCCTGAGGGAAATCGTTCTGAACCTGGCACACTTCCAAGGATTCAATTCTCAGATGTTGGATTTTTTTCTAAATTCTTAAAGAGAAAAACGTTTGAGCTGGGACCAAAGTTATCTGTAGCTTAAGAATGAAATGATACATTGGACAGAAGCAGCTCCACGGAACAATAGCAGGAACCATAAAAGAACATCTAATACAGGGGGGATGTGAAGGCAAGACATAGATGCATTTTCTCTTTGTATCTGAGTCTATGAGAAAACTTAAAAGGAGTGTTTGTCCTTTCAATCCCTGCCCTTTGTTGAGCTCCATCATCATGTTCTGCCAATGTCTCAGCTGTTGTCAGAATTCGATACATACCCAACCCTTTCTGTGGTCATATAGTTATGAAAAGATGAAAAGGAGAGCTGAACCCTAAAAATGAGTATGGTTAAAAATGCCATATTTTTACATACCGAAATTATTGTACCAGCCTAAAGTTGCAGCATCTCAATAGCAGCATTGATTAAGGACATCAAACTTTCCATAGGGGTAACCATCTTGAAAACTGCAAGAAGCTAAGAAAATAAGGTTTGTCTGTAAAATAAGATGATGCTACAGGGCTGATTATTAAATTCTTGTACTAGTTGCACTGGTTTCTGAGCTAACATAGTAATTATCTGTATAAATTACTAATTACAGCCTTATATTGTGACTATATTTCTATTCTATTTGTACTGTATATTGTGATTGGGTCCCTAAGCTCAGAAAGTGACAGCAGCACAGAGCATGTGAATCAGTCAATCAGAAAAGAAGATGGGGAGCTACTGGGGCATCTTCAGGGTCAAAGACCTTTACTCTGTTTGCCTTGGGCTGGTACAAAAGCCCAAATATAATGTACAACATTTCTAGCCTTCTGTACTTCTTTAGTTAAGATCTAGTTATCCTTTAAAGGAGAAGGAAAGGTCAAAATTAAGTAAGCTTTATCAGAAAGGTCTATATAAATACAGCAGTAAACCCTCAAAGTAATGCTGCACTGAGTCCTCTGTCAAAAGAAACACAACATTGATTTCCTTCTATTGTGTACACATGGGCTTCTGTATCACCTCCAGGGCTAGGGCTTGAGCATGCTAAGTGATGTCACAACAAGATAATATGGCAGCTGCTATCCCAAACAAACAGAGAGAGCTTCTAGAGCTGTTTACTCACACAAGTATTTTGCAGAATAAATAAAGTGTTATATTTTGCACTATTGTGGCTAATCTATCTATAAATAGCTTTGGTTGCTTTCCTTCTCCTTTAAGACAAAATTGGGATGAGATCAGGTGGATAATAGGACAAAGGCAGAAAAAAGGCCCTTACTATCTGCAAATACAATTAGAAAACTCTTTATAGAGTATGTAGCCAGAGTATGTTTACATGTGCCTACATTTTCAGTATAGTAATTGAAAAAGCTTCCATTGTAAAGATAAATGGTCTGCAGTCTGTCAACCATGTTTACCTTTACTTGGTTTTCCTACTAGTAATGCCTAGTTGTAATCTATACTTTAAAGAGAAACAACACCCCTCCTGACACAAACTTCTTCTGTTGGGTTAAAGGAAATCTATACCCCCCACAATGAATACTTAACCAATCTTGTTCAGGGGTATGGGTTTCCTTTGAGTAAACAAAAGATGGATTAACATTATTTCATCAAAATGAAATATAAATGCACTTTCGACGTGTAATAATTATTTCCTAACTCCTGTTAGACTCACAGAGTATTCAACAAACAAAGACACTTCAGATCTGAATCCATAACTTCACAATGAAACAGATGAGGGAGGGTCTTAATGACTGTGTGAGCCTAAAGACAATGCTGTATTCATTAGAGGTGCAGAGAAGCAGTTAGCTGTTCCACCTCCCACTTTGTACCCATCCCCTACCCATTTCCTAACTTGTGTGCTATTTATCCAGTGTAAGTGCAGAGTGTAGCTTCTTGAATGAGCCTCATTTTAAAAGACAATTTTTTGTCTTGAAGCAGCCATTGCTATTATAACAGTCCAAAAGGGACTCACCTGACTCTTCTGAGTGGTGAAGGCCTAAAAGCAGAAGGAAATGTGAGCGATTCAGGCAGTATTCATTAAAAGAGAAGGAAAGGCCCAATCAATGGGTTGTGCCAAATGTTAGGGCCCCCATGTATTGTAATGACTTACCTGATATCCTGGGCCGGAGCTCCTGCAGAAAACTGCACTCAACTTGTGAGCAGCAATCCTCTTCCTTCCTATGTTCTTTCTCCAACATCCCTAACATTTTCCACTCCCTATAGATCGGACCTTTTCCATCTGTAAGCCCAGAGATAATATTAACTAGTTTCTGGTTTACATTACTTTATTTACTTACTCTATTGCTGTCTTCCGTATGATTCTACTTCCCAGGCCAGTGGTTCTTTTGACTAGTCAAGGATAACAAATCCCAAAGGACTGGACAAAAAGAAAAAGGAGATTTGGATAAATGTTTATCAAAATCATAATTTTTTTAAAAGCTGTTGCTAGATGTATCTAAATCTACCCTTTATCCAACTTTATCTGACGTTATCCAATATACTGTAAGAAATAGTAATTTTGGGTGTAACATTATATCATGTTACACATGTATTTGTTTGTGTTCTTAGGCATATTTTTGTGTGATACATTGTCTGCAAACTTAGTCTTCCAGGTAACTTACATTCCAAGTCCCACCCTTACCAAAATTTCCATATCAAAGGGTTTTCTTGGAATTGTAGATGGTTTCTGCAGGAACTAGCAAGCTGATTTTGTATGCAAAAAACTCACTCAACAGGATGTGCGAAAGTTGGGGTTTTTTTTAATCTCTGCATCTGGTTAGTTGGGGGGTGAGCTGTGGGAGCAGGTATTAAAAATCTCTATAAAAGTGGACACCTGGATGAAGAGAGGGCAACTTGGAAAAAAAAACAACTTTGGAGAAGAGACAGAGGGGCCTGTTAGAAGCATGTGAGGACTGCAGACCAGAGGGAAGCCATGATGAAGTTGACCTCGCTCTATATCATTGCTCTTTAGGTAACAGTAATGAAACTGTATCATTGATAACTGTAAATACTGTGTTAGTTTAACTGTAGTTGTTGAATTGTTATAAGAATCCATTGATTTACTATTTAATATATAATCATTTTAGTATAAATGCATGTGGATTATTTGTC
This sequence comes from Xenopus borealis, assembly GCA_024363595.1. NCBI lineage: Eukaryota > Metazoa > Chordata > Amphibia > Anura > Pipidae > Xenopus > Xenopus borealis. The sequence goes on along the minus strand of CM044448.1, from coordinate 97,623,098 downwards.
TGCTTGTTCTAAAGAACCGTAACCCTAGTAAGATGTAAATGTATATTCTTGTTATTATTATGTACCAAAAATTCTTACAATTCTTCTTCTGCACCCTACTAAAATATTTATATATTGTCACATTTTGCTTTAACGCCATTGGTTTTCCAACATGTCAGGCGGGACAGGCGCACTCAAACAAGTCTTTCTACTTTTGTGGCAGAGCTGCTTTCTGTATTGGTGCAGATATGGCAAATGTGACTTCCCAACAGTACATCTGAAGCAATTGCAAATATGTGAAAATAAAGCAAACGGTTAAGAAACTTCTTATTTATTTTTCTAATGAAAGGTCTGATCAGTCTGTATCCAGAAAGAACTATAGACTTTTTCAAAGTTCTAATCTTTTCTATGCTCTTATTGTCTATTATTCCCATGCCTAATTCCAAGCAGGTATGGAAATGTTTAAATACCCGTGAATGTTGCAGAGATGATCATCATGTAGGAACAGATTGTACTGTAATTTAGCATAAGTTAACCTTCAATTGCTTGTCTTTTGTGCATCAGTTTTTTTTTTATCCATTAGTCTAAGGAGAGAACAGTTGAGTTGACTTGGCAACGACAACAAATGTTTTACCCAGAGCATTTGTCATGATCGCACGTGACTGAGTGTTGTCAGTACAGAAGAGAGAAATATGGATACACATGTACATGTGTCAGATGTTAAGTGCTTTGTTAGGGACCCGACAGCCAAGGATTTTATTTCGCTGGAGAACAAACTGGGTCATACTGATAATAGGGAGATCCATTAAAAGCATTGACAATGGAGATATAAACTGTGCTCAGTTAGAGAGACTTTGCTAAAGCATTTGATACGGTGCCACACAGGAGGTTACTGGTTAAATTAAGGAATGTTGGCCTGGAACATAGTCAGTGGCGTAACTACCAGGGGTGCAGGGGGTGCAATTGCACCAGAGCCCCATCCCTGTGGGGGCCATCAGAGCCATGAAAATGGTTATGGCAGGCAGTTACCTAGGGGGAAATTATACATCACATATGCCATCAACGCTCCAGCATGCGATTTATAGAGGTAAAGGCCCCACAGGGGGGCCTGGTGCCATCCTGTGCCAGGGCCCACCAGGGAGTAGTTACGCCACTGAACATAGTATTTGTACCTGGATAGAGAACTGGCTAAAAGATAGACTACAATGAGTGGTGGGAAATAGAACATTTTCTAATTGGACCAGTGTTGTTAGTGGGGTACCGCAGGGCTCTGTACTGGGTTTCTTGCTTTTCAACTTGTTTATTAATGACCTGGATGTGGGCATTGAAAGTACAGTTTCTATTTTTGCAGATGATACTAAATTGTGCAGAACTATAGGCTCCATGCAGGGTTCTGCCACTTTGCAGAGTGATTTGTCTAAGTTGGGAAACTGGGCAGCAAACTGGAAAATGAGGTTCAATGTTGATAAATGCAAGGTTATGCACTTTGGCAAAAATAATATAAATGCAAGTTATACACTAAATGGCAGTGTGTTGGGAGTTTCCTTAAGTGAGAAGGATCTTGGGGTTTTTATAGATAACAAGTTGTCTAATTCTGGGCAGTGTCATTCTGTAGCTACTAAAGCAAATAAAGTTCTGTCTTGCATAAAAAATGGCATAAACTCAAGGGATGAAAACATAATTATACCTCTTTATAGATCCCTAGTAAGACCTCATCTGGAGTATGCAGTGCAGTTTTGGACTCCAGTCCTTAGGAGGGATGTAAATGAGCTGGAGAGAGTGCAGAGACTAAGTGCAACTAAACTGGTTAGAGGGATGGAAGACAAATTATGAGGGGTGACTGTCCAGGTTGGGGTTGTTTTCTCTGGAAAAAAGGCGCTTGCGAGGGAACATGATTACACTTTACAAATACATTAGAGGACATAATAGACAAATATCAGGGGACCTTTTTACCCATAAAGAGGATCACCAGAGGCCACCCCTTCAGACTAGAAGAAATGGGCATATACGGTTTGTGTGAAAGAGTGGAAGTGTGTGTGTGTGTGTGTATGTTGGGTTTTAATTTGGAGGGGTTGTAACTATGTAACTATGCAATCATTTCATCCTGTTCCTATAAGTAGGTTCAGCTCTTATTTAATAGCAAAGCATTAAACCCTTCCTAGAATTGGGTCCTTGAAGCTGCCAACTCTCATAATGGGCAAAAGAATGCCCTCTAAAATAAGGCTGAGCTGGGAAACAGACTGGCAGGTATTTGGGAAAGAGACAGGACGTTGCCTGTAGGAGTAACTGAAAGTAGGCACTTGTCAAGGCTGAGGGAAAATACTGGCACAAGCACAGTGAATAGACCAGCAAGTAGGCTTACTGGTGAGAGAGAGAATAACATTTTATCTATGCAGATTCCCCAGAATTGTAGCAAGACCACAAAATACAGGCCTAGGGTGGCTAGATTTTAGCTGTATTCTAAAGAGCACTGGGGACTCGCAACTCTCTAAGGCTCACAAGGCCAGGGAGGAGGACGCTTTGACCCAGAAGCAGCCAAATTGAAAAGTCAGGCTTGGGGTCCCCCCTGACTTGGATGGATTCTGTTCTCAAGCTAGCCTTGATCACTAATACCCTGGCCTTGAGGGTAGAGTGAAGAGATATCTCTATGTACTTGTGGTTATGAGTTCGGAATCCACGGAGCTTGTGTCAAATAAACGTTTGTCTTTTTATCTCAAGTAATCACCAGCTGCTGAATTTCCAGACCACTGATTGAGCACCTTCCCTTTAAGATACAGCCTTCAGTATTGCTATTAAACTGAAGCATGATGGGAGTTGCAGTCCTGCAACATTTCAGTGGAAGGTATATGTCTTCATTTAGGCCCCTGGACACACATGGTTTTTTTTAAAACCGCAGCATAGATCTTGCTGAAAACACTGTGAAAAAAACGTCTGTGTGCCCGAAGCAAAGAATTGGCTCATTGCATTCAGAACAAGCTACTGCCATGCAAATCTATGACAAATGGGTTTAATTGTATTCACATTGAATAAAGTTGAGATCTAAAAGGTCAGCGTTAATACAGGAGAATCCCCCCGAGGATAAACAACCGAGCTCTGAGTTGAACTCCCATTCATCACATGTTATCAACTAATTAGTCGCCACAATGCCAGAGTGATAGACAGCGACCTAAACAATGCTATTGATTGATTATTAGCTTCCTATCTATCATATATCCCCAGTCATCAGCCTGTCACTCCACTGGCAGAGCCGGAGCCGTGCATCAGCAGAATTCAGCGGCCGCTGTGATGGATGGATTTCTTATAACATTGTGTACTGGGTTGTACTTGGGACTGGAGAAGCATCACAAATTATAGTGTGTGGGGGGGGGGGGGAACTCTCTAATGACCCATTTGCCAGGATTTGAATCAGAGCAAGAAACAAGTTGCTATAAAGTTGCTAATTCATTTTTCTTGTCACTTCTAATTAGCCGGGCAAGAGTGTGTACAGCTGAGCCCCTGAGACAGAGGAAGATTGTCAGACAATTCTAACCAATTTCATTGCTATTGATCCCACCTTGAGAAATGCTATTATTGTTAGGGTTCATTTGTTTGAGGAATATTCAAAATAAACTTTATAACACCATGAATTCTGCCTATGATGCTCCTTAACACCTGGAACTAGTGACTCGTGGGTCCATAAAACATAACCCTAAAGCCTGACTCATGTATTTTATGTATAACCCAAACATGCCCATGGAGGCCCACCATTTATATCACCAAAGAGGAGGGCATCCACTGAAGAAAGAATGAGGGGCCGATGGTTGCAGGTTCAGACATCTGGAACCCAAACCCTCCCAAAGAGACCCCTTTTTAAGGATGCTACCCTGTATTACCAATGTACTTTTTTTTTTATAAATTATTGTTGTTTATCCATTTCAAAGAGAAGGAAAGGCTAAAACTATGTAAGCTTAATCAGAAAGGTTATATAAATAAACAAGTAAATCCTCAAAGTAACTTCTGAGTTCTCTGTCAAAAGAAACACAGCATTTATTTCTGTCATTTGTGTACACATGGGCTTCTGTATCAGACTTTCAGCTTAAACTTCCAGGGCTAGGGCTTGAGCATGCTCAGTTTGATCCTCTGTCCCTCTCCCTTTTCCCCACAACCTCCTCCCCTCCCTGCTGTAATCTGAGCCCAGAGCTATGAGTGGGCAGGGAGAGACTCAGGCAGGAAGGGATGTTGCATGAAGCTAATATGGCAGCTGCTAACCTAAACCCTTTAAGCCCACATTCTTAACCCTTGTCTTTCCCAATCTGTCCAAAAGCCACTACCTATTATGTCATTTCTCAATCCTCTCACACGATTAACCTTCCCCTTCATATTTGCCCAACACAGTTTGACCACTAGGATAATATCCAAAAGGTGGCACCCCCACGCCCATTGTTAATGCCGCCCAACCCGTAGCTCTCCAATTCACCCATGCATCATCATCTGCTATCATCACAACAGAGCACCTTCTGTCCTACCTTCAACTGGCAACACACATGGTTTAGACACCCTCTACCTTCAACACTATTCAGTGTGAAGGACAAAGTACAAAAGGGGGCCCTGTACTTAACGCCTACTCAGTGCAGTATCAGAGGCGAGAGAATCCAGGCACAGTTCTTTTATTTGTAGTATTATATTGTAGTATTTTATTTGAATGAACAATTCTTTAGCCGCTTGCACCTCTATTACAATAAATCAGGCCCAGGATCCCCATAGGGTATTTATAACTTTTCTATAGAAATTGCTACACTCTGTATGTGGCAACAAAGCAACAGAATCTCTCTTTTCACATCTGATTCTTTTCTTTACTTCCAAATTCCATTGACTAATCCTCATTGACCATCGTCACAGTCATAAAAGAAATGGTAGCGTTGAGTGGGCGGATGTATTTATGCCAACCGCACGTTGTGTTTAACGCACACAAACACACAAGCACAATGTGAATATTTCCCTTGATTGATGGCGGCAGATTGAGAATTAACAAGGTTAAATGTACACAAACGTGCGACCGCACAACAAAAAAGAAATATCCGATTTTCCCCTCTCCTCCCACTAGAATTGTTTATTTTTTTTCTGGCCTTTTCAGAGTCCACAATTGCTTAAACCTGAAAGATCTCCCGGTTTGTTCTTTATTGATTGGTATTATGGCGAATGTAAGTAACTGTAATTTTATTAAGCTCCCACCGGGCATCTTCACATTGCCAGCTGAAGGAACAACCTGTACTGCTCCGCATTTAGAAAACATTGATCCTTTCTTCAGGGGGGGTTTAATTAAATGAGGACGGGAGGTGCACAACAAGTGTAGAATGTTGGACTAGGCTGTTAGTTAGACACAAACGAGGGTTTGATGGGACAGGAGCGGTTATAGCCGTGAGATGTAATGCACTATTGCCTGAACAATCCATTTGTCTGCCTCAAGTAAACTGCCTGGGTTTGTTTGGGAAACAAGAAATCCAATTTATATTAAAGATCACCAGTATCTGCTTCTATCCTCTGTGTCCTATGTAACTGCTTGGCTGCAACTGTCATCTTTAAACTAGAAAGGACGCGTCTGAGTTCCCTATACAGGTACTGGATCCATCGTTTGGAAACCTGTTATCCATAAAGCTCTGAATTACGGAATTGCTGTCTCCCATAGACTCCATTTTATCCAAATAATCCAAATTAAAAAAAAAAAAAAAAAATGCTTTTCCTCTGTGATAATAAAATAATATCTTGTATTTGAAGATAAACTAAGATACAATTAATCATTATTGGAGCCAGAAGTTTATTTAATGTTTACATTGTTTTCAGTAGACATATGGGCTTATTTATCAAAATCATAAATTTTCTGAGTATTTGAAAAAAAAAAGTCAGACCAAACTAGAATCCACCTTATTTGTTATTAAAAAACACAACTTAAACGGATCAAGGACAAACTCGATAAAATCGAGTAAAAACCCGAATTGTTTATTTTTTGTGATTTTTTTCCTGAATGGATTGTTTTTTTTAGGGACTTTTTACTGAAAAGCCCAAATGTTTTGGATTTTTGTTAGAAAAGTCTGAAGTAATCGGCTTTTTGGGGGCAGACCAAAGGAACTTCCAAATAGGATAGGACCTCTCCCATTGAATGATACAGAGTATAACCTAGGCAGGTCTGAGATTTTTGGATTTGGACGTTTTGCAGCATCGAGCTGTAATAATGAAAAAAAAATCTATGAAAATTCAGATTTTATAGTTACAAAATAATTTTTTTGAGTTTTCAACAATTGGGGGGCAAATTTACTGTTATTCCCCATAATTAGCTCGACCAAATTCGCAATTCAATAAGTATTCGACTATTAAAATGCTTATCGAATTGTTTTAGGCTATCATTTTGCTCGATATCTGATTTCTCGATGAATTTGTATGAATTCATATAATCAGATACCGATCATTTGATTTTACGAAGAAATCGTGAAATTTCCTTCGAGAGTCCAAAAAAATTTTACTATTATTCTCCAAAAAATATTAGTTTTTACTCGATATTCGATTAGCATTTGATTTTTGAATGCTAATCGAATAGTTTTAGGCTACCTTTTTATTCGATCTTCGCTCATTCGCTGATCGAATATTTGATCATTTGAATCTATTTGATCATTCGATCGTTCGCTATTCGGTGATCGAATATGCATAATTAGCATATTCGACCAATCGAATTAATCCTACGATTGAAATTCGATCGAATCTGATCGAACTTTGATCTATTCACGTGAATTTAGTCAATCGGCCCCTAAGTCTCTGAAGCCCATAGGCTTCTATTGCAATTCGGTAGGTTCAATCTGGAGAAGTAGGCAGTCAAATAACTTTAAAAGTTTGATTCCTTCGATCAGCAAATGAACAAATGATCGAATATACGATCATTGGATCTATTCAGTCTATTCAATATTCGATGAACGAAAAGGCCAAATTTCACTTTACGATTTCACGAAAAATTCGTACGATCATTGATCATCACTTTGATCATTTCATGGGAAATTCGTAAATCGACCCCTTGGACTAAATAACCCCCTTAAGGTATGAAGATGCAAATTACAGAAATATACATAATCCAGAAAAACTCAGGTCCAGAGCATTCTGGATAAGTCCCATACCTATATATAGATCATGTAGGCAGGAATAACATTTACAGTGAAATATGTTGTAGAGCTGTAAAGGAAGTATCAGTGTCAAGTTAAACATATTGGGGCTGATTGACTAACTTAGCAACTAATCAGGTTGGCTTTTCTCTCCAACTTGCAGTAAAACTGATCTGTATTAATAGCTCATTGGTGGCTGTTGCTAATGGGGTGATTTATTTCCTATGGCAGAAAGGCAGCATTCCCTTTTCTATAATTAGGAAGAAGCCCAGAAACTCCAATAGCCAATCAGAGGCACCAGCTGGGCTCTCACTTAGGATGGTCTGGAGAGGTAATTAAAATATAATGTACTGTTGTTAGGTTAATGTTTAATATGTTATGGAATGTCCCATTCTTATCAATGTTTCTATTGGTCTTCATTTTGTAATTTTTTTTTTTTAATCATTTGCCTTTCTCTCCGGTTCTCTCCTCTTCGGCCAAAAACCTGCATGGTGAGGCTAGAGTTTTATTGCCTGCGCAATGGCACTCGCGGTCGCCTTAAGTCGAGTCACAGGGAAACATTGTGGGCGACTTCGGAAATTGAAGGCCCGCGGGTGCCATTGCGCAGGCTTTTTCTCATTATAGCAGGTGGAAGACAGTTTGGGGAAATTGTCACCCACAAAAAGAGGCGATTAGTTGCCAGGTGACTAGATCTCCCCAAATTTGTCTGTGTGACCTTACCCTTAATATTGAGTGTAAAGCTGGCCATAGACGCATCAATTGTGAATATTTCTGTCAGCTGCCAATAATATCTCTGCATGTATTGCCGATCGTACGATTTTCAGTGGGATACTGTCACTAGGTTTTGTCAGGCACAAATTTCGTACGATCCCTGTAGGGGCAGAACATCGCCGGATCTGTGCTTTTTACTACTTTATTTATTTGGCAGGTTGGGAGAAGTCCGATTTGAAAGTCCGGATCTTTGTATCTATGGCCAGCTTAAGTGTCTAAATAAGGAGTTGTTATCTTGTGTCAGGGAATGGTTATCTGGCTGGGTCAGACTGGGCCTCCTCCGACCCCCCTGCCCCCCCTACCTTGATGCGCCAAATGAGGGCGATACTCGTCCAACTGTTTGAAAGGTGCCGTTTACATGCCTGCATAAATTGCTCTTCGAGCATGCGCATGTGACTCTGCTCGCGGCGCCTAACAAAAACTTTTTTTTTATAATTTGATTGGGAGAGGGGTCTGGCCTGGCGGGGGCCCATTAAGAGTTGGGGCTGGGCCAGTCATACACTGTTATCTGGTTACTTTCCCATTCTTCTGTTAGGCTGCAGGGGGTAAAGGGAGTGAGATGATCTCACTCAACTTGCAGTACAGCAATAAAGAGTTTATCAAAGCACAAGTCACATGACTGGAGGCACCTGGGATACTGGCAACATGTCTAGCCCCATGCAGATTTCAAATTTAAATATAAAAAAATCAGTTTGATCCTTTGAAAATGGATTTCAGTGCAATATTTGGCTGGAGCAGCACTATTAGCTGATGTGATGTTTTCACATGACAGAATCTTTTAAAGCAACATATTGGTTACTGAAACCCTTTCTTAGCTCTCCAACACGTTAGACAGCAAGATGGCCAGTATAGTGCTGGTAGCCATTAATCCCACTGCTTTGCTTTTGTAATTATATTTTGGCCACCCATCATAGTAAATAAAATAAAGGAAAGTTTACTGAGACAAACATATTGAAGGTCCCTGTTATCCTCCATTATTCTGTTTGTTTTATTTCCTGTCTCTTTGCATCTCAGAGGCTTAACAGAAATAATCCTGGTGTGAGTTTAAATTGAAAACAAATATGAGAAGGTCTACATTCATTCTCAAAGTAAATCAAAATAATTAGAATAATGGATTCATCTAAGCTAATTACTGTAATGACATGTAATCTGTATCCACTATGCAAAAAACTGCACCTACTGTCGGCTTTAGTCCAGGCAAAGTCCAACTATTGTGGTGTTCAGAACATCTCTGCCCTTACTCATGGAAATTATTATGTTAATAAAATGAGTCTGGGCAGAAAAATGCACATCAAGCTCCCTATACTTCTACATGCACACTAATGCCTGTAATTAAATCTTACACCATCACATTCATTAAAAGAGACTTATAGAGATTAATCTTTCTTGCCGTCGCATGTACGGTCGCTGCACAATTAGGATACAGAAAAGGTTAAAGTTATGCTGCTATATGCAGGTTTGTAATCAGAAGATGTTCCTTCCATGCGGTGCCTTCAAATTAGCTGTTGATGGTGTTTTCTACTACACAATTCCCAAGTAATCTAAAAACAGTCAGTTTCACCCCAACTATGTGTTTATGGCAGTGATTCCCAAACTGTGGGACTAGTTGCCTGGTGGGAGATTGTATTAGTGGCCTGGAGGGCAGCCATGTGCAGTAAGATTTGGGGTGAGTGCCTTTTGCTCTTCCTATATCCTATAAAATTGTTATGAGTAACAGGTTGGACCACTATGGTTTGACTTGAACTGAAAAAGTTCAACAATCATTGCTTTATGGCAGGGGTCCCCAACCTTTTTTGCTCGTGTGCCACATTTAAATTTAAAAAAGAGTTGGAGAGCAACACAAGCATGAAAAAGTCCACGGGGATGTCAAATAAGAGCTCTGATTGGCATTTTGGTAACCCCTACATGGACTGGCAGCCTACAGGAGAGAATGTTTGGCAGGACATCTGGTTTTTATGCAACCAAATCTTGCCTCTAAGCCAGTAATTCAAAAATAAGCACCTGCTTTGAGACCACTGGGAGCAACATCCAAGGGGTTGGAGAGCAACATGTTGCTTGCGAGCTACTGGTTGGGGATCACTGCTTTATGGCATTCTTAGATAATGGGTTTGGAATGTACTCGTGGTACCCCTCTGATTCTAACCTTCCTCACCTTCATGAGAGGCAAAAATTAAAAGACAAGTGAATCTATTTTTACCTCTACCTACTGGAACAACTGTATTTGTGTTAGGGATTCGGCCGAACCCCTGAATCCTTCCCAAAGATTAGGCCGAATACCGAACCAAATCCGAATCCTAATTTGCATATGCAAATTATGGGTGGGAAGGGGAAAACATTTTTTACTTCCTTGTTTTGTAACAAAAAGTCACTTGATTTCCCTCTCTGGCCCTAATTTGCATATGCAAATTAGGATTACGATTCGGTTTGGCCAGGCAGAAGGAAAAAGGCCGAATCCTGGCCGAATCCCAAACCGAATCCTGGATCCGGTGCATCCCTAATTTGTGTGGCTTGTGCCAAAGGATTGATAATGGCAAACAAACAATAAAGCTAAATAGGGAAGAAGCACACCAATACACAAGGGCTTGAGCCTTCATCCTGTTTATTGCAGACATTGAGGCACAAGATTCTACGGACCAACCCCTTCCTCAGGTCCCCGAAAGCTTGTGCCACAATGTCTGCAATAAACAGGATGAAGGCTCAAGCCCTTGTGTATTGGTGTGCTTCTTCCCTTTGTATAGCCTGGACACTATTGGACTTCTGGGAATTGAATGCACCCGATAAGTAAATGGTGTGCAACAGTGAATTTTCATTTCTTGATAAACAAACAATAAAGCAAACTTTGCTTGACCTAGTTATGCATGGAGTAGAAATTGTTTCAAAGGAAATGTCTTGCTAAAGTTTGCTCCATCAGTATGATAAATTGTGGTTCCAGCTTTTTTTGTACCAGTAATTTATATCCTGTATTTCTAAAAAAAAATATTTAGGGGTTTTCAGAAAATTATGAGAATTTAGCTTCCTTTGTGTAGAGCTACCAGCTAGGGTCCTTTTTTCAGCCTTAGTATAATATGTGTCCATGCACTGCTTCTAGGTGCAAAAATAAAGCAACAAGAGACTATGGAGGAATTGTGACCCCCCCCAAAGAAATTAAAGGACAAGGAAAGTGAAACTAAAGAAATAGGTAGAAATATTGTACGTGATGTTTTGTGCTTGTGTACCAGCCCAAGGCAACCACAGCCCTTTAGAAGTAAAGATCTGTATCTCCCCAGTAGATGCCCCAGTAGCTCCCCATCTTCTTTTCTGATTCTGATTCACTGATTCACATGCTCTGTGCTGCTGTCACTTACTGAGCTTAGGGACCCACTTACAATATACAGTACACATAGAATAGAAATGACACAGTATAAGGCTGATAAATAACTAAAATGGATAAATACTACATGACAGCACAGAAACCATTAGCATCAGAATGTAATAATCCCCGTAGCATCAGCTTATTATAGACAAACTTCATTTTCTGTTTGATGATTTGCAACAACCCCTAAGCTTAACTTCTCAACAGAGCCCACTGAGCATGTGAGTGTCACAGACACTTTCCAAGATGGTGACCCCCTGTGACAAGTTTGAAGTCCTGGATCATTGCTGCTATTGACAAGCTGAAACTTTAGGCTGGTGCAATAAGTTCAGTCAATAAAATTTGGCATTTTTAGCCCTATTGATTTTTTTGAATTTCCTTGTCCTTTAATTTAAAATTGCTAAGAGTTTTGTTATGAGCACATCTGCAATACACAATCATTATTTTCTAGTTTTCAAAATATCACCATTTTTTACACTGCTAAAAAAAATGAAAGTGAAACAACAGTGCCATCTACTGGTCAGTTCTGCTGACCGGCCAGACAGTTGGGAGAAAACTTCAGAAGAATAAGAGACATCTTCTGATTTGCTTAGAAAACAGCAGAGATGAACGGAGATTTTGCTAAACAGAACAACATTAGATGACTGTCATATACAGATTTCCCAGCACATCCATTTCCTTTATAAATGGGAGCTCACCTCCTTAGTAGGGTAACACCGTAAAGACCAACAATTTAAAAAAAAAAAAGTATGAAGGAGGCCACCAGCATCCGCAGTGCTGTGCTGCAACCTTTATTCCAAAATTCACAATGTTTCAAGTCTTTTCAAGTGGGAAAAGGGTCCTTGTAGACTCATACTTTTTGAAAAGTTGAAAAACATCAGAGATGACTTTCCTGCTATTGAAAGTTTCCCCTAAATGACAGGCCTGTCTGCAGAACTGACCTATTTCATTATACTGTATTAGTGTTATAAAAAATGCTAATGTCTTGACAGCTAGGAAAAAAATGAACATTGCAAAAGTGAAGAGCCCTCTAATAAATTCTGTATATATATATATATATATATATATATATATATATATAGAAACTGCAGGGAT
>CM044448.1:97569139-97589611 GCA_024363595.1 Xenopus borealis | reverse complement strand
ATTTTTTAGTAGACTTAAGGTATGAAGATCCAAATTACGGAAAGATCCCTTATCCGGAAAAGCCCAGGTCCTGAGCATTCTGGATGACAGGTCCCATACCTGTAATTATTTGATGCTCAAGTCTGGTTTCTCTTGCCATGTTCCGCAGAATTGATTCACACCTTCTATTTTGCTGCCTTGGAACTGATGTTTATCTTTTACTCAAACTCTTTCAGCACAGGCAGAAACACTGCAGCTTAAATGGATCCAGAATAATAATTTTCCTTTAAAGTTACAGACAACTTGTGCAATATCTGGAAATGGCAACTTAAGCACTGGCTTAGTCTAGTTTAATTGCCATTGTTTTTCATTGTACACGAGGCAGGTCACTGGAAATTCATAATAATAAACAGACCATTAGAGCAGACACACCAGGCGTGATTGAGACAATAACACTGTCAGCCAGTTTCTAAGAGACAACAATAGCTGTAATATAAATATAATAATGAGAGGGAGATGCAGCCAACTGTTTTACAGAACTAAGACTAAATCCATAATAGTGAGGCTTCCTTGCACTAGTGGACCTCTTGCTGAGGGATAATGTTGTTTTCATTGCGATAAACACTCGAACAAGCTAAACTAAATGATGCTTGAATATCCAGAGCACAAACACTGACTATAGAATCAGGTACTCATCTCAAGGACACCTAACTGTTCATATTACATTACAGAGGGACCAAACAGCAGGTTAACATGTAATGAGCAACACGCCTCCTGGCACAGCAAATAAAAATACGTAACACTGAAGAGTTGTTTGGATAAAAATTGTACATTTCATATTTGTTACAGTTACTGACAGTATTTTCGAAATCCATTAGAAAGTCTAGATCAGAGCTGTCCAACTTCTGTGGTACCAAGTAGTGATGGGCAAATCTGGGGTGTTTCGCTTTGCCGATTTTTTCATCAATTTCTCAGTAAATTTGCAAAACGGCGAAAAATTTGCGAAACGCTGCAGCGTCTCGTAATGGACACAGGCATCTATTTTTTTGACACTGGCACCCATTTTTGCACGCTGGTGCCCATTGACAGCGTCGAAAAGAACATACATTTTTGCAATGCCGAAAATGGACGTCGGCATCCAAAAATGGACGCCCGCATCCAAAGACAAGACTCGGGTGAATTTTCACCAGGCAAAATTTTGCTGGCATTTTGGGAATTGTGGGAATTCACTAGTACCAAGGCCCGGATTATTTATGGGCAACATGGTGGAGGGTTGATAAAGGAAGTCAGTGTTGACCACTCTCACACACTCAATTTAGACCATGTTATCACAAGAAATTCACCGTACCCACATTAATGGTAGTGGCATGCCACAGAGGTGATTGCGGGGAGCACAAAGGAGTGCAGCTCCCCAGGGAGTATAGGGCAGGCAGAGTATGTCACACACAGGTAGCATAGGGCAGGCAGAGTATGTCAGACACAGGCAGGACAGGGTTTTTATGTTTAACTTTACAATAGAATATGAACATGCAGGATTTTACAGTCTGATTAAAGCTGGCCATAGACGTAACAATTACGATCTTTCTCGGAAAAGATCTTTCCAAGAAAGATTGTTCGTTTCAAAACACACGTGTAGAGCTGAATCGTCAAATATACAGGTAGAAACAATAGAATTCTACCTGTATCTGATGATTCAGCACTAACAATGGCCGATGTTCAGGGCGCTTTCAAAGTCTTCCGATCAAAATTTTCTGTCCAGCCTGATCAACCAGCCGACCGATATCGGTCAGCTCATTTCCCACCATACACGCACCGAATATTGTACTATGCGTCTATGGCCACCTTAAGGGGTACAAACAATTCAAGGGCCTGTTAATCTCTATAGTGATACCTTTTATTTCTTACAGAAGGTAAGCAAGCACAGTAGCCAGACTTTGATGTGATGACAACACAGTTAAGCAAAATAAAATATTGTGGATGCCTTTGATTGCCTGAAATGTTGTACATTCTTGTATATCAGTAGGAATTAGAATCCCCAAAAGTAAATAGTTCATCTGAAGCAATGGCATTGCATCTATATTATTTTTGCATTATTGCAGTACTGGCATTAGCTTGTACTTAATATCTGTGCAGCAATGCCCATCTTACTTAGTCATTGAAGTGCAGAGCTTGAGACTTATACAAGTAATGATGCACTTTGGGAATTAGTTTTATATTAAAATAATATAATACGAATGTGAGATGGTTCTATTTCAAAATGTACGGCATTTTGTGAAATGAATGCCATGTCTGCAACTTTCTCCACAAATCCTACATTTTCCTTCTCTTGACACAGATGCCCCGTGTGGCTCTGCTAATAAAAATGATTGCCTTTGCATAGCCCAGTGGGCCTAGATATTGGGTTAAGGAACTACAACCTGAGTCCATCCTCTATAACAATTTTGATCCTATCAGTTATGAGGATTTATCAATTTTTTCTGGAGAATGATATCAGGCCTATATTTTGCTCACAGCCCATTATCAACTTCAATTTTGGTCACTAGTTTTGCATCATGATATCTTTATTATGCCTTATATTGTTTCTCAGTATCAGACTGTCCCACACGGATACCAAGAAAACTCCTGGTGGGCCCAGGTGTTAATGGACCCTCCAGGGCAAGGCATCTTAAGCAACCTTGCCTGCCAGCCTGCTACATGTGTGTGTACGTCTGAATACGCATGTGTGCCTGAATGTGACTGGTGGTAGGCAGAAGACACTGTATTTATACCTGCCTCTTCTGCCTACCCCTAGTTCCACCCATGGGACCCCCCTACTCTTCCATCCATTTTGTCTTGTTTGTCTCTACCATTGTCATTGCTCTTTTCTCTATGGGAACAAAGAGGAGAAATGGAGAGAAGGTTGGATAGGGCTGCCAATTTTCGAGGCTGCAAAGTCCAGTCATTGTAGGTGATGTCATGGGGGTGGGTGAGTGATGTCATGGCCACATCAATCTAGAAGTATCCATCCATGTTTTTCTAATTTCAACTGCCATAGAGCATCCTGTAGGCTGCCAGACCACTTGAGCCTACCAAATAACCAAATTTATCATCCCCAGAAACAATTTTCATGCTCCTGCTGCTGCTCCCAACTCTTTGTACATTTTAATATACAGTAGCTCACAGGTAAAAATAGATTGGGAACCCGTGTTCTACTTCCGTCAAATGGGTGGTAAGATTCTGGTCTAGAGCTCAATTGTACATCAGTCTCAGGCATTGTCCTATACAAATATATTAACTGCAATGACAATGAGGCTTATTTTATAGATACAGATAAGAATTTACATTAACAGATTTGACATGGGCTCAACTGGCCAAAGTCTTTTCATAGACAAAAAAAAATCTCTAGTTCCAGAAAAACAATAGACACAAATACTAAAATAAAAAGATGAAATCCATATAGCGAAGCCACCGAACTTCATTGTCAAAGTGACCACTGATGAACTGATACTCAAAATAACCCATATAGAGCTTCACAAAGCTAGGGACTACCCATCGTTGTCCCATTCAGTTGATTGAAAAATAAATCATCAACCACAAAATAGTTGTAGGACAGTATGAAACCTGTCCCTTCCAAAAGAAACAGTTATTGATTGCAAGTATATTATCCCCCTCCAGAAAATTTGGATAGCCGTAATACCTTTACCACGAGGAACTGAGGTTTAAAGAGGCTGAACATCCACAGACACTGGAATCTCCTGGGATTCCACTCAAAATTCTGATGTCCCTGATGTCCTTTGAAATTATTTATAACCAAAGGTTGTAAGAATGTACTGACATAACCTGATAAATGTGCAATAATATAATTGATACCCAAAATAATTCTTGGTAATTTCGGTGACAATTAAAATGGTGATTTTTAAAGTGGTAGGCAGTCACATGTTTTTGGAGACAAGTAAGCTCTTGATTGGTGTATGAAACCCCTGTAGGAATTTTTTCCCGATGATTTTGTATGCCAAACGAATTGATAGTGAAGGCAGCTACAAGGCGGTACAAAGGAAAGTCAAGACCTTGCTGCTAGAGTATGCAGAAGTTTAATGATCATGTGCCTACTTTGTGAAGAAAGTTTCAAGCTAGTAGTCATGGATTTTGGCTCTGAGTTACTGGAGGGGGGAAAATATTTAGTTAGAATGGAGACTCTTTAGTTACATTTCCAATTCCCCTTTAGCAATAGAGGGTAAGTTTTCTGACAAATTTACCAAGGTAATGCAGTTAAAGAATGTTAATATCCCCCCCAGAATACAATTTTATGGGTAAACTGCTGATATTCTAAAAATGTATGATTGACTTGGTATTAGAAACAAAATGCCTACAAAATAAGGAATGGCTGCATGCTCCACACATGCAATGCTTTATCTCAGAATGGATTCTGGTTACTTCCAAATTCCATGACAAACTGATTCTGGTTGGATATTTTTCTATATGCTATTATTTTGTTTTACTATACTTCTATAGGCGTTTTGTGCCATAAGGGGGGCTGTAATAAAAACTCACCCTGGTGGTTTAGTAGGGGGACTGTAGGGACACCTGCTGCCCCCACGACGGGGATGCCTGCCACGTGCGGTTCCTCCTCTTCCTCATCGGTAATTAGGGCGCAGACTTAATTTAAATGTACTTTGTATTTTCACATTGCCTGTGATAGGAATTTGTTCCTGGTGATTTGAGCTTTTTGCTATTTTTGCAATCTTGTTTCCTGTTTTCGACTATTCTGACTTCTGGATCCTGACCCTTGCCTGAATAATTGACTACCTCTTCTGCTAAATCCTTTCTGATTGATCACCCAGTTTGACCTTTGCCTGCCTGACTATGCTTGAACTCTGCCTGCCCCAACCTGGCCTGTTCTGACCACAATTCTTCTATACGCCTTGTACTGTGACCTTCAGCCTAAAAGACCCTTGTTTACAGTTGTGCCCTTCTGCCTGTCTAGAACCCCTAGCCTTGCGCCTCTCGTTTTAAGACCTGGCGGCATCTGAGTAGCTGAGGGCTCCTCCCGAGGCCAAAGGTGGCTGCTACAGGCAGAAGCACAAGCCAAGACCAGGGTGCTTGGCATCGGTTCTAGATTTAGGGTGCCAACTGTTACAGGGGCATGTAACCATAAACTTATTAGCATAAGGCTTTTTTATGGTTTTTCTTTAAATAAACAATTTTAACTGTTCTGATTGTCCAGTCTTGTGCCAGCCTGTACAGCTTTGTCGTGACAATAGCCAACCAAAGCTCAGCATGCTACCTTATTTCTGACTCCTGATGGTATACAGTATATCACAGCTGCTTTTAATTCTGCACTTAATGCATTTCTTTTTGCCCTAGAAAAGTCAGACATTGTGGAAATGTCACAGAGAGAGACTATGGCTGTTCCTTGGTCTTTGATCCCTGGTCACCTGAAGAACAAGTCTAAGCCTTGCTCTTCAGAATTAATGAATGCTTCTTTTTTGAGGACTTGCATACAATGCCTGGCTTTATTAAGATCACAAAGACAGCATGTCTCCTCACAGGTTCTATGCCTTTTCAATCTTTTGAGCTGGTGCTTTGGGAAGCTGCAACAAAAAAAAAATATCTGGACAGAAAGCCAAAACTAAATGCTAATGTTAGTGACAATCATAATATAACCTTGAGTTCTGCTTTCTGTCCCTGTGTGTGGGTTCTCCGGGGGGAATCAGAACGAGAAGGTTGAATGAATTGAGAATGTGGATGAGGTATTCCATTTTTCCCATCGGCTCCAGTCATTGGTATGCTGAGAAAGAAGTACAATATACTGCCTGGAACATAGGTGTTATGCTGCAGTGTGTAAAAAAATTAAGTGACAGAATACATTTGCATAATCCTAGAAAGTAAAAGTGTCATCATTAATCTACTGTGTTCAAGGGAGCATGCCAAAGTGATTTCCAATAGTTTGAACGGGAGGAAAGCACTAGCCAGTTCATAGATACATGTGACCCATGAAATTTATTCCTGTGAGTACATTTATAGGGAATCTGTCACATGGTAATAAATTCTCAATTTAGCATCTGCGTAGGTGCATAGTATTACATGGAGCCTGGAGGCAACTGAGCAAGGCAGGCAGGTTATGTCAGTGCTTATTGAAATCACTTCATGGCAGTTGGTGTGATATGGAATAAGCCAGCAGTAACTTCCTTATCTTTCTCCCCTGTATGTTTACTGGCACCTACAGGGTTAAATGAATTGTTCTGAGGCATAGCTGAATGTCCAGCTCTCCCACTCTTCATGTGCCACCAGCAGGCAAGGTTCTCCATTATATGTGCATTTCTTTGTGAAGAATCAGCCAGTATTAGCAGCCATGCCAAACCGGTGCAATTGTGCAAAGGATTCTGGGCTAAAATGCCCTAATTCCAAAAAGCTGAGTATTTTTTGCATGAGCTACAGACATACCCAAAGAGAGAAATTCAAGCAACCTGGGTAGCAGCATGCAAATTCATGACCATTAATGGGCCTACACTTCACTTTCATTCCCTTTGATTTGAAGACTCGAAAGACTCTTTGAACTTCAAGATACAAAAAAAGCACCTTGATTACCAATCGTCGCTGCTGGATATACTCTACATTGGGAAGATGAATACAGATTTAATTACTTTGGTTTTGATAACATTATTAAAGTCACTTTTGCTTATGTTTGATTCCCTGTATGTATTGTTCTTCTAGATAGGCTGGATTAACCTGTCCTATTAAAAGGCAAAATCATTCTACATATTTTTGTAAGGATTTTGTATTGTGTTGCTGTTAACCAATTGACCACAGACAATGGGTTGTTACTTTAATCCAAGGATATAAAGAAGTTGTTTCTTGAAGTTCGGCTTCTGACACTTTTACCAACATAACAAAGTGAATTACAAACATCTAAGCGCTAAATCATGAGCACCATGATATTGTATTGTTCCTCTGTTTATTGAACCCATTTTGGATAGTTTTATTAACATATACATGTAATGCACCCTACACTCAGCATCTTCTTATTACTCCCATAGACTATATTGACAACAGTATGGGGACTATTGCCTCACCAACAACTCATTCCAAAACCAAGAAAGGTGGTCCTCCCTAAAATAGACTCTACCATCTACCCTTCTGGGATTTTGGAACGTTGTTGGTGGGGTTTGTTTTCAGCCATAGGTAAAAGGTTGGGTATTCACTGATATTGGGTACTCATGTCTAACTCAATATCAATATTCTGAATCATGTCACAGATACAGGGCTGGAACTATGGGTAGGCAGAAAAGGCAATTAACTAGGGCAGTGCTGCACAGGTACCTGTTACAGGGTCTTCTGCCTAATCCTAGTCTGTGTTCCCTCCCCTCTGCTGCTCTCCCATCTCTCACCGCAGCTCCCCCCTTGCAACATCATGGTGGATGCTTGTGGATGTTTAAACGTTTGCATGCACATAGGGGGAGAGCAATGGCTGGGTTGCCTAGGGTACCCAGTCCTCTTTGCTGGCCCATGCACAGGTGTTCAGTAGGGTTTAAATCAAGGCTCTGTGTAAGTCATTCAAGTTCTTCCAGACTATCTTTAATGCTAAAACTTTATCTTTGTTCATATGAGAACACTTTTGACTAGATGTTGGTGTGATTGACTTCCATTAATGTCCAAAAATATCACAGGGCTTCAGTTGGGCTGAGTCCAAAGCCCTGTGCAGATCAATTAAGTTCTTCTACTCTTGTCTCAGCTAACCATATCAGCATGGACTTTATTTTGTGCTACTGAAAGACTAAAAAAGTATGATATAGTGGCACCTACTGTATATTGGAAATTATGTGCATGGCTTATCCAATCCCAATAATTAGAGTAAAGCTGGCCATAGACGCAACAATCCGATCGTACGAATCCTCGATTCGTACGATTTTCGGATCGTGTGTGGAGTGTTCCGACATTTGTCGTGCCATGCCGATCGGTCGTTTGGTCGATCGGCCAGGTTAGAAAATTTCTGTCGGCTGGCGATAATATCTTTGCGTCTATTGCAGATCGTACGATTTTCAGTGGGAGACCGTCACTAGGTTTTTAATCGTACAACTTTCGTACGATCCTTGTCAGGGGCAGAACGTCAGCTGTCTGTGCTTTTTACTACTTTAGTTGATCTGAAGGTTAGTGACAGGTCGGGAGATGCAAAGATCCGATCGTTGGAATCATCTTACGATCGGATCTTTGCGTCTATGGCCAGCTTAAGTGTCCATAAGCTTTTGGCTAAATAGTGTCACATTTCTTAGGCTGGAGCATATAATGCCAGATTAGTCAAGTTATAACTTTTATTCACTGGACAAAATGATGAAGACAGACTAATCACAGATACCTGTAAAATTAAAGAAAAGGCAATGGTAAGAGTAAAGAAAAGAGTGTCCACATTTAGGCTGACTTGGCCACTCTTCACTGGTTACACACCCTGATGGTCCTTCTACCATACAGTATGTAGCCGAAAAGATCTTTCTCAAAAAACAGGAGCAGTTTGCTTTACATTGGTAAGACATTTTGAAGCTCAAGATATCTTCCCTTGAAAGGCTTCACTGAAATGTACAAGGCATCTACAGTGACTGTGCCTATTAGCAATTGCCTTCCACACTACATGGTCTGTTACTGTAGCTCTGTTAGATAAATAAAGAGACACTAAAGTTGTCTCTATGGAGTTCTACATCTACCAACTTATTTCAGATTTTCTACAGTCCAAAAGAAAATCTTTCAGCCAAAATCTTTGTATCCTTTGTATTATTTCATCATCATTTCACAGCATTTAGATAACAAATTCTCTTTGTGGGGTTGAGGGACATTTCTCTTGCTTACAATGACAACAATGCTTCTTGGAGGATTACAGAGAGCAGGAGGGTAGTGTTATAGGACCCAGAACAACATAAAGCATTAGTAACTGCATTATTTGTCAGATACAGGTCATTTCTCAGGCTCTTTTAACCCAACACTATTAGAATACACTTTTTTCTCCCCAATCATTAATTTATAATCATTCCTGCTAGCCCTGGCTGCAGGCAGATGCCTTACATGCAGAATATAAACATTGTTTTCTCCCTCAAGTAAAAATTCTGTATTCATCAATAATGCACAGCTATGTGTAAAATGAATTGTACAAGGCAGTTAATATTATATTTGTGTATGCTATGTTGTAAGAAATAAGGGACAGAAGAATTTCCAATGGCACACAGGTCTGAATGAAAACTTCAAAGATTTATTGTGCGGAAATAAGGGGTCATGGTGGTACTTTGTATCCCCCCAGGGGCCTCAGGAAATGGTAATTATTTCATATTCTAACCTTAGACTAATTAGAAAAAAATAGAAAACACTACACTAATGGATTTGAAATGTGATAGTTTTGTGTTGGATTGTTTACTGACATACCATAACAAACCATGTAACCCCTGGAGAACTTCAGTAGGCTGCTAAGAAAGTGTTACAGTTAAAGGGTAGACCTTCTATAACAGTGTTGCTCAACCTTATATTACCCAAATACCCAAGTCCCAGTATAGTACAGGTATGGAATCCCTTATCCCTGAAACCTGTTCTCAAGAAAGCTCCAAACCATGGAAAGGCTGTCTCCCATAGACTACATTTTATCCAAATGATCCAAAATTTTCAAAATGATTTCCTTTTTCTCTGTAATAATAAAAGAGGACCTTGTACATCCAAACTAAGATATAATTAATCCTTATTGGATGCAAAACCAGCCTATTGGGTTTATTTCATGTTGAAATGTTTTTCTTGTAGACTTAAAGGGGTATATTTATCAAAGAGTGAAGTTCCGCCACTAGAGGGAAATTCCGTCTCTCTTCATTATTTTCTATGGGATTTTTAAAGGCGTATTTATCAAATGGTGAACTTCAAAATCCCATAGAAATGAATGGAGAGCAGCGGAATTTCCCTCTAGTGGCGGGACTTCACTCTTTGATAAATTTACCCCAAAGTATGAAGATCCAAATAACTGAAAGATCAGTGCAGTATCAATGATAAAAATACACTATGGATTATAATATAGCAACATCAAAAATTGTTCAATGCCGTTCAGTAAAGTATTTTCTATGTTCTCCAGGATAGGAACAAAAGTAGGGGTAAGCCGCAGAGCCATGTGCCTAGGGTGTTAGGATTGTAGGCTCATTCTCTAACACTGGCCCTCAAATTGAGAGCAGTTGTGGTAGTGATGAGCAAGTGCTTGCCTTGGTTGCCCCTTGACTTTTTTTGCCTAGTTATGCTCCAGGATCACTGCCCAATGTAATTTGACACTTAATTAGAATCCCTACTGTTCTCTGCACACTCAAATCCCTGTTCTTTATTCATGTAAATGGCATCAAAGGCATTAAGACCCTCAACCATCTCTACTACCACCCCTTTAATGCTGAAATATCAGTGTAATATTGATGTCTGATTGAGTTTAATGGGGCTCACTGGAAAATCCAAGGTAAAGGCTCATCTCCAGTACACCTTCCCGCTTCCCCCCCTTCACTATCAGTGCCAGCTAAAGAGCAATGTTGCTTTCCAGCACCCGTGATTTCCAGTTGATCCCCTGAACCTCAACATTGACAAATCAAGAATTTCACATTAATGTCCCTGTGCTACATAACAGCAGGAAAGTGGATGTGGTGCTCTCACTGGAGAATCCTCTTGCATCTCTAATTAAGACTGGGGAGTTGAATTGGTGGAAGGTGGAAGTTGGTGATCAGGAGGGGAGCCTGAGAGAAGATGAGTAAAGAGTTACTTGAATCTGAAAACTAAATGATCTTTTTCTGCTGACTTCACTGAAGCCCCGGGGCGTGTACAGTATACAGCGTACTTATAAATTAAATTTTATATGAGTCCACTGTTTTGTTTTAATATGATGCCCTTCTCTCCTTATCCTTTAACTGTATCATTGTCCTAGTCTGGAATATAAGGACATCTGTCTTAGATGCCATAAACTATAAGGTAATTTAATGGGATGATTGGCCCTAAAAGGGCAACTGCACTTTGTATTCTAATCAGATTTAAATAGAAATCACATTTAAAAAATGGTTATTTAAAATTAGGCTGTGGCACCAGGAGGTAGTTTCAGTGTTCTTACAGGGGCAGTGCACATATGATCAAAGAATCGGACAAACAAACAAAATCTCTGCGTAACTGTGTCTGCTTCACATCAAAGTGCTTCATTAAAGCAATATCTCCATATGCGTCAGACACGTCATGACTGTAACCATAACTATGCTGGGATCATGTAAAAAGAAAGCATTGTGAGGGAAAATTTGTGCTTAAAACTGAACTTGGCCCCATATGTAAACAACCCTTAGGGGCAGATTTACTATTGGTTGAATTTCGAATATAAAAAAATTCGACCTAGGGAATAGTGGGGAGGTAAAATTCGACTATCGAATTCAAAGGATTTTACCGCAATTCGCAATTTTTTATATTCGATCTTAGGGAAGGATCCCCATTTCGGTAGCTTTAATCTGGCGAAGTAGGTGGTCGGATTAAAATATAAAGGGGAAGTATTCGACCATCGAATTTTCGAATATTCGAATGAAATTTTATTCGAATATTCGAATCATTCGAATTCGAATATTCGATTGTCCAATTTGGCTAATTTGCATATTCGAATCGAACTTCGATTCTTCATGTGAATTTATGGTGACTTTAGTAAATCTGCCCCTTAATGTCTGAAAGGCCGTTTTAATGCCTATGATTTAGGGATGCACCAAATCCACTATTTTGGATTCGGCCGAACCCTCGAATCCTTCCCGAAATATTTGGGCGAATACCAAACCGAATCTGAACCCTAATTTGCATATGCAAATTATGGGTGGTAAGGGAAAAACATTGTGCCAAAACGTTACGTGATTTCCCTGGCCCTAATTTACATATGAAAATTAGGATTCGGTTCGGCCAGGCAGAAGGATTCGGCAAAATCCGAATCCTGCTGAAAAAGGTTGAATCCTGGATTGGGTGCATCCCTACTATGATTCTAGTCTTCCATTTTAACTTCCAAACTGTGGCCTGGTTGTTAGGGTTCTTATTATAGTACAGATAAGGGACTTGTTATCCAAAATGCTTGAGACCTAGGGTTTTCTGGCTAACGTATCTTTCCATAATTTGGATCTTCTTACCTTAAATCTACTAGAAAAAGCCTCCCATAGGCTTCTGAGGCTAAGTCCTGATCGAATAGGATTCGTATGATCGAAGTCTTCGATCGTTCGAATCGTACGAATCAGTCGAATGATCGAATAATTCATTCGAATGATCGAATGATCGAACGATCGTTATTGGATCGTCGAATGATCGTCGATCGAATAAAGGGGTAGCCTAAAACTATTTGATTAGCATTCGAAAATCGAATGCTAATCGTATATCGAGGGGAAACTAATATTTTTTGGGGAATAATAGTAAATTTGCCCCGAAATGTAGTACCCGTTCACACTCCTAGAAGAGACAGCCCATATATAACATACAGCACTTTAGTTACTTTAAGCTCAGATAACACAAACAGACTTCTTTGTGTATGGATGATTGCTCCTTTAAAGATGACTGATTCGTTTTATTCTGCAGACGCTCATGTTTATGATTTGCCTTTAGTAATGATGATGCACCATGATAAGGTGGAGGTTTATGGTCCCAGACATACCATTTTACAAAACAGGCTTTTTTCACTCTTTCTCCCTTTTGTGTATAAAATTGTGACATCCATGAATTATTTTATGACTTGCCTCCCGCTGCATCAGATATGATATTTAACACCTTTGCCGTGGCGTAGCGGGACAACTGCAGGGAACGAGTTTAGACAACATTAAATACTGTGAACAAATAAATGTAAAGTGTTGGTTTTTATTTCCCAGGATGCAGATTTAAGTACACAGCGAGCAATACAAACACATCTCCCCAAAGTTCTAATATTGGATAATTCAATTAGGATCTGCACAATGACAAAGGAGCCTCTTGGTGGAGTTTTGGGGCCCGTTGTGGCCCTCTTACAGCCTGTTTTTTTTTATTTCTTCTTGTCTATAAGCTTCTGCAGATCTGGGAACTTTATGAAAATATAAAAGTGAAACCAAACAAAGAAGCAATAGACTATAAAGCCCAAATAAATACAGAAAAAGGAATAAAAGGAGAACAGAGAGAGAGTGAAAGACGTGACTTCAGGGCGGCACAAGATTTAATTCTATTCTGCATACCCTAATAATAACATATTGCTTACTCTATACATTATGCTTTAATATCCTTATGAAGACAAATATTTATGGCAGGGATGCAGACAGATGTTCTCAGGCATAAGGGACTCATTTATGATCAGTGCAGCAAGTAGGATATTGCTATGTTTAATATGTTTTAATGTACATAACTGTGTGCTGACCACTTAGCAGTTAGATTCAAGACGTATAAGTACTGGATGTGGCTTGATGGTGAAGACCGGAGCTTCACTTGTAACCTCTGAGCTTACTGATTGCACCATGTGAATATTTACCCCAAAGAGCTTGCTCTCTATGACTGGGGCCAAGGACCATTAACACTAAGGCAAAAGTTCCAAGGCATTGAAAGTGACGTGAGACTTCCTTTGAGCCTCCTCATGCTTCAATGTAACATACCATGCCTTTAATAGAATCCTACAAGATTCATATGTCATTAATTTTGCACTATTTAATGCAAATTATTTCTCGCACTGACATAACGTGTGCATTAGACACTATCGTCATGTAAATTATGCAATGTTGGTGGGGGGGGGCAACTCTGGCCAGTCATACGCATGCATAGAGTCATGAGAAGTGTTTAGCACATTGCAAGGGCATAAAACATCATGCTACCTCTCTGAGGCTTAAGAGGATTGAGTTAGATGCCATGCAAAGCTTGTGGCTTACTGCAGACAGAAATTTCCTTAAGTTGAATAAGAACCCATATTCTTTAGAATTATACCTTGTGTAAAAGTGCCATTCTGGTAGCATTGGGTTCCTAATGGAGCCTGCATATTGTTGTTGCTGGTTGGGTTGGCAACTGTTGGATAACCAGACAAAGATAACTTGGTTTGGATAAACATGTGAGTTGTATAATGGAATGTCTTCTTCTGAACCCATGTGAAACCCACATGTAATGTAGAGATGCAACAAGCCAGTTTATTTGGTGGTTTCTTGATGGTAAATGGATGCTTTTCTGGGATAAGCCAAGCTAAACAAATAAACTTATAGTTTAATGACTATTTAGACCTTGTGAACAAAGAACAGACAACCATGTTCAGAGTTTCTCTTAGCATCCTATTGCACCAGTTAGGCTGCAAGCTCTTATGCGCTTGGGTTGTTAAAGCAATATTGCTTTAATGATTCAACATGGGTGATGGGCGAATCTGCTGCATTTTGCTTTGCAGAATTATTACCAAATTTTTTTGACACATTCATTTTTTTTCACACACGCATCTGTTTTGAGTGGAACACTGCTTGGACTGAGACTGTAATAATAAGTCTCATCTCTATTACCCCTGCAACTATTGTAATCCCTTAATGAAATCCAACAGCTAGGAGGATCTACAAATTTTATAAATAAAAAAAAACAAAAAGAAATTGGTTAAATGTTTAGCATTATATACTACTAGGGGAGCCAACTGACTCCAATTTCACCCTTGGGGGCTTTTTGCAACAGGTTCCTCTGTAACTTTTTCTAGGGTTTGCGCCATGTTGGTGGGTGAGGGGGGCACACTTTTATAGAAAATGTACTTTACTAAGATTGACTCCCTTAATAAGGGATTTAGAGTATTAAGCTTCAATGCTTTAATGAAAGCAACTATAATAAATACAGCTTCTCTTTTAGCTGTTAGCTGCATTTTGGTAAAACTGTCAGTGTGTAGCCTGTACAGGTATTAATGAACTGAAAATCCCCTGTGTTTGTTTTTCATTATATAAGTAATAGGTTTTATTATAGAGATGTATTTCTCTGCCTTAAAATGAGTTAGGGATTTCAGCTATGACTTCAGATATAATGAGCCGCATTTAGGCCTGATTCTTTCAACTTATTTTTTAATATCTCTCTGCTTTGTGGAGCAGGAAATTCTGCTTATTGTAGATTTTGTTTACTTAGTGAGATTGTTTTATTATTTGAGGAGTTGCCTTTTTTCCACAGTACAAGCAGGTTTTTGAAACTTAAATTATTATAGGTTAAGCTGATTTTGGAAATGAAACTCAGCAAATAAGGTCAAGAAGTTTATATAGGATGAAGATATGTTTGCTTATATAATACCCATGCACAGGTGACCCTATTCTTCCTCACCTCATCCTCTTGTTTCTCTGTCTCACCTGGACTTGGTGATCATTACCAGACAATGCTTTTATGTGCTTAGGTAAGACCTGGACTTGGTGATCATTGCCAGACAATGCTTTTATGGGCTCGGGTAAGTCTCAGGTACATTAAATCTGGAGGATCTGAGGTTAGCAGAAAATTAATTTGCCATTGATCTACAAGGCTTCTTCTGTGCTCCATGATAGGGCTTGTACTTCTGTTTTTGAGTCTCCATTCTCAGACCCAGTCTAGTTCAGAACTAACTAGACCTTAAAAAACTATTCTTTGTGGGTCTACTCTCAACTAGTACAACTTAACTTGGTAGACTAAATTACCCAGTACAATATCTATTAGGAAGACACACATTGGGTAAAATGCTATCTTCATAGGTAACACAGCTTTCCTCCATAGTCAGGGCACTCAAACTTTCTGTTTTTAAGTCTTCACTCTCATGCCCTTGTCTAGGTCAGAACCAAGTAGTTCTGAAAAGATTGGATTTTTCTTGGTTGGGACAACTTAGCACAGTATCCCATACCACCCAGTGAAATATCCATTAGAAACACACACATTTGGAACAAAAAAAACCACAAAGGTCATGCTAACTATGCGGCATTTCCAATGACGTTATATCATAATTTTTTTGATCTTTCAGGCCTCTGGCTAGTTCAGAATCAAGTTGGTCTGGATAAAATGTTAGCATTTTGTTGATAGGTTTGCTCTCAACTGGAGAACTTAGTTCAGTATCCCAAACCACCTAGTGAAATATCCATTAGAAACACAAACATTTGGCTAAAAAATGCTACAAAGGTCATGCTAACTATGCTGCACTCAACCTTTGTTTCCAATGACTTTATAGCATCATTTTTTTTATCTTTGACTGTCAGGCCTCTTGCTAGTTTAGATACAAATAGGCCTGGATAAAATGTTAGTATTTTGTTGATGGGTCTGCTCAACTTAGTATCCCAAACCACCTAGTGAAATATCAGCGCTGTTCTAAGGCAGGAGCCTGAGGTGGCTTCTGCAATGCTGCCCCCTCACACGCCTACCTGAAACGACATAGGCCACCTAGGACATAATTTGGCTGTGCATTTGAATACTAAGATACATTTATTGACAAAATGGGAAATATGTAAACAGAGCACAAACAAAGTGTTAGTAGTCTTGCAAATGTCACAATCAAATCAGATTTAAATGAAACTTAAGTAAATATATTCATGTAAGACTAAAAACAATTTCTACTAATTTCCTTATACGTATTCTCTGTAGCATCAAAGCAAAGGTTATCAAAATAAAATTCCCAGTTACCTATTAAATGAAGGTGGGTAATATTCTCCAGAGAAGTTATGGAAATGTGATATGATTATATCTTGGGAATCCATCTAGCAAGCAGACTTCTTTAAAGGGGTCATCTTTTGACTTCTTGGTTCTGGAAGATCCCTGAAGATTTAATCTACAAATACCAAATGATGTGGGTTCCATTAGCAGTTTTCTTCTGTACAGGGACTTGCTTTAATCATAGAAGCAATGTTACAGCCAATATGTGTTGTTAACGATCAGCACCAGTGAAACTGCTTATTTGTTTACTGCCCTATACTTTCAGAGTAACAGATATTACAAAATGCATCTGTTGGATCCAACTGATATGCACTTTTTATAGACTGTTTGCCTTTAATGCATCATATCATGGGCCACTGTTATCACTTGACACCCACTAAAGTTCTGTATCTTCTGAAAAAGAAAGAACTCCTAGGACGGGAGCCACGTGGAACCTCTGAATGGTCACTACTGTTTGTCTTATATATACTTCATTGCCAGCTCAGTCTGCCAATGAACAGTTTGTGATGATCCCTTAATTCTAGAAAACAGCTCTGGGGTTCTTTCCAGAAGTATTGGCCATGTGCAAGTTCACTCCAGCCATAATGATAACAATATTGACATATCGAGACCAAATGTGTTCTATCAGCGATAAGATCAAGCTTCACCTCTATCATTGCACATTTATAATAAATGTAAGTGTCCATTATGTCTGATTGGTCAATTGAACCCAATTCAAACAGAGCACATATATTGTGAACTTGGGGTGTTATTTATCAAAAAAAGTTCTATTTTATTTTAAAAAAGTCAGACCAAATTAGAATCCGCAATATCACCTTATTTATTACTAAAATAATCGATTTAATCTGAGCAGCCAAAAACTCGATAAAATCAAGTGAAAACCTTAATCGTAGCTTTGGGGCTCTTTCCTGAACTAATGGGCATGTGCAAGTTCGTTCCAGCCATAATGATAACAATACTGACATAATCGAGATCAAATGTCTTCTATCAGAGATAACATCAAGATTCACCTCTATCATTGGACATTTATAATAACATTTATTTATTACTAAAAAAGCTCGATTTTATCGGATCAGGGAAAAACTCAATAAAATCAAGTGAAAACCTGAATTGTGCTTTTTTTTCTGGCTTTTTCCCAAAAAGTCAGAATTTTTCAGATTTTTGCCCAAAAAGCCTGAAACCTCTGAATGGTTACTACTATTTGTTTTATATACGTATACTTCATTGTCAGCTCAGTCTGCAAATGAACAGTCTGTGATGATCCCTTGATCTAGAAAACAGCTCTGGGGTTCTTTCCAGCATTCCAAGTGTTGGCCATGTTCAAGTTCCCTCCAGCCACAATTATAACAATATTGACATATCGAGACCAAATGTCTTCTATCAGCTATAAGATCAAGCTTCACCTCTATCATTGCACATTTATAATAAATTTAAGTGTCCATTATGTCTGATTGGTCAATTGAACCCAATTCAAGCAGAGCATATATATTGTGAACTTGGGGTGTTATTTATGAAAAAAAAATTCTATTTTATTTTAAAAAAGTCAGACCAAATTAGAATCCACAATTTCACCTTATTTATTACTAAAAAAGTTTGATGTTCAAATTCTTTCCCGAATAGTTGTGTTTTCAGGCCCATTGTCTTATATACAAACTCGGCAGGTCTGAGATGGTGGATTTTCAGATTCAGACTTTTTGCATCCTCTGGGTATAATAAATCTTGAATTCTTCAATTTTTTTAGTATTCAGACTTTAATAAGACCAGCAAAGATTGCAGATGTTTGCTGGAATGTCTAATATGCTCGAAAACTTTTCTTTTTATATTTTATATTTATTATTAAAGGTAGAAAGATACAAAGCAAAGCAGTAAAAAATGTGTATGTGAAAACATCAATAACATTTTTATCAACGTTTTTATCAAGCATTATGTCTCGCTATTTGGGAAAGAAAGGAAACGGAAAGAAGGAAGGAAAAAAGGGAAGTTACAGTAAGAAAGGTGGGGAGAGGGATAAAGAGAGAGATAGTATGGGTAAGTCTGTCTCTTACAAATGCCTGATATGCAATATGTTTGGTACCATTTATATTTTTACATGAGATTAATTAAATAAAGACAATACGATCAAGTAACCTTAATTTAGATAAAGTCAAATTAAATTAGTCAAAAAATTATAAATTATAGATCGAGTTCACAGATCAAAACTTGAAGGTCAAAAAGAACTAACCAATCAATAGAAATTAAATAATTGAAATCGAAAAGGTGCCTCCTTCAGCTCCTCTACGGGTCACAGGGTTTGCATCAAATACAAATTCAGTTTCGTTGTCACTATTTTAATTATCTTCATTAAATCCCATTAAAATGAAATCATTAAAATTATACCAAATGTTTTTATTTGGGATCTTAAATGATATCCTCGCTGAGTTAATTCTTTATCTATAAGCTTATAAGATCCTCCCCTGCCCAGTTATTTAGTTGGAGAGGAGAGCATGGCTTACACCAGACGGGGGCGAGATAGTGTGCCCATGGGTCCCATACCATGCTGAAAGAACTTCTGCTTAAAGAGATACTGCCACCAGAAATTAAAAAGCTACTTGTAACGTTGACATAAAGTATTTTCACAATGCTTTTACATTACCTGTCTGATGCTCCATGTTCCTGTATGAGGGGGCTGCCATATTTGTGCAGCAGGAGTCCATTAGTATTGCAAAACAGTCAGGTTTAGAAACGTCAACTAAAAATTAACTATAAAAATAAACTTCTCAGCAAAAGACGATCAACATGATCTATAGGTGACTTTTAGGGGCAAATTTACTAATGGTCGAATTTCGAATGAAAAAAAGATTCGAAATTCGACCATGGGAATAGTAAAATCCTTCTAATTCAACTATCGAATTCAAAGGATTTTACCGCAATTCGATCAATCGAACGATCGTATATAAAAAATTCGATCAATAGAATATTCAAATCGAATATTCAAATGATTTTAAGCGATCGATCAAATTTTTTATATTCGATCAAAGATAATGATATCCAATTCGGTAGCTTTGATCTGGCGAAGTAGGTGGTTGAATAAAAATTTAAAGGGGAAGTTATTCGACCATCGAATATTTGAATATTCAAATAATATTTTATTCGAATCATTTGAATTCGAATATTCGATCGTCGAATTTGCCTAATTTGCATATTCGAAGATTCGAATTTAATACAAATTCGATCGAACTTTCGAATTCTTCATGTGAATTTAGTAAATCTGCCCCTTAGTGTACATTCATATTTTAAAAAGTAGTTTTTTTAGTGTCAGTATCACTTTAATAATACAGGTTGATCAGCCTAATCAACATAGATAAATATCATTATCCTTAATATTCCGAATCCCCACAGGTACACCACTGTAGCAGGCAGAAGCTTCTATCTAAGCAACATGGTGCTTCACTACTAGGAAGAATCAGCAGTTCAACTATTGTTAGAAACTTGAGAAGGCCATCCCATCAGTGGTGCTTTACAACATTTCCATAAACTGAAAATTATTGGGGTCCTCAAGATCAATATATATTGATTCACCCAAAACTGTGGCAAAAAGTAGGTTAAGAAGTTGCCAGAAAAGTTTCAAGTTTGACCACAGGTGAAAGACTAGTAGCCTATGTATAGTGCACAGTCCTTATAATAATCCTGTGACCAGAGGCAGGTAGCGAACACTGTCAAATAAACAGTCAGAAGGTCAGGACTGGCAGTGAGCAAGAAGTGCCGAGGTCAGGGGCATGCTGAAGACAGAGGAGTTAACAGGCCAAGGTCAGCACCAGGTTAGCGCAGGAGGGGTTGAATTTCCCTTTAAATGTTCCAGGAGGTCCCCCATAGGCTAAAATAGCAATTCGGCATCTTTAAGGTGGCAAAGTGGTGAAT
>CM044448.1:97481369-97499188 GCA_024363595.1 Xenopus borealis | reverse complement strand
CCTTGGTGGTTTACACTGAAGAGAGTAGGTGGACATCAGTTGGATGAGGGGCCAATGAACTGCCTTGACATTTTCTAGTCATATGTTTTGAAAGGGATGCTTACATTTTGCACTAGTTTTATTCTTATAGAACTGATACATTTATCCATTTACATATATTAAACCCAACCCACAAGAGCAAGAGATTAAAACCAGAGAAATTCACTGCAGGTATGGGACCCATTACCCTGAAACCCATTATCTACAAAGCTCTGAATTATGGAAAGGCTGTCTCCCACAGACTCAATTTTATACAAATAATCCAAATTTTTAGAAATGATTTCCTTTTTCGTTGTAATAAAAAAAATAGTACCTTGTACTTGATCCCAACTCAGATATAATTAATTCTTATTGGAAGCAAAAACTGTCTTTTGGGTTTATTTAATGTGTACATGATTTTCTAGGAGATTTAAGGTATGAAGAACCAAATTATGAAAAAATCTGTACTAATATACCTGTACTAATATTCTTGGAAAATTGTATTGTTGCCAGTGGTCCAGAAATTGTTAAAAGCAGCCACCTCAGCATTGTTACTATTCAACTACAATATTATGGATGACATTGTCTCTGCAGGTTTATTAAGATGATAATCTATACGTTATAGGTTGCCTTGCTCCAGAGATACAATACCTTGCACCTGGACTGCATGCAAAACCCACTGCAAATAGTTGTCATTAAATTTTCAATCAGATTTACAGATTGCAAATTAAAAAGGTAGTTGAACTGAAGCAAAGCCTGAGGGACACAGTTGAGTAAATCAACTGGCATGTCTTCATTTGATGGTTGATAGCAAGCTACACAGAGGAGAATCTGTCTTTGAACAGCTGGAAGAAAGCCAGGGGCTTGTTAACAGGAAGACCTTTTGATATAACTGCTGACATGCCATCACACTCAAGGTGATGTCCTGAACCGAAACTAACACTAACTCTAATTAATCCCTAGCACTGGACCACAGCCAGCAATGGAAATTAACTTAGACAAGTATCACTTGAACAAAGAAACACTGCCTGCATCTTGCACAGTCAGAGTCTTAGTTGATAATTGTATTGTGTGCAAGCTTGGATTTGTGTGTAGGCCACAAAGACCGTGTCCAGGGCAGCAAAGATCTGGGGGTAATATGCATCTGATTTGGGGACTGGGTGGGAGAAGTTGATAGTTACTTAAATCTTCTGCCTGGTCAGTCCCCAGTGCTAGTGATCAGTGACCTGCTGCAGCAAGGGTAAGTAAGGAAGTAGGGTTGCAAATTATGGGGGGTGAGAGTGTTGGGGGCATCCTAGGGGTGATTTGAGTTGAAATCTGGCCCTGACTGTGTTGCTGAGAGCTATCCCTGGCAAAGGGACCTACCAAACATGATGGCATGTGCCCAGCTCCAACTTGATGCGTCTCCCATTATATGTATCGGGTAAAACTTATTGTATGCACCAGATCAAAGTAATGATTATGAATGACAACAAAGGATATTTATCCTGGAATATTTACAGCATGGCTACAAAAGCAGGTCCACAGTAATGTATACAAAACAAAGGGCTATCTGTCTTCTATCTTGAAGTGCCAACCTACAAGCATTATTAGTAATAAGGTCTTTAATTCCAGATCCATTGGTTTAGCACTCCTGGTCAGTAAAGCCTATAGAGAGGTGTCTCATAATTGCATAGACATAGACATAGGCTCTTTTGTAATTGTCCATGGGCTTGGTCAGAACTTTTGTGTTTCTAATATTTCTGCTGGCAAATTGAAGCTCAACATGACTTGTCTTTTGTTACAGTGTGCTCCTTAGCAATTCTTTAATGCTATAGAAAGGCACTCTTATCCGTCAGAGGGTCAGGCCTGTGGCCTTACAATAGGTGGGGGACCAGTGTTGACTTCCTCCTAAATTATATCATGGACTCTAAAGGGTTTTGTTGAATTCTGTGGCCATATAAATAATATGAAAAACACTGTTGATGGGGTCTGACAGACGTAGGGTTGCTGCAAATTTAGGCCTGATTTTTTTTAACAAAAAATATTTCTTGTGGTACTCCTGATGAAAGGATGGTTCCTGAGAAGATGCTTTGCATTCAGTCATACCGTGGCCAAGCTCATTAAGAGCAAAGGAACAAAGCCAAAAACTTTCATCTTTATATAAAATCTAAGACAAGTTGTACAGCAATTCCATTTTGTTCTCAACAGTCATAACAATAAAGCATCGGTTGCAAGTGCTTCATGTTGAAAAATAATCATTGAACAATTCTACATGTTGGAAAGAGTCTAAAAGTAATCAGATTCTTGCTGCTTGCTGCAGGATACAATGTTCGGTACAGTTAAGACACAGTGTGGTATTAAACATATAAACTGCAAAACCACAGGGCTACATTTTCAGCCCATAATATCAAATGTATTGCGACAGGAAAAGCCCCATTGTAATGTGAAACAAAACCAGACAGGACAGAGGAGATGACCATGAGGGCAATTTATTTAGGCTGCGTATAAAGGTATCTGTCAAACATCAAATAGACAGTAAAAGACAAAATCAAATCATTGTAAAGCATTCAATCTGAAATTTACAACTGAAAATCCATTTTAAAATAAGCAAATCTACAAGTTTCTAAGAAGCAGAAACTTATATGGAATAATGAAAGGAAAGTGGAAACAACAGAAAGGAAAATAACAGAAGGAAAGAAAATGGAATCTACTGTATACTGATTCAGGAATTGTTTAGAAGCACTACAAACAATAACAAAGGTAATGCAGCACAACTAATTAGTGATCTGCACTTTATTCAGGCATGCAGTCTTTACAGCAGGCACAAGTTCAGGAAACATCTGGCCATGGTAATAGATGAAGGATCACCAAAAGCTGTGGACAAGCACATTCTTTTTGTAGGCAGCAATTAAACCTCTCATATCATGTACTCCTCCACTTTGACATTATTAGTAGTGATGGGCGAATAAATTCACCTGGCATGAATTTGCACAGAATATCCCCGTATCAGCGCCGGCAAAATGTATTCTGATTCAAGTCCATTGACTTTAACGCCAGAGTCAGCTTGGATGCTGGCGTCAATTTCCAATTTTGACGATTTGAAAATGTCCGATTTTCATGAATTTTTTCGTGAAACTGTCTGATTTTCATAATTTTTTCGTGAGACTTTCCGAATTCACAATAGGGAGAAATTTGGCCATCCCTAATTATTTTGGGGTTATTTATCAAAGTCTGAATTCATCTCAATATTTTCTGCTACAAACTCCAATCAAATCCACTCAGGTTTTTACTGCTTGATTATTACATTTTCCTGAAAATTTGCTTTGCAGGAAAAAAAAATCAGATTTTCACAATTTTTTTCTGACTTTTTCATCCGATTTTCAGAATTTTTTTGTAATTTTCACCCAAAAACTTCAAATACTTTGGGGTATTGCACGAAACCCATCACACATCAAAAACCATTGGGACTTCTCCCATTGACTTATATGCAACCTTGATAGGTCTGAGATGCCGATATTCAGATTCTGACTTTTCCATCCTCTGGGTTTAATAAACTTTTTTTTAAAAGTCCGATTTTTGTGACTTTTGCATTCAGAGTTTAGTAAATAACCCTGTAGTGATGGGCGAATTTGTCCAGCCGAAAAATTAACAGCAAAATTCTCGAAACGGGAAAAAAATCATGAAGCCCAAATTTTGAAGCCCTTGTAAATTTTGACACCCACGACAATTTTTATTCACAAGCCTATTTTGTCCAAATGCATTTAAGTAAATGTGTGTCCAAATAATTTTGACGCAACAATGTTCATGCATGCGACTATTCTGACATGCACCCAAATTTTTGCTGGTGTGCCGGATTCTCTGCAGGCAAATTTTCACTGCAGTTTCTGGTGGCGAAAGGCAGAAATGAAGAGGAGGCTTTGAGATCTACCTTCTTCCCTCATTTTATATGGAGCAGGACACTTCCAAATTGGTTTAAAACTCTGCTTCCCCCCACAAGTCATACATACAAGTCCTCCTGAAAATTCTTCTTTGGTGTTTACTCCTTTTCCTACTTTAGACCTTTGCAACTGGCATTGCCTGACTCCCTAATATCATAGCACCTTCTAACCACACACCCCTTTACAACCGTGGCCCTGAAACCTTGCACTTCTGCTAATAAACAGGCACAGGGTTGTCTTGCTCCACATGTTCAGTATGCCACTGAACTGATTTGGAAGGGCTCCAATCCAACCATCTCCTATAGTAATTACAATAATATTTATATATACTGTATATTCCTTCTTAAGTAGTGGTAAGGCTTGAGTCTGAAGGTGTGAAGTAGGGCTATCAGACCTAAGACCCATAACGTGTTGTTGGGTTATAATTTCCAGCACCATGAACATGCTTTAGCTAGAAGGATCGTAGTTGTGGAAGATCTTATATAAAAGAGTTAATGTAATAAAAGGTATCAAAGAAACAGTAAGTTAGGTTGAAAAAGACACACCTCCATCAAGTGCAACCTTCTAACTTTTTTTTTGTTAGCCTGCCTAACCGCTTGTTGATCCAGAGCAAGGCAAAAAAAAAAAAACCCATATGAAGCCTCTCCAGTTTGCTCAGAGGGGGAAAATATTCCTTCCTGACTCCAAAATGGCAATCGGACTAGTCCCTGTATCAACTTGTATTATGAGCTATCTCCCATAACCCTATATTCCCTCACTTGCTAAAAGCCATCCAGATCCTTCTTAAAGCTATCTAATGTATTAGCCTGTACAAGTGATTCAGTTAGAGAATTGCACATCTTCACAGCTCTCACTGTAAAAAAACCCCTTCCGGATATTTAGGTGGAACCTCTTTTCTTCTAATTTGAATGATTGACCTTGTCTCAGCTGGAAAGACCTACTGGTGAATAAAGAGAGTTTATTATAGGATCCCCTTATATATTTATACATAGTTATCATATCACCCCTTTAGTGCTTCTTCTCCAGCGTAAACATTCCCAATTTGGACAGTTTTTCCTCATAGCTAAGATTTTCCATACCTTTTACCAGCTTAGTTGTCCTTCTTTAAACTGTGACCAGTCAGCAGCTTTAACTGCTCATCTATTTGAAAGCAAACGTTTGATGGGTTACTTACTTCAACAAGTAACATAGTAACACAGTAAGTTAGGTTGAAAAAAGACACACATCCATCAAGTTCAACCATTTATATTTTTTTTAACCTGCCTAACTGCTAGTTGATCCAATGGAAGGCAAAATAACCCCATCTGAAGCCTCTCCAATTTGCCTCAGGGGGAAAAAAATTCCTTCCTGATTCCAAGATGTTTTATTTGTATTTTTTGCCCTGCTGTCACCATCTTGCCCTTTAGTATCTGCTATCTTCCATGCTGAAACCTTTGCTACACTGGGCCTTTTAAAGTCATCTCTACAGTAACCCCTTCAACCTAGCACTACTTGTTTCTTTCATTTATAAATGCCCCCTTAAAATCATGGCCAAACTAAACTATATCCCCCAGTAAAGGTACCTGATGGTTCAGTGTTGCAGAGGGGGGGCATGCATCCTTTTGTTTGGTGCAAACACGTGACGTCATTGTGTGCAGCACGAAATTCAAATCTTTAAAGGGTCCTGGACTCATTGTCCAACATCCGTCTATTTTCCATTGTGTGTTCATGAAGTCGGATCTTTGGTCCTGACCCTTACCTGTACCCGACTTTGCTATCCTGCTGCCTGTACTGACCACTGCCTGATATTGACCATTCTTCGGATCCAGATTCTGTACCGCGTTACTGTTTGGTGTTGACCTTGGCGTGTGACCTTGACTACACTTCTGTTCCTGATTTTGTACTGCATTGCCTGTTTGGTACCGACGAACCTGGCTTGGCCATTGTTTAAGCGTCCAGTTCCCAGTTCTACTATGAGTTTGTCTCTCTAGCCTGCGAAGAACACTCTCCTTGGTTCTCTCAAATTAAGACCTGGCAGCATTTGAGTAGTGGAGGGATCCTCCTGAAGCCAAAGGTGGCTGCTATAGGCAAAAGAGTGAGCCATGGTTGGGTCCTTAGGTTTAGTTCTGGGTTTTTGGATATCTTAAGTAACACCCCCTTCCCTATAAGAATAATTTATTTTGTGACCCCCCCAAAGGGATTTTATCTTTACATAACTGACAGGTTATACGAACGGAAAACTTTGCATTATGTGACACTGATTTGCTAAATAATCAACTGTAGTCACCAACTTTCTAAACACTGCAGTCTAATTAATTAGCATACGCATATCCCAAGCTTAATTAATCACTGTTTAATGGAGGCTGGCGACACTGATCATTCTCTTGTAGTCAAAGTTCCCCCCTCTGCAGCTTATAAATATTCAAATCCATATTTACCTTCTTTATTGATCTCAATCTGATTTAGTATGTGGTTTTTCGTAAAGTAAATTAGATGGTCTGTTTCCATAATAACATGATTGCTTTGATGTGACTGGAATGCTTAAAAAATGTGTATCATTTATATATTTTGAGTCTCGGAGCGCTACCTGATTGAAATCTAACCTGGTATTAAAATAATTGCTGAATTGTATCAACCATTAACCAGACAGCTGCTTGGTTGAGAAGGAACTGGCCATTTTACTATAGATGGAGAGACGCAGTTTGTATATGTTTGCTTCTATTTCAGTACATTACAAAGTGAGTATTACTAAAGTATTGAAGTTAGTCAGTTTCAGGTAACCTTTGAGAAAATGGTCCAGTTCTGGCTTTGCCAAGTCATGTTTTTGTTGTTGTCTCTTTCTGATTAAAGGAGAAGCAAGGCTTTACATCAGGGGTCCCCAACCATGAACCAAACTCAAATGTAAAAACTGGTTGCCACCCAAAATGGGCAC
This sequence comes from Xenopus borealis, assembly GCA_024363595.1. Taxonomy (NCBI): domain Eukaryota; kingdom Metazoa; phylum Chordata; class Amphibia; order Anura; family Pipidae; genus Xenopus; species Xenopus borealis. The sequence goes on along the minus strand of CM044448.1, from coordinate 97,492,339 downwards.
TTATTATGAGGCATCTGGGAGCAACATCAGTGGGAGGGGAAAGTAACATTGCTCATGAGCCACTGATTGGGGATCACTGCTTTAGATGTTATTGGGCCTTACACAAACATATGTAGTCCTATAGACATGGAAATACTGATACTTCGTCAGAACACTGTTCTTACAGAGGCTCTTGCAGGATAGAGGAGGTAAGGGCCTTCAAGCTGGCTCTTATATGCACTTCAACAAAAAAATATTGGATGCTAGTTACTTTTCAACAGTAACAAAAGACAACTGGAAGAAAATAAAATGAAAGAAGTTGTGGGATTTGACTGGTAGCTGGGGTGTAATGGGAAGCGGGAGGGGCTGGACTTATAGGGTCCTCACAAGGTCCTAATTTATATACAGTGTTAATACATACTGCAAGTGCACTCTGCACTAGAAGAACCAAATTTCGGTTTTGAAAACTGGAAATTCAGCTCTTAGTTACCAGGAGCAGGCCCTAAAAAACTGTTTGCTGTGGGCCCAGTAGTATCTAGTTATGTCACTGACTGGTAGACTGAATATTTGTGGTAGATCATTGCACACCCGTCAAAACAGGATCTCTTTGTCATTACAGTTGGGCAGGTTTCGTCCGTGTACCTATTACACTCTACAATCTTCTCACTGGCGAACAGAATTGTTCTTACTAGCTCACTCTCCTTGAGTGCCCTTTAACAGGAACTTCCCTGCCAATATCTATATAACTATAAGTCTTTCTTTCCAGGTCCCTTCCCCCAGCTTCCACTAAGACACCTGATCTAATTGCCTACCTTAGGGAACCAACTTCTTCTCTTTCAATGCCTCCTGCCTTAGATCTTATAGCATATCCACTTTCCATGGGATTGGAAACACATCCCTCCCATCGGGCATGACTTACACATGCAACAGTAGGGAAAGGTTCACTTCATACACTACACTTTATTTTTGGACCCTCCAAACCTTCCTGACCTGTTTTAACAATATATATTTGTTGAGCAATTAATTCCAGTGGAAGACACTGCAACTAAATGACATGAGCTATAGCAGTCAGATGCATAAACATGAACCTCACAATCAAACACATGAAAATTAGTTGATTTAATGAAGAACTGAATGGGGTTGTAGTCTCATCCTATGATCTCTAATGACCTGGTTAATGTATGGACTAATTTAACCTTGCCTCAGATTTCATGTATTGTTGCGAGCTTTCTCCACCTTCTGACTGTTTCTAAACCTTGAATTTTAGCCTCTTGCTGTTAATAGATTTCACTCTCAGCTGTGAGCACACATGTGAGTGCTGTGAGTGCTGCACATGGAATATTCAGACGGATCCTAATAAATAATGGAAACGTTCTCGCGGTTGATCATTCAAGGTTGCCAGCTCTGTTTGAATAAGGGCTGAGGGCTTTTAATGTTGAACAGATTGTTTCCAAACAAAAACGCGCTTCAGAAAAAAAAACAGCACTCCAATCTGCAGTTTGTTTACAGCCTTTCAAATCCTTTTAAATCCTTTTCAGCTTTTTAATTGCATCAAAATGATTCAAATTAAGCAGCATGTGGGAGCCTGTGGGTTGGAGCTGATGCATGGGATTTTTTTTTTTATTATGCCAACTATGTATTAAAAAATCAAGAAGAAGAATATTAGGCTGGTTAACTGAAATGCAAATGTCTTCTGCTGTAGTCGTGCTCCCAAAGTTCTGCGCATTACTCCTCTGTAGCAGATGGGGAAAGATTTTGAAGATAATGATTAATATTTTTCTTCTTAAAATAACCCTATTAGTATTACACTGAAATTTTCAGGCACACAGGGGCTTGACTCAAGCTCCTTTTTGGCACAGCCCATGCATGTTGCCTTGTACAGAGGTCCCACTTAGTGAATTGTTAGCCCCTGACCATCTGGTGTGTACCATTCAAATAGACAGATCTTTACATCATTAACTATGAAAGTATTTAGTAAACTCTTTCCATTTGTCATGCATGCCGTGTTTCCAGTGTTCCTCATTTTATTGCCAACATATATATATATAAAGCAAAAAAACATCCGCACATATAGGTAGATGGTAGATTTATTTCAACGTTTCGGCTTACAAACGCAAGCCGTCATCAGGATTATATATATAAAGACTTGAAAAGTCAAGACACATTAGCACTGAGCCTCACCTCATTTGCCACCAAATATTTATCTGAGTACTAAATTGAATCTTTACTCTAATTTACATTTTCAAATTTTAGAAATATAAAGAAAAGAGCACCAACTGTGAAAAATCTGTTTTAAAGTCAAGTGGCTTCAATTGGATTCCAGCTAAATGAGCTAGGCTTTGTTTGAATCCCAAAAGAAACACTGGATGTGCCATGGGTCTTAAAGGAATTGCTCACATTTATATAAACTTTTAGTATGATGTAGAGGCGATATTCTGAGACTATTTGCAGTTAGTTTTCATATTTTATTATTTGTGGTTTTTGGGTTATTTAGTTTATTATTCAGCAGCTCTCAAGTTTGCAGTTTCAGCAACCTGGTTGCTAGGGTCCAAAAGACTGGAATATGAGTCAGAATAGAAAGATTCATAAAAAAGTAGCAATAACTATACATCTTTTATTAAGCATTTGAAAAGCTGGAAAGAGTCAGAAAAAGAAGGCAAATAAAGATCTATAAAAATAAAAAATTAAGGCTAAGGTGCAGATTTATTAAAGGGCAAGGAAAGGCAAAGAAATAAAATCCAATTTTTACTTTCTTTAATGAAAAATAAATCTATCTCCAATATAATTTAATTCAAAAATGTGTACTGTTTTTATAAGAAGCCTGACTGTATGCAGTGAAATTCTCCCTTCATTTAGTGCTGTGGATAGGAATTGTCAGACGGTCCCTAAATGCTGGCCAGGGAAACAATCATACTTATGAACAGCAGGGGGAGCCCCTGCCTTACTTACCAGCCATGCAGAACTCAAGCAGCTTAGTTTTTTGATCATTTATGACGATCCCTAAGAAGCCCAGACCACACTGAGCATGTGTATGTAGTCTAGTCTTGCAAAGATGTATAACAAAGTTACAAGATGACAGCTCCCTGTGGCCAACTTTGAAAGCATAAATCATTTGTTTGATTAGGCTTGTGGTGCAGTAAGTTCATGTTTATGTTTAGTATACTGTATAAAATACAGAATTTCTAGCCTTATTCAATTTTAGACTTTCCTTGCCTTTTAAGGGTCGAATTGAAGAATCTAATTTGAATTTTCTATTTTTTATGGTCCGAATCCAAATTGTGAATTATCCAAACTCGATTTGAGTTTTAATTTGAAATGGAATTTAGCGAATTATCTTACTCTGGCCCTTTAAAGGAGAACCAAAGCTGTAAGGAACACAAATCCCCCCTCCCTCCTCCTCCCAAGTCTACCTCCCACCCGGGTAAATGCCCCTAATTTTTTACTTACCCCTCCTGCAGATTGTTACCACGGGAGTTCACAGCAGCCATCTACTTTCTTCGGTCTACATCGTAAGTATACCGGCGTTTTTGCACATGCAGTAAGAGGAGACTTCCAGACCTGAACCTCTACGCATGTGCTGAAAGTCACAAAAATTTCCCAAAAAAAATCTTCTGTGTTTCCAAAAAAATTTCAAAAACAAATTCGTAAATTTTCGTGACTTTCGGGCGCATGCGCAGTGGTTTGGGTTCGGAAATCTCCTCCAACTGCGCAATCGCTAAAACTTATGAAGAAGACCGAAGAAAGAAGATGGCCGCCGTGGATAGAATCTGCAGGAGGGGTAAGTAAAAAATATGGGGAGGTTGGTGGGGGGAGGAGGGATGGTGGTCTACACAGGTGAGGGGGGGAGGGTTTTTTCCCTTTCAGGTTTGGTTCTCCTTAAAGAACTCTTATTTGATTATTCACCACATAAAACCTGCCGAGTTCATGTATTAGTCAATGGGTAGAAGTCCAGGAACCAATTTGGACATATTAGTAGCCTTCCTGACATTCAAGATTTTTTTGGAGAAAAAACCTCAAATTGACTTTTGTCAAATTTGATTAGAATTAGATTTTGCGTTTTCGAGTTAACATTTGTGGGAGTTTTAGATATTCAATTTTTTTATTAAATAACCCCCCTAATAGAATTTTGAAAATATTCGAATTTTAAAAAAAAACCTCACATGGATTGAAAATTCGACCTTCAAAATTCTGTTCATAAAAACACCCCTGAATCGAATGATGTATTTGTAAAATCGCCTGAAAGCTACGATTTTTTCTGAAACCCAGATTTTTAAAATCATCAGACTTTAAGAAATTCCAGAAAAAAAAATTTCTCCAAAAAATTGTATTTTCCCCATTAAAAGTCTGACCAGAAAAATTTAAAGCTTAATAAATAACCCCCATAGACATGTGCCCATGTAGTAACCTTCTAAATGTTAGGTAATACTTCGGCATACTCTAAACATATATTGGTGCTTATAGTAGATCTTGTCAATGGATTTAATACAAATAAAATAAAATTTTCATTAAAATATGCTAAACAAAAGAAGCTGCACATTTTCCCTAAATGGGAACTGTGTTTGGGAGAGGATGCTCTTTTTTGACAGTATCAAAGAATGATATTTAAATAGTTTTGGTCATTACAGTGATGTAATAAAAGGCAGTAAGTTTGCCCAGAAGCAGTAACCCATAGTAACCAATCAGTAAGTAGCAAAAATCTTAATGGTTACTATGGGTTTCTGCTCCTGGCCAAACTTACTGCCTGTTATTACATATGGTGGTCAATGTGTAACTGCAGGACTGCAAGGTATATTTGAGAAAAGTTTCCCCATGAAATGTTTCAATACCAAACACAAGGTGACAACTATGGGCTTTGTTCTACATCTTTTCAGTAGAGAAGTCCCGTTTCGCTTGGCTGACAAAATTAGCAAAACTGCAAAAAAAATAGCAAAATGGAGAATAAGTCAAGAAACGCATTGAAGTAATTAGGTGTCAAAATTATTTTTACGAATAATGTTTTTTCTCACTCCAAATGCATTAAAGGGAATAAATTAAGTTTTTATTAAAGCACTACAGGCTTCGGACCACACGGTGCTTCCTCGGGTAGAGATGGCTACTCTACTAAACTGTTGAACAGCCTGACTACAATTCTTTTTGAGGATCTGTTGGGAAAATAGTCAATGGGTGTTTTTATTTTGCCAACATTTTTGTCTCTGCAACTTTTTTGGGGCGTTTTTTTTCCGATGGAGACTTTTTTTGTCTCTGCAACAATTTTGTCTTGGCAACTGTTTGCCACAGTTTCGCCAAAACAATTTGCAGATGGCAAAGTGCGGGATTTTGCTTTGAATCCATGGCTACCGAAAAAAATCTCTCGTCACTACTTTTCAGTTATTGAATTGTTAAACATGAAAAATTGACATGTAAAGCTAGTGCAAAATGAATTGTGAGAAGATGCTCTCATGCCTTGCTTTGGGTTTGGAATGGAATGATACTTGTATGGTGGACCATTGAGTTCTCTCCTGCACCAGAGGATACACATTGGATTACCTCTATATACTGTTTGTTTTTTTTAATAATATCAAGTTATATTTAAGACAAAGCATTCCAATCCCACCCTTTGCAGCAATTGTTTTGCAGCAGGATTGGCTTTCCTCGATGGCCATAGATACAAATGTGCACAGGAAACTGAAGACCGAGGGCTCATGTTGCCTCCTGCAGGCTAAACACTGTCACATGCTGATTGCTTTATTGACTGATCCCTGAGCTTGTTCAGCATCTGAGCCGTACAATGGGACAGCTGATCGCTGTATCATCCTTTTCCTATAATAACACACGTGTAGTTCAATTAAGCCATTAAGGTGATCTTGTCTGTTTACACTAATGCAAAATGATGGAGACAATCTGGAACAAAAAAAAGCCAAACGAATGGAGAGGACGACTAAATGAGCTTGCTAAGGGACACAATTGTCAGCATTTATTTAAATAACACCAAGCGCTCTGCACTCAGCAGTGCAGTAATTGAGGTGGTGACTACCTTATTTGTACCATAATGAAAACAAATAATGAAATTCTTCTCCGGCGCAGACAATGCAATAAGCACTTTGTTTTATAAAGTAAGTGGTGCAGTGTATCTGCAAATAATATATTTCATATATAAGGCATCACAGACAAACATCTAAATATCTGCTGGCACAAAGGAATGTCATAGGAATGCCATGTTACACTTTGTATGCATTGTGTGGCACTTATCAAACCACAAGGAGATGAACACTGCGTGATGTGTGTGTAAGATGTCATCAACCAGTTAGCTGAGATAAGCTGCTTCTGTTTGAATTAAAGGAGCATCTGTCCCACTGTGCCCAGTAGATTTTGTATACTATTATTGGACTTAGTAAGTAAGCAATTGGGGGTAAGATTGGGAGGTCAAAACCTAATTTAAAGTGCCTCTAAATGAAACATTGTCTTAATAATAATAATAATAATAATAATGTAGATGAATTCTTAAGCTTGATATGATATTATATCTATCTGCTAAGGATATGAAGGGACACTCCTACTGAGGATTTTTTATTTTGTCCCCACCTTTTTAGTTTATGATAACACTAGGGATAACAGATCATATTGCATTGATGAAGAGCCGCACTCGACAAGCAATCTCCCAAATAGGGTGGTAAAAATGAATAGTTGTTTATGATGCCGCTCAAAAAGGTAGCCTGACACATTTCATGTTCAACAAACACTTTAAAAACCCTCGGATTCGACCCTCAAATTTTTCACGAAGTAAAATCCAATCAAATCGAATATCAAATTTGTAAGATTTATCGCTATTCGATCTATCAAACGATTGAATAGCAATCATCTGATTTCACAAAAAAAAGTATTCAATTTCACGAAAACAATTGTACAAATTCATCCCATTTCACGAAAAAATCATACGACTCGTATGATAGAAAAAGCCTATAGGAGCTTCCCATAGGCAAATATAGAAACTCGGTAGGTTTAATCTGGCGAAGTAGGCAATCAAAAAGGGAAAGTACTTCGACCATCAAATGGTTGAATGATTTTCTTATTCGAATCGTATGATTTATTCGAATCATTCGATTCTGTCGAATGATTCATTTGAATCATTCGATTCGATCGAATTTAGCAAATTCGATAGTCGAATTAGCCCAAAATTTTTTTAGAAAATCTAATTTTTTGCATTCGAATCCTTCACCTGAGCTTTGTAACTCTGTAAATCATAGGTTCACTGAATACCTAAATCAGTGGTGTCCAAAAGGAAGATGGGAATCTACTAGTAGACCTTAAGTTGGTGATCAGTAGATCCAAGTAAACACCTAGAGCAGCTCCAATCATATTAAAAGTGCACAACCAAAATCAGAAATCAGGGTGCTGGGTTAAGGCACCCCTCCGGACCAAATTTAAAATCTGACCTCTGCTCTTTGTTGGATCTCAGTTTGCACTGAAGCAGAAAGTCTGGGGCCCCAGTGAAAACCAGGACCAACAAGATTTACTAAAGGGCGAAGTGACTAACGCTAGTGAAGAATCGCCAGCATGACGTAAATTCTTTACTTCGCTGATTAACTAATGAACACAGATGACATTTGGCTAGTGAAGGAGAGGTACGCTAGCGTTACTCCGCACTCTAACGGCAGGTGAATTTTCTCTCTGGTGAAAGAGCGTTACTACTCCGATTCACTAAGATGCGGATTTTACTGAACGTTTCCTCTTGCGCCAGACATGCCATCGCCAACTCAGACCAGGTGAAGTGCAATAGACTAGATAGGAGTTCATCAAAAAATTGTTCAAAATTTCCCAAAAACCCAAAAAACACTAGCGTCTTTTCATATTTACAGGGTGATAGGCTGCAAAAGATTGTCAAATTTTTTTAGGCATACCCGGCTTCCCACCTACATTTCCTAACATACGGAACATTAACTATACAGTGGGCACATGTGTAGGTCAATATAACAACTCTATTTTCTTTTATTAAGGTTTCCCAGGCTTGTGTAATGTAATATAGGTGCTGCAACATATACGTCCATTCAACTTTAACTTCCCGACATATGCAAATTAGGCAATGTTAGCGCAACATCACTTTGCTTGACAGAGTAATGCTAGCACAACTTTGCCAGCGTTCACCGCCATGGACGCAACTTCACATTTTATTGAATTAGGGTTGTCCTGGAAAATCTACGATTGACAAAGTGTTGCGATGTGAGCGAAGCGGATGCTGGTGAAGTTGTACTCTAGTGAAATTGTCCAAAGGTCTCCTGCAGATTGCAGAGCCAGATTATGCCTCCAGCCTCACTACTTGCTTCCCATCTAAATGTATGTTATAGCTGGTGTGGTACCTTACATACCTTAAAGGAGAATTCAAACCCTATGCTAAAAAAAACCCTACCACCAATCCTACATAAACTCCCCTCCCCCCCAGCCTACCTGTTACCCCAGGCAAATGCCACTAACTTTTGACTTACCCTTCCATGCAGAGTCTGTGCAACGAAGTTCACGGCAGCCATCTTCTTTTATTCAGTAATCTTCAGAATCAGAGCAGCATTTCGGCACATGTGCAGTTGTTCGGGACCGAAAGATTCCTCCCCTTGCGCATCATGCTTGAAAACGTTGCTCTCATTCTGAAGATTACCTTTTCAAAGAAGATGGTTGCCCTGAACTCCTCTGGACAGAATCTGCACCAAGGGGCAAGTAAAAAGTTAGGGGCATTTGCCCAGGGTAGCAGGTAGGCTGGGGGGAGTCAGAGGGGGGTCTATTTAGGGTTGGGGGTTTTTAGCATATGGACTGCATTTTCCTTTAAGCAAAAGGAACAGGTGTTTTTTGTCCTTGAGTATTTTTTGCACATAACCCCTGATGGAGTAGACATGACACCACTGATATGTTAAATATTAGGCAGGTTGCACCACACAGTGTAATAGCATGCGGTACAAAATAACGGTCCTTTGACATGTATGGGTGCAGGAGAAAGGGTTTCATTTGAAATATTGTGCATGCATGCAGTGGATGTACAGTAATGTAGCTACCATGTAGAAATCGTCATCTAGAATTTAATAGCAAATGTCATTTGTCATCTCTTGACATGATGAGCCTTAGGGCCCTTACACAGGGGTGTTTTTACCTGCGCTCCCCTGCGTTCCGTTTTGCTGCGTTCAGCCGCAGGGGAGCGCAGGTATAGACGCACTCAATTATTTTCAATGGGTCTGTACTCACACGAATGCATGTAGGCGCCAAACGCAGGAAAAATGCAGCATGTTGCGTCTGAATCTGCGTTCGGCGCTTACACGCGTCTCGTGGGTACAACCTCATTGAACAAAATGAGGTGCGTCTAGACCTGCACTCCCCTGCGGCTGAGCGCAGCCAAACGCAACACAGGGGAGCGCAGGTCCAAAACGCCCGTGTGTACCGGCCCTAAGAATGTTCTCTTCCTAAAAATAAAAAGCAAGCGTCAAAGCTCTCCACCGAGCAGGCTCACTTTGCAAAGTTCAGCAGTTGCTATGGGGACCAAAGACACTAAGTAATAGCACAACAGTTATTAGTACGTAGAAGTGCAAAGGGGTCTGTTAGTCTGTAACTTCATGGCTAAAAGGTAAATGATTAGGGGACAGGGAATGGCCCTCTTGCAACCTTATGCAGCTAATCCACCATGTCACCAAAAGCAAGCGGTACATGTAGCTGAGTAAAATAATCCATGCGCATGCAAAATTCATTATACTGGGCTTAATGCTGCATCTGTAACTCAGGGCACAAAATACTGCTCAGTGGATCATGGACACTGAATACAAAAACCATTTGCTTGTCATTTGTCAACAAATGAGGAACGTTGATTTGTCTTGAGGCTTCTGTTATGCACATAGTGTACCTCTATTTCTCCATGCAATTCTATTTCTCCATGCACAGGTTTTAAATATCAATAAATTAATTTAAATACTGAAGGGTAAAAAGGGCGGTTGTATTTCTGACAATGGTGATAATTAAAATATGTAAATCTCTGGATCTGTTTATCTTTCTGTCCATCATCCATCATTTATCAATCCTACATGGCCAAAAGTATCTGATGTTTGACTGTTCATAGATCGTTAGTTTCTCCGAATAGTAATTTCAGGGGTTTTTTTTTTCCAATTATATTTTTGGTCATTTTTCAAGTGCAAAAATCATATAATCTACAAATACAAAAGTACGGCAAGTAAAAAGTCAATGTCATGTAGAAGTCAATGGAAGTTCCCTTTCTTTTCTTGCAAAGACCTTTTCGTTTTTTTTTTTATTCTTTTGGTGACTATTTTCATTTGTACTTTTTGTATTCAAATCTCTTAGACCATGGCGTATTTTCCTGCGTTTGGTGCTCATTAAAATGAAAGTTTGAGCATGAAATAAATGCATCTGCTAATTGATTCAATTATATTATGAGCCTTCTAAGTTATGCTTTACTCTGTTTGCGTTTGAGTGCTTTTCTTTTGGCACAGCATTCTGATGCACGTTCAACTATCAACAGAGTAGAGGGCTTCGTTTGGAACAGAAAAAAAGTGTTTAAATGCAATATATGTGTTTTTTCATGCTCAGCACATGTTTTTAAAAGCATTTAAACAACTTCCAGGTGTAAGAGCCCTTAATAACATTCATGGCATTCGTTGTTTTAGAGAAATAGTGTTTAAAACCACTAAAATGTAACCTTTAATCAATAGACCTCATATTGTTGTATTAATTTTATATGAGGCTAAAAAAAACTTGAATGTTTTATGAACTGGGAAAATATATATATATATATTAAAGCTGCTAGAGACAATTCCAATTGACTCCTATTGAATCCTATTTACCTGCCGAGTTTTTTTTTGGAAAATAAACTAAAAATTGACTTATGATAAATGAACCCCATAATGAGAAAGTCCCCAGTTAAACTCTATTTCAGTTAATATTGAAACATACCATTTTTTCCAAGTGAAATAACTAGTGATGGGCGAATTTATTCGCCAGGGGCGAATTCGCGGCGAATTCCAGCGATT
>CM044448.1:97421505-97441351 GCA_024363595.1 Xenopus borealis | reverse complement strand
ATCCAAGTGACTGCATCTGTATATAAGAGAAGGTAGAGAATGACTCAATCATAAATCTTTCAATTAGTCAGTGTAGAGCGATCAAAGTGCCACGGATGATGACAGAGAGGCCACAGATCCCAATCCACCATAAATTGTTTTTTTTATCACGAAATATACTAGTGACTTTATCTATGCTCGTTTCAACCTCCAGAAAAGATAAATGAAGTGTGAGCCAGGCCTTTGCAATGACTTGATTGGTGACAGTAGGGTGACAGTAGGGTCCCCCCCTTTATTAAGGGGTACACCCTACCCTGCCACCCCCTTGACAAAACTTTTTGCGGATCTGGCGTGTCCCAATGGGGTTTGGGCCTGGGTGTGATTGCACCCCCATGGATACTATCTGCTTAAAACCTTATATGATGTTTTGCGAGATAGTAAATTGATAGAATTATGTACAGTGGTTGAATAAATGGCTTGCCCATCTTGGTCATCTAGAGCAAGTAACAATCCAATTATTTTGCTGGTATAATAAAGCCTTTTCTAAGGTGAGTGTGGAGAGAGTGGATCTCTTTTGTAAGATAGTTTTAAAAATGCCTTATTTGGCTCTATTTACATCTTGATGCCTTTTTACTGTGCAATTGTCCAAGTGTTACTCTCTCTCTAAATGGGATTAGGTATTTGTGCCATACTTACACTTGAATGGCAGGAATTCATGTTAAGAAATAGTTCAGTGGACATTTGTAGCCATTTCAATTGTATTTTTAGACCAATGCAGGGGTTGTGTTTGCTTCTTTCTTTTCCCGATAACACTTTAATTACAATTGAATCAAATTTATCAATTTTTTTGTGACATTTCCACTTTGTCTACCCCTAGTCTGAAAAACATACTGCATTCAAGAGAAATATGAAACACATATAATTGGTTTACATGGTCTAACGTTCAAAAAAAGACCACAAGAAATTATAAAATGCTTTGAAAATTTGCTCTCTATATATTGCTATGAACATTAAGAAGTCAGGAATGGATTTGCTGCAAATTTCAAAATTTTACCATCAGCAAATTTTTTGGCATAGAAAAATTTTCCAGCTAAAAAAAATCACGGCCCAATTGTCTCCAACGTATTGCATGAAAAAAGTCACAATGAAAATGCCCATAGACTTCAATGAATTTTGTAAGGCTTTGTAAATTTCACACAGATTTGCCCATTACTAGTAGAATGCCCAGACTCCCAAGGGCATTGGAAAACACCAACAACTACGGAGCCCCCTAGTTTTGCTGTAGGGGCTAGATTTACTACTACCACAATATATTATATCACTCAGTAACTTACCTTCTTCTCTATATTAAAGGAATACTATAACCCCAAACAATGTTGGCCTCTATAAAAATATATTGCATAAAACAGCTCATATGTAAAACCCTGCTTCATGTAAATAAGACATTTTCATAATAATATACTTAGTATGTAGTAATATGTGTCATTGGGTAATCATAAATAGAAAATTGCGATTTTAAAAAGTAAGGGCCGCCCCCTGGGATTGTAGAATTCACGGTGCACATAACAAACCATACATGTTAGGTCACATGAGCCAATTAACAGACAGAGTTCTGTCTTTTCCTTCTATGGGGCAGATTCACTAAAGTGCGAATCGTCTAACGCTAGCGCTAATTTGCCAGAGTGACGTCATGTCGCTACTTCGCAGATTCACTAACACCGGCTCTGGCGAATTTTCGCTAGCGTAGTAGATAGACTTGCGCTACTTCGCACCCTTACGCCAGTCGAAGTTGCGCACTGACGAAGAATCGTAACTTCGCAAATTCACTAAGATGAACATTTTCCTCAACGTTAGCACTTACGTTAGACGTTACTTCGCCTGGTCAGACCAAAAGTTCAATACAATAGATAGGAGGTTGAAAAAAAAATGTAAAATTTTTTCTAAGTCCCAAAAAAACGCTGGCGTATTTTACCATAGGAGGGTGATAGTCTGAAAAAGATTGATAATATTTTTGTGGGGTTACCCTCCTTCCCCCCCTACATTTTCTAACATATGGCAACTCAACTATACAGGGGGCACATGTAGGGCAATAGGACAACTTTATATAATTTATTAAAGGTTTCCTGGGCTTGTGTAGTGGAATGTAATGGCTGTAACATATACTTCTATTATAAGTTAAAGTTCCCGCCGTATGCAAATTAGGTTCGCTATCGTAACAGCGCTCTGCCTAGCGAAGTAAAACTAGCACAACTATGCTATGATTCGCTGACCTGAGCGTAAATTCGCACTTTAGTGGATTTGCGTAGCGCTGGCGAAAATTCGCCTGGCGAAGTGCGACGAACGCTAGCGAAGCCTACGCTGGCGAATTTTTGGATCTTAGTGAATTTGCCCCTATACTTCTTCCTGTTAAAGCTAGAGCTGCAGTATTTTTGGTTAGGTGATCTCTTAGACAGCACACAGACCATCACGGAATGGTGGTTCAACGCAAGAGAGGTAAAAGGACAATATTTACTTAAATATATATTCCAGTTTGGTAAGAATCTTTAATATACCACTTTGTAAGATGTAAACTATCTGTTGCTTAAGTATTCATTTTGGGGGTATAGTTTTCCTTAAATGACTATGGAGGAAACCAAAGATTTGATTGGGCATAGATATATATGTGAAATAAAGTACATTTGTGAACTTATGTGAATAATACCTTCTGCACATTAATGGCCTACCCTAAAACAATTCTTCTGCCCTATGTTAAACCCCCCTCCTGTGATAGATTCTCAACCTATGTCATTAAAAATTGACTCATAAGAAATCATGAAACCAAAGGAGCCTGCAGCTTGGATCTAAAGGAGTGTTGAAGTGTAAATAGCAACACTGATCAAATTGACCTAATATGTAATGCATCTTACTGGTAAATTATCAGAATTGGAATGGGTAAGCTGGAAAAGGTGGTCTTGTCTTATTGTCTGAAATGCAGCCAAGCTTACTCTCAACATAGCAGCATGCTGACCTGTGTTAATTTCATACTAGCCAGATGCTTATCAGGGATTCAATTTATTTTATAACTGCAAACTGTCCAAAAGCCAGCAAATAAAAACCATTTAATGCAGGCGTAACACAAATAGGAGGTTAATGGTGGTTCAGAGCCAGAGAGCATATTCAGTGGCACAGAATACAGGGAAATGCGGCCAGTTTTGTAAAGACTACTGTAACGGTTGGCACCCTAAACCCAGAACTGATGCCAAGCACCCTGGTCATGGCTCATGCTTCTGCCTCTAACAGCCGCCTTTCACCTTGGAAGGGGCCCTTGGCTAATCGGATGCCGCCAGGTCTTAAAACAAGAGGTGCAAGGCAAGGGGTTCTGTATAGACAAAGGGGCACAACTGTAAGCAAAAGTCTTTGGGCAGAAAGTCATGGTACAAGGTGTTTAGACAGAATCGTGGTCAGATCTGGCTGGGTTGGGGCAGGCATAGTGTAAACATAGTCAGGGAGGCAAGGGTCAAACCAAGAAGTCAATCAGAGGGTTAAGCAGAAGAGGTAGGATACAGGAGTTCAGAATAGTTGATAGCCAGGCAGGGGTCAAAACAGGATACAGATCAGAATCAGGAACAAATAGCTCATCGCTGAACACCACCAAGATAAACTTATAATGGGCCATTGCATGTGAGTTGTTACAACTACCAACTAATGCATCCCATTGTTAGGAGAAGAAAATTAAGGCAGTAGATAAGGATTTGATGGCATTTCCAGGTTCCATTAGGGAAGTCCTGCAGTACTAAATGAGAGTGAATTATATGCATGGACAGATGATGATATGTTAGTCAGTGAGGAGGGTCATTCATCTTTAAGAATATTATAGAATGCCCTATTCCAATCAACTCTGGGAATTGTACCAATAAACATATGTTTAAATATGCTCCACCAGCATTCAGACAGTTCTATACTCCAGTTCAATGGTAGAAACTCTGACTTTGAAGGGATTTCCTTCATACACAAAGTACTGTATTTGCTCATGTTGCTACTGCAGACTAGCATTGCCTGCTTCTCTTCTTTTCTACTATGTGGCTGGTGACAACAAGTCTCCAAGGGTCTCCATTTCCTAGAAGATCTTCATCCTTATCTGGCTGTATCTACGAGTGCTTGATAGGGGTTTAATCTGTCGACACACATTTCTGCCTCTCTGTCCCAGAGGTGACATTCTAAAAATACAGATACGGAGGTCCAGTTCCTCAAGAGTTCTCAGCCAACTTTTTCTGATACCAGCAGAAACATTCACAAGTGACACTGAAAGAATACAGGGAACTTATTCTCAGCTTTATGAAACTTTAGATATCAAATAGGAGATGATCATTTTTCTACTCAATAGAAATTCTAAGTTTTTTTTACTGCTAATGAAAAACAAATTTTAACTTAATGATTTTATTCTTTGGTTAACCTTTGAAATGTCTGACCATCTGTTCAAGAGAGAATTTAATGATATAAGTGTTTTTATAGTTTCTATAGTCCTGTTTTTCTCCCATAATGTTTCACTTCTTCTCCCACATAAGAAACTGTTTAGGTGTTTAGAAGGCTGCACAATAACAGTGTACATATTGTTCTGATCAGATGAATATAGACAAAGCTATAAATATATTATAACTTCTCAATAAATATATATGCAGGTATTGAATCTATTAACCCTAAACCTGATATCCAGAAAGCAATAACCCGCATCATTACTATTTCCCCATGCCCTGTATAAACAAGTTTAAAGGGTACATTTACTAAGGGTCGAAGTGAATTTTTAAAATTAAATTGAAATTTTTAAAGTTTGAATTTCGAAGTAATTTTGGGCTACTTCAACTATCGAAGTCCTGGAAATTCTACGTTTTTTTTTTTTTAAATCCCCAAATGGCCCCCAAAAACATTTTATGTTTTTTTTTTTCGAAAAACCCATAATGACATTGGATTAGTTTGGTGGAAGGAATTCAGATGTTCTCAATATTTCTCAATATTTTCAAAGACACTGCTTTGGTTCATTCGCAATTGCTGTCCATTGGATACACAAACCGTTCTGCTATAAGCAATAGATTTTGGTGTGATAGCAGTGATGTGTGTTAGTGTGTAAGTTAGTGTAAGTGTGATGGCATAATCATGGCAGCTAAGCTTAGATTGGGAAACCTAGGTAAGGGTTCTTCTACCTTTATTCTTGAGATGAAAGGGTTGAAAAAAGTCCACGGATGCCAAATAAGGGATGTGAAACCACTAGAAGCAACATCCAAGGTTAGTTTTTATGCAACCAAGCCTGGAACTCAAAAATAAACACCTGCTTTGAAACCACTAGGAGTAACATCCAGGGGGTTGGTGTGCTCACAAACCAGTAGTTTGGGATCACTGCTTTAAGGCATATACATTTTAGCATATATCATTACCACTGACAGGTTGGAAACCCTTCTACACACCCCACCCACGTAGTGACAAATGGACTAGACTACCACATCCATGATTAATCAAGTTCCACAAATAGGAGATGTGTTCAATGCTACATTTTCATGTAACATTCCATTTTGACATCAATGCTGTTTGTCTTGCAAGCCAAACTTCACTTTTGAAAAAGCGTAATAACCACTATGCACTCCAAAGGAACACAATCAAATTAAATTGGATTTAGAAAATCTATATACCCTAACCTTGCAGTTCTGCATTTTAACTGCTCCCTGGTGACTGTCCATGGAAGGGTCACAGTATTGGATATTATGGATTTACATAATACAATTTTAATTGATTTTATCCAATTAACATGAACTGCTGGTTTCTTTACTGCTTTTATTGATATACAAAACAGCACTGCTATGGGATTTTGCAAGGAGATTGTCCCTTTGAGTGTGTTATTATTCCCAATCCGGACATTTTTGCATATACATTGAAACGCTAAATCTTGCTTTCATAGCGAACTGCCAAAATGCAGCAATTTTGCAATACTGAGCTATGGGGATTCTATGGACTTAATTATATTTCCCTCTTGCAGTTTCTGATTATGAAAGTACTTTATTCTTATAAGTATTGTGCTGGATAGAATCACTGTTAGTCTTGTAATCAGCTTCTGTTGATGAAATGTAGAACAACTGTAGAAAATATTGTAACACAAGTCTATAGGACATGTACAGTCCAGCACTGTTATCAAACCTGCCTTTGTTAGCACTTGGTTCATTTAAAGGGGGAGTAACATCAGGTCATGAAATACCTTACTTGTAATTCCAATGTTTAGTTAGTCTTCAAAAAATCCCTTTTGTGAGATTTTTACAGGGTGAATATATACTAGCAAAAAGGTCTATGGTGAGGTTCAGACCAACATGAGATAATGGAAGGAACCTTGTCTAAGTAAGGAAGGAGTGGGCTGTAGTGGTATTGCTGGTGTTCAGTGGCCTTCTCAAGCATTGGGTCCCCAGACATGATGCACCATGATGCATGACCAGATAAGTCAGACAAAGATGAAACCCGATTGGATAAATGTTTGTATCCACAGGTGCATTAACACCATTATTTGTCACCACTGTAATAAGATTCTTGTATTCTGCTGCATTCCAGTTTCAGCACTGACAAATAGATAAATAAATGTCCCTTCCTGACTGTAATCTAAATATGACAAAATAAACTCAGTAATTGCCAATCAGAAAGATGTGGAGTCAAGTAAAACAGAAGGATGAAGGGACTGTGATGAGCCAAGTGAAATATCATTAGACTAGAGTTGGCTTGTAGACTTTACAACAGTAAAATGTGAAAACATTACCTATTCTGTGCCACATTCTGAATGGTAGCAACTTAGGTTGAGAGCAATTATATGGTATAATAAAAAAACTTTTTTCATTTTAGACTCATCCATGTTTCTGTACATGCAGGAAATTAATGTTCTTACACAATAATATATCCCCTTATACAGTCAATTTAGAAAGCATATTACTTCATATGCTTGGTTGAACACCTTATAACAACATGAGCGGAAATCAGTTGTTCCACTGTCTGTACTAGTGATGGGCGAATCTACCCAGTTTCGCTTTGCCGAAAAATTTGCGAATTTCCAGCGAAATTCGCAAATTGGCGAAAAAATTCGGAAACGAGTCACGGCATGGTCAGCATTTTGATGCGCGTCGCGTCAACTTCGGCACATAGCGTCGTTTTCGGTGTGCGTCGTTTTCATCGCATCAAAAACGACGCGTGACCCAATTTTTTCAGCGGCGAATCGTGGGAATTCGCCGCAAATTCGCCCCTGGTGAATAAATTCGCCCATCACTAGTCAGTACTACTGGGCCAGAGGGACACTGGGATAAAAACCTGGTGGGAGGCACCAACCCAAACCTTGCACATTGTCCCCTAACTTACCCCCCTGACCCCAATTGCAGCTGTGAAGGGGAAGGGAAGGGGACAGAGGGGAGTTGCAGTTAAAGCACGGGGGGAGTTCATAAGGCAGCTCGGGTGTGGTCCTGGGCCCACCAGTCAGACTCTGAGTACTACAGATATATATTTGTTACAACAGAAACCACAAGCAGCCAATATTCATAGGTAATTGATGTTCATTGGTTAAATGGACCTAGAGTTTGTACTGTGATAATTCAGAAGGATTCAACTGCACTACTTCATCCGATAAAGCTTTATAATAACATGTACAGTATGCATTCACTTCTGTTATATGACCATTCTTATGGTATGAATGGGTATCAAGCTCAATCCAGTTGGATGTTGAGGCCCCATTCCAAGGGAACAACTTTGTAGAGATTGACGTCATCCATTTTTTTTTGGAAACTGATTACAATTTCTTTTATTGCATCGCACATCCATTTCTCAGCTGGAGCTCCACCATGAAAATGTACTTTCAGTTATTTATTAGGAGTTATAGGAGACATAAACACTGCCAAATGATTTCTGCTGTAAAACTGTATATAGGCAATGGACTTTTTGACTATATATAATGATGAAGCTTATATTCTTAGAACTCAGGTGCATAACTACAGAGAAAGTAGACCCTGAAGTTGCAGGGGGCAGGATTGTTGGGGTCCAGTAAGACCCTATCAATTAACAATTTCAATATATCTTAATAGAATAGGTCAATATTTTGAGGCCTTAAATTGATTTTGCTGTGGGGCACAGAATCATCCAGTTATGACACTGTTACAACATTTTGATTGCTACAGTTTATTGGTATGGCCACTTGGTGTTCAACCAATTTCCAGCAACAAAACATCAATCCATACCCAATCCAACCATGGGCATGCGTAATGCAAAGGGGGCAACTAGTAGGTGCCTCCTAACAATATAATGAAAATTGCAATTTCTATAAATGTTTTGTTTGTAAATAAACTTATGGCCGACCAATTAATTTGTATATGTTTCCTTTATCCTTTTCCTTCCACCTCTTTGTCTTAGTTCACTGAGTGTGGTTCCTTTATCCCGTAACTGAGTATATTTCTAAAATGTCAAAATAAGATTAAAAACATAACAAAGCTCTAACTATAACTCATCCCACATTGCAAGATCCCTTTGAGCGGCATGAATATATGTATAACAAGCAAATGTGTTATGTAAAATTATGTGCAAACCTGTAACTTATTTACTGCAGTTTCACATTTCCTGGGAAAAACTTCACCAGCTCAAGTTATGTTGGGTTCCATCACAATGTAGAAACCATGTATTATGTCTGAATGTTACAGTGTTCCCTTTCAGAAAAGCGCAGCATATTTATTTTTAAACATTATTGACCCTTTCAAACACAGTCCAGTGGTGACACAGTGCAAAAAATTCATAGCTTCACCTTCACAGTCCCGCAGTAAAGCATGCTTTTTTTTTTGGCTGCTCAGTGTTTATTCATAAAATGCAATAAAGATTTGAAGGTCAAGTCACATAATAAAAAGAGAGGTGGTTATTAGACTGAAAAGAATACAATCTCTTGAGTTATCAGCTTTGGTGTCTGTATGACAGAGCTGTTAGAGGCCACAGAAGCCTTGCAGTAAATAGAACCCCCTGCTCACTTCAATATCAACTCCAGTTCATTAGTATAATGTACTACCCAGAGTCATTTCACAATTAATGGAGTCTAAACTTTCACTGCCTGCAATGCACAATCCATAATGACTTCCATAAATGCCTCTTATAGCATTTTCTAACAGGTGCGGGGCTAGAAATCAGAGGCAGAAACCCATTTTGTTACCTTTTAGAAACATTCTTCATGTTATTTAAATGGGTGCTTACATTTTTCTTTATGACTGCGCCTTTTTTCAAAAAGGTGTTAAAAGCAGTGTTTATCTTGCCCATAAAAATTTACTAAATCAAGTACCTGTTCTATTAATATGAATAGTATCACCCAAACTGCTTGCCCTTGGTGAGGAATTTCCTTTGGAATACATTGAGAACTAGAAGACTAGGTTTGAGGTGTGGTTTAACTATAAATAAGCACCAACATGATGGAGATTAGCTGGACATCTTTAAATAGGATACAATACATATATAATGTAAATCTAGCTAACATTTTAAAAAAAGTTAGTTAGTGAATAGATAATATCTGGAACCTTCTTCTCCTACAGATTGTTTTCCTCCAGCAGCAAGATGACTTCTTCAGAATACTGAGCCACAATCTCACCATCCTATAGGACTCAGCATCAAAATGACTTTTGAAACCTCATATAAAGATCAAAACAAACTGTAAATGTTATTACACTTCCCCAAAAAAAGGTGGGGTTAATTTAGCACCAAAAGAGGAACATTCATTTTTGTTTCTCTTCCACCAGTGTTGATTACAGAAGATCAATGGATCTAGTAGGATATGGTAGTAATTTTTAAAGATCTTGGATAGCTTTTTTGAAATTCAGGGGGAAGTTGTAGTTGAATAGCCACAGGGTTGATGATCTCAGAGATAGAAAAAGGACCAATGAACTTAGGACCCAACTTGGGGGAACAAATCTTCATACAAATGTTCCTTGAAGAGAGTCACACTTTATCAACTTTATAGGATGGAGAAGAAATCCTTCTGCAGTCCACAAAAGTCTTATGCACTAGAGCACTTTTTTTCAAGATTAGACTTGGTTGCAGCCCAAATAGCAGACATATTGGCATCATTGGCTCAGACATCAGATATTAGAACATCCTGTGGAAATGCCTGCAGATGCTGACCATACACCAACAAGAAAGGAGATCTTCCAGTGGATGTGTGACTAGCATTGTTATGAGCAAATTCCGCCCATGGAAGAAGATCAGACCAGTCACCTTGACCAGTGGTCCCCAACTAGTGGCTTGTGAGTAGCATGTTGCTCTCCGACCCCTTGGATGTTGCTCCTCGTGGCCTCAAAGCGGGTACTTATTTTTAATTCTGGGCATGTAGGGAAGTTTTTGTTGCATAAAAACCAGGTTTACTCCCAAAATGAGCCTCCTGTAGGTTGACAGTTCATATAGGGGCTAGCAAATAGTCATTCATAGTCCTTATTTGGCTCCCTTAGGAACATTTTTATACTTGCCTTGCTCCTCAACTCCTTTTACATCTGAATGTTGCTCAGGAAGAAAAAAAGGTTGGGGACCCCTGGTCTTGACAGAGGGAGACATGATTCCTTAGGAATTGTTCAAGAGCTTGGTTCACTCATTCTGCTACCCCATTAGTTTGAGGATGACAGGCAGAGGATAATTGGAGAGTGATACCCAAAGCTTTGCATAAGGAGTGAACTGGGATCCTCTGTCAGATACTATTTCTGCTGGAAAACCATGTAGCCTGAAAATATACAGGATGAAGAGTTGAGATAGTTCCACCGCAGAGGGGAGTTTTTGCAGAGGAATGAAATGAACCATCTTGCTAAAGTGGTCAATGACCACCCAGATTACAGAGTTGATGGTGGTAATTCTGCAATAAAGTCCATCGCCAAGTGAGTCCAAGGATGGGAGGGAATGGGTAGAAGCTGTAACAAACCGTTGGGACAGGAATGGCAAGCTTTAGAGGTTGCACAAACCCAACAAGCAGCATCAAAGTCTTTAACATCGTTACGGATTGTTGGCCACCAAACTAAACGTTGTAAAAGTTCGAGTCTTTACAAAACCAGGATGTCCAGCCTGCTTAGAGCAATGGGTCTGTTGTAGGATGGGCAGACAAAGCTCTGCAGGAATGAATGCCATTAGTGATGGGCGAATCTGTGGCGTTTCGCTGACCATATCCTCAATGTCTTCTGTTCGGAGAGCCGAGCACGTCCTAGCTGCATTGGTTCTTCAGATGGATTAACAGGGGAAGTGGATGAAATGCTGTAGGAGAAGGTGTGCTGGGAAGCAAGGGTCTTTGGAAGCGATGGAGCCAATAGAGGTTGGAATCTCTTGACACAATCCTTGTCTGCTTGTGCCGAGTGTCCACCTTGATGGTCAAAGCGACGAGATCTTTCCAATGAATAGGCAGCTCATGGGAAACCAAATCATCCTATAAGCAGATAGAGAGCCCGTTGTAGTAAGCAGCATGGTAGGCCTCATTTTTCCAACCTGTCTCAGCCACCAATGTGCGGAACACTATGGCGTTTTCAGGCACAGACGAGTCCCTTGACGAATCTGCATCAATCCGGAGGAGGCAGTTCCAGGATAAAGGCCTTGACATAATCAATAAGTGGATCCTGCTTTTCCCACAGAGAAAATGCCCATTCAAGAGCTTTTCCCGTTGGGCGGGTAATGATGTATCCCACTTTAGTATGTTCAGAGACGTACTGATAGGTAGCAGCGTAAACTGAATTTCACACTTATTCAGGAACCCTCTGCAAGCCAGTGGGTCACCACCATAGAGGGGAGGCACCAAGATACCTGGTTTAGAGGTGTGTGAAGAAGACATCAGAGGTAGAGCTGCTGCGGATGGAGGACAACTTGTCCAGAATGGCTGTAAGGGCTAGACCAAAATTAGTCTGCTGAGCTTCGTAGGATTCCATAATGTCAGGGGGGCCTATCGGCTCCCAGCGGGAGTTTGTCAGGACTAAGGAGCTAAGGGTTAAAGTCCAGGTATGCGGTACAGTAAGGGTTCAGACGAAATTGGTTCAGCCGATGATCAAAGAGGTAGGCAGCAAGAAGCAAGGTCAAAGTCCAGAAATCAATGTTAGAATATTTATAGAGCACCCAGGAATGAATTACACAAAACCTATACCTGGGCATTGAACCGGCATCCTGAGCGTCTATTTATTTGAATTTGGCCCCACTCCGCCGGTGTCTTTGCGCCCACGTGCGTATCCTGGGGCCCGCCATCTTGGATCCGATGTGCAGAAGGGACGGAGTCCCAGGGAAAACTGTGCCAACGGGCACTAGTGACAAAAACAAGGTAACAGATCTAGAAAAATATCAGTGTATCAGTCATTTAGTTATATTACCAAGAATATAAGTGACACTCAAGCAAAGCTTTAAGGGAATTTTACAGAGGCATTCTCCCCACATTTTACTCTGACTTGCATTCAGGATGAGACCCCTTACACTGCACCAAACAGTCATGGGCAAACCCACATTTTGGGAACCACATTCACTTCAAAACATATTTGGATGTGGAAAACATTCCTACTTGGACAGTTTAATCTCTAAGAGAGGGATACCTGGTTAATCAAAAAGATGAATTTTCATTCTCTGGGGGACATGTGGTTGTCTCTGCCATATGTATTAGAAATCACAAAGATAGAAACAGGGGAGAAATGTTTATATGCTACAAAAAAATACAGAAAAATAAAGTGAAATTACATTCTAATGATAAAAAGTTATAGTTCCTCTCTAAGATCTCCAGAGCTGAATGCCTATTTTTTTTCTTGCCACCACATTTGTCTTAATAAATTTGTACCATTTTCCCTGCAGTGAGGGACCAATCACAATAATAAATCACTAGTGTTCCATTAAGTCATATCACACCCGTTAATTTCTGAAGGCCATATTAGATGCCTCTTCTGATTAATTAAATCCATGTGACTAGTTATTTCATTAGTCTAGCCGTACCTTCAAGAACAAAGGAATAAAGAGATATTATATAATGTGAAGCTATAACGATTCAATTCATAGATCGATACAGCCTTTGGGTAACAGATGATTTCCTGCTCTCAATGCATAATACAGAAAAAAAAAAACTAAACTTTGTTACTTGCACAGCACATAGTCTTAAAACGAATTATTCTATGTATCAATCCACAGCTTCACTGGCATCTCTTCACATGAACATTCTTTATGGACAGAATTAGATTACATTGGAGAAGAAGTATCTATTGCTCCTGGTATCTTTTGCTCCTGGTTAGGGTTCCTCTCATTATAAGTGGCTCCAAAAGGCATACCCAATCTTAAGAGCATAAAAATGTGGCAATAAATTGCAAACAAAACGCTAACCCCAACAGTTATATTAAGCCTGGACGCAGAAAAGGCGTTTGAACGCCTGAATTGGCCTTACCTATTCTCCCTGTTATCGCATCTTAATTTCACTGGTCACTTCATGAATGCTATCAGTGGCCTTTACAGCTCCCTTACAACCCAGTTAAAACTATCAGGGCAAGCATCCAAAAACATAAACATAACAAATGGGACCAGGCAGGGTTGCCCCCTGTCCCCCCTTTTATATGCATTAAGTATTGAACCCCTGGCTGCAGTTATAAGAAACTCACAAGATATTTCAGGGATATCCATAAAAAATTCTATATTCAAGATCTCTCTTTTTGCGGATGATGTGTTATTAACTGTGACTAGGCCTTTAACATCCCTTCCGAATCTTCATAAGGTCTTAAACATCTATAGTAAACTCTCAGACAACAAGATTAACGTGGGTAAGACTGAAGCACTCCCCATCCACATCCCTCAACAGTCACTGATACATCTCCAAGAGACATATCACTACTGTTGGCGGAAGGACTCAATCTCATACTTAGGCATACAAATCCCTCCAACATATTTAGACCTCTACAGACACAACTTTACCCCCATGATTCAGCAAATCAAATTTGCTTTATCCTGGTTTGGGAGGATCTCCGCATTCAAAATGTCAATACTACCAAAACTCTTGTATTTGTTTGAGACACTTCCAGTCATGGATCCCCTCAAAATACTTAAGGACCTTCAGTCCTCTTGTCAAGACTTTATATGGGGCAATAAGAGACATAGAATAGCAGCAGCAGTCATTACAAAATCTTGTAGCCAAGGAGGTTTAGGTGTTCCTTGCCTCAAGAGATACTATGAGGCGACCCACATTAGACAAATCCTGGCCTGGTCACATTGGCACCCCAGCAATACATGGGGGCTAATAGAAAACTATATACAATCTCACCTAAATTAATTAATTTGGTCGCCCATCCACCGTCTGGCTAGTGAAACGGAGCTTTTATCCTCAACGAGACATACCCTATCCATATGGTTTATCGCTAAGCATAATCATAAACTAGGGTCCCTCAAGGAGCTCAATACAATGTTCTTACATAATCTGGACTTTATACCAGGACTTTCTCCCTCTTTCATTGACAAATGGGCAGACACGAACATCCAAAGCATAAGGGACCTGTTAAACCCTCTAACAAAGGAGACCTACGAAGACCTGAATCAGAAACTGCCCCATAATACCATTAAGCTCTTTGAACATTTCCAGCTAAGACATTTTGCTAAATCATATAGTGACTACGCAAAGACAAACAAAACATGCTTTGAATCATTAGCCAAACCTGGCCTTCCTCAAAAGGGACTAATTTCAAAGATCTACCAACTACTCTCTGAGCCCCAGGCCGATCCCCCTCCTAGACTGCAATACATGGCTAAATGGGACAGTCAATTTACCCAACCTTTGCTAGACCGAGAGTGGACTGCAATATGGGACAATGCAAAAAGGATGTCACAATGTTCCAGGCAAAAGGAACATATCTATAAAATCTTAATGTATTGGTACCATACGCCAGCCAAACTGCATACACTATTTCAGGATCACTCTCCTCTATGCTGGAGAAACTGTGGAGGAATAAGTATTTTGCCACACATTTTCTGGACATGCCCGGTAATTACCCCACTATGGACGGAGATTGCAGACTTGTTGAGCAGGACCCTGAGAAACAATATTCCAATAGATATGTCCCCCTTCTTGCTGGGTAAACCACTCATGCCTTGATAAACCAGATCTTGACAGCCACACGAATATCCATTGCATCCCACTGGAAAACTAACACCATACCAACTCTTGAAGAGATCAGATGCTGGATAGAGATCAACAAGAGGTTCGAATATGGCATTGCCAAAATTCGCAATAAACTCCCCCACCACTTACAGATATGGACACCTTGGGAGTCACTAGCTTCGGAAAACTGAACTTGGCCATGGACATTACCACAATCCATAAACCAGTCCAGTACTAAACCTGTATTGCATGACGGAGACCTCTCCCCTCTTCCGCCTGGTCCCCTCTCCCCTCTGGGGGGGGATGGGAGGAGGGTGAGAAGGGTTGGCAAGGAATACTTATTATGCAGAATAACACCATAATATACAACTGTGATGTGCAATGAACAAACCTTGTGTGAGATACATACGCTCAGTTACCAATATTGTTTGTAAAATTATATTTTCATGCTTAATAAAATTTAAGTTACAAAAAAAAAATGTGGAAATAGTGATAGTGAGACTATGGGCCAAGCATATTCTTACCTAAGGCCTTCAGCGGTCATTGAATACTTCACTCAACATCAACAAAGAGCCTTTCAGAATCCTTCACCAGTTGGCAGCTCTGGTAGAATGTCTGCAGTTCAGCAACAGAGGAAGTTCTAAAGGCTGCTAGATTACAAACAAATTCAATTGCTTTAACAGTGTGCATGAAGAATGGTCACCATGCTGATATTGTTGATGGTGTCCTAAAGACCCACCCTAATTCCTTTATTTGCTGCTCATTGGTAGCAGCTATATGGTAGTCCTGAAATATACTGTCTTATCTGTATTACTTCTTTTTTTCCCATTGGAAATAATTTTTAAAAGACACTGCACTGCTTGCTATAAAATTGAGTGCAGAATCGCAGCCATTTAAATGCAGACCACACTTACACCTGCTTGCCGCATTTACACCTACTATGCCAATTCCCAAATTTGCTGGATGTGCCTGCTTTGTTGCTTGAGGCACAAGGTGCAACATATTCTGATATAGAGGAGTCTTGCTTAAAGGTTAACATCTGCACACCCCAATATATATCCTACCAACCCTATAGTTTGGGAATGAATAACCTGTTTAAATGAGATTTAGAATGCAACCTTTAATGGTGAAAACCACACAACTCATACAGTGTATTTGGGCAGACGATGCAAGCTTTACCAACCTTCTCTAATAAGAACAGCTTCCAAATCTGTGATGAAAAGAAAATGACCTTCTGAATTCTATTACCTACACCCTGAAACTCTTTTTAATGAACAAAGAGCCTAAATGCATGTACAATATTGAAGGAAAACAAAATTCCAAACATACTCTGAATGGACCTCTGCCTTTTACCAGTGAGTTAGAAAATAACGTTAAGCGATTTTCATCTTCCTCACAGCCACTTTCCCTGCAAAAGGAACAGAGAAGCGAAATAAAAGAGATGTCACTCTGAGTGTACATATTCACTGCTTTGTGTCTGGGACTTCATTATTACACATTATTCCATCTTCCCTTGTACTATTTGGTATAGGAAATGGATATTTTTGGAGTGAACATTGTCTGCATAGCTTAGTTAAATAAACTATCTTATTCTATTTTAATTTTAGACTTTCTTTCAGTAGTTCTCTCCGTAGTGTAAAACTCAATCATTTTAGGCACCATTAGAAAGAAGGGGCATCAAGATAATGAGTAGAAACTCTACATGATATTGGCCCAGTCCAGCTTGGGCTCTGACAAATAAATCAGGGGAGCAATTACTGACAGAATTACTTTTTATACTCATACATGTATATAGAGTGTTTTAGTAAAACAATTGGTTTTCTGTATCTTCCCAACAGACAGGAGAGCCAGGAAGTTGTGGAGGTCTTAGTTACAGCAGGCTTGACTCTGAGTAATTTAAAGAGGCAGTTGGTAAGAGAAGGTAACTGGGTAGGCCCAGGGTCCTGGCTGAGGCAGCCTCCTATCCATGTTAGGGGATCTGAATAGAAGGCAAGACCCAAGCTTCAGGTCTGGGTTCAGCATTTGTCCTCTTGTTGTATAGATGAGTATAGCCTAAAGCTGGCTGTTGGAGTAGACAATGTTTTAGTGCTGCTGAATGTTTGTTACAATAATTTATGGTTGTTTATATACAGTATGTGTTTACTTATTTTAAATATTATTGTTAGTGAACAACTGCAACATCCTCTCTGTAGTTGTGGACTCATGTCCAGTATTTGTTGAAGGGTGAGGAGCATTGCAGGGTTTGAGTCTGTACTAGTCATGAGCCAAGTAGGACTCATTTAGCATTGGAAGATCAGATAACTAAGAATATGGCCGAGAATTTATGAGGGTAATGATGTGTGCATTGGTGATTAAACCAACTTACCTGCATCTGTTATATAAAGACTGTTATATGGACAGCCAAAAAAAGTCTTGCATGGGAACAAGTCATGGAGAGAATTTTCTGTGGACAGAACATAAAATACAAAAAAGAGAGAATAGGATTTCTTAGGGATATTATTGGTACTGTATATTGATGATGAAACCAAATGATATTCTTCTTCTTCTGGCTTATGGCAAACTGTAACATGATTTTATTCTCATATAAAATGGAACAACCTGCCTATAATGTCAGTATGACCAGTTTTCCTAATTTTCAAGTGATTTACTCTGAGTTGAACTGGAGCTGATGCATTTTGTTTTGTTCACAATGAGTCTATAGAAATAAAGAAATTATTGTGTGTTTCAGAGTACGAGATGACCTTGCAAGCAAAACACTAAACAATATGTGGCTGAAAAGAGCTTCTGAATAACCTAACTATTTCTAGAGACTTTTCATATTGCGGAGATGTGAACATGAAACAATTTCTATAATTAATAGAGAGTATATTTGCTCTTCCCACCACAGAATGTTTCTTCTTGCTATCTAATTTGATATACAGTAATACTGATAGTGGGAGCTAAATATGTCTGAAATCTACTTTCTGAAGCTGCATGTTTCTGTGGGTCTTAATAAGACAGGTTAATATACATTGAGCCTTTTCGGTATATTCTCTCAACAGGCCTGACCTGACTCTTTATCAAAATATAGGACATGGCAGTTTAGAGGTAAAGAAGATTAAGGGTTTCTGTACCCACATATTTCCCAGTTGAAGTATTCTTAGTACAGAGGAGTACCCATGCTGGTGTAGTTTGATGGTATCTTCCATGGAGAGTTATTTTTCCAAGACAGTCCCAATGGTCATACTTCTTTGTTGCTTCTTATTAAAGAACTGTAGTCAAATGTAGAATCTGATAAAGAAAGATGTCAAATTGTGGCCATCAAGCCTCCCCAAGCCTTCATTAAAATCCACCTATGGCACTAAATGTTACATATTAGATGTTATATAAAGGGTTTATAGTGACCTGTACCATACAGATATGATTTAATACAGGCCAGTCCTGCTGCCTGTACTGCATTGGTGGCCCATGGTTTTAAGTAAGTAAAGATAGCAATGGATAAATTATTATACACATGATCATCCTTGGGCACCATGATGACAGAAAGTCTGAAACCAACAAAATAATCGTTATTATTATTATTAATATTATTATTAACTCAATATATTTTGTATATACTCTGTAGATAAATAGTCCCCCCAATATAATAAACTTCTCATTTTGTGTTATACCTGAATGCTCAAGTAGCACAGAAAGGAATAGTTAACTGTACAAATGGTAATTATTTAGTGCTTGTATTCATTTTGATAGCACTTGGTTCTCTCTGGAGGCAGGTGGAATGGAGTATGGAGTAAAGTTTGAACGCACAGTCATTAATTACACAAAAGATGCATTGATTTATTTGTTAAGGGATAACAGCCTTCGCACATTTTATTCATGAGTCCTATTAACTGGACTTATTATAAACACAGGTGAATATTTTTGCTTTAATATTCCAACTATGCGTGATACCTTTTGCATGTATAAAGCCTACATAATCTATCATATACTTAATAGAAAAGTTCAGAGTGTTTTTCTGGCTAAATTAATAGTGAAGAACATTGAGCTGAATACGCACCCATCTGCCTAATATCTTGGCTGCAATTAAACCAATAGGTCTAAGTAAACACACTTCCCCAAATTGCAATGGATTTTAAGACTGCTATTGACCTACTGTGGGAAAAATAGGAACCAGACAAGCTTTAAATTGACACCTACCTAGTCTAAAGAAACATTAATTTCCAGGAATGATTCAAGATGTTACTATGACAATACTTTGCATTACAGAAATAGTACTTATATTTTGCAAAGGAGCATTATACAGTATATACATTTCTCTTTAGAAATATACAGGTGAACAAGGGACACGTAATAGTAGATTTGTAAGAATTCAATTTAAAGTGCTCATTTTCTGGAAAGCATGAGGAACCCCAAATCTGGTAATTGCTACCTATTGATTGGGTGCGGTGGGTTACAAGACCTTTATCAACTTTGCTCCTGCTCTATAATTTTATTTATAAAAGAGAAAATGTACCAAAACCAAGGTATACCTGGGTAAAACCTTGAATAATCTTTTGACTTGTGAAAGCAATGTTTGACTTATTGACAAAGGAAAAGTCCATATGGAACATCCCTATGATGTCCTCTTCAGAGCTTCCAGGCTTCAGAGCAATTGACAGTTATCAGCAGGATGAACTGACATATACTACAATTCAGAGTATATTATTGATAATATTAATAATAGTATTACTCTTATTTAAAAAATTTGTATACCCTGTTGTGAAATAACATAAACATATGGGACCTGTTATCCAGAATGCT